>JAGTXR010000125.1:1200000-1800000 GCA_022606575.1 Glossosoma conforme
TGCACTGCCGAGTTAAATATATTATTATAAAACTCAAATTTTAGGCTTTCAACCAAAAACAACTATAGAGTACGTTGATATTTAATTGGCAAACAACTGCTATTTCCATTCAAAGTATAAGTTCACCCTGCCCAAAAATAACATTTACTTTTCTATTGGAGCCCCAAAAGCTTTTTGACTTAATTGAGACTTAATTGAATAGTTAAAACACTGACGTTAGGTTAGCATCCACTTACGAAATGATTTCATAACTACAAACAGTTATGCTAGTTGGTCACCTTAGCCCTGAACCTTTATGAATGATATTTATTTTATATATTCTATTCCTATTGTGAAAATTATACTACTTTTATTAATGTTTTTTTTGTATACACAGTACATCTAAATTGAATACTTCTTCCATATTCCCATTTCGAATATTTTTTATCTTAATAAAAAACTGCACATATCAATTATTCGTTATTCTATTATCAATATTTTTTTGATTGATAATTCATGGTACAATTCCATAATAACAATGCGAGTAAATTTAAAAAATGATTTTATTTCACTGCTTTATTGAAAAAACAACATGTTTTGGTTTCATAGATAAGCTGTTATCAAGTGATTAACTTGATAACGGCTTCTCACAAGGACTTGATAATTGCTTGTCACAGAAGGTGAAATTTAATTATTTGATTTCATATTATTGTTTGCTTAGATTATGTTAGAATTGAAATACCTAAGAACTTCTAGTATGCATTACATGCGGGCAAATTTTGGCTGAAAAATACTTACCGTGTTTCTCGAAATGAACTCATTAACAATATTTCATTTAACTTATGTGTATTTTATATGTGGGCATCTATAAACCTAATCATATCCTAGTTAATATTTCGTTAATAGGCTTACTAAAAAAACTCAATTAAAAAAACTTTGACACATAATGCTGGCTTGAAAGTGTATGAATTGAATGTGTTGTTTGAAAATTTTTCAGTTTGTAGTGGCAATTAATGTATCTTACTATTAAGTATTATTACTTACATGTGTTTGGGAAAACTGAGATTTAAATGGTTGATTAATGATACTTAACTCTGATTTAGGTGATGAGGTAATTAAAATGTACTTTTTGACATAAATGGGATTTGCCAGTTTTACAAAATAGTCTGGCTATTTGAGAATGAAATTGTTGGCTTCCAATAAAGCTTTCCACAATTTTTTTGACATGAGTATATACTTACATATATATGCTTACCATGCTGCATATGGCTAAGCGCTGAATGAGGAGTGTTGAACCGCCAAAGACTATAGCCCGAGATTCACGCATCATCCTTATTATTACAAGAATTTACTATGAATGGGTGGTTTTTACGAGACGACTTTCGTCTACCACCAATTTTAATTAATAGGCTATGACTGGCATTTTACAGGTGAGGGATCAAATTCACACCAACCAGGGGTATTTTAGAGCTCCGAAATATATTTTTTTTAATCTCCGTCGGGCTCGAACCTACAATGTTTGGCTTGCAAAGCAAACACTTTGACCATTCAGCTATTCTCGCCGGCTAATATAGTAGAAGAAAAGTTTTAGGCTAATACAGGGTCATTGTTTATGAAAGAAGCTAGTAAAAATAATAAACACACTGTTGTCAAAGGGAAAAGGAGCAAAACTGGTTGGGAATAATTCATATAAAAAGTCTTCTAAAAAAGAATATTGCAATGTTCCTGAAAATAAGATACTTTATATTATGCTTATTTTATTTCTGTGGTACATAACTTTAGTTCTGTTAACATAGCTTTAATTGCTTTGTTAAATGTACACTACAAGGTTAAATATGCAACATCTGTATGCAAATGTATTTCCACTATGTTATGCATTTGTATACTTATACTATTTTTAGTAGACATCACCTTTAATGTTTTCTTATTAGTTACTATTACAGTACAACTAGAACAATGACATGTTATTTGTCTGTTGTCATGTCAGTTTATTACAAAATGATCATTAATTGAGTGCTCTATTATACAATATAAGAAACCATTGTAGGTTACTTTTTGAACATAATTTTAACAAGATTTTAATGTGATCCAATTTAGTGACTTCAACAACTAGAATTACTCAAAATATTTTTGTTTTCAAATAAAACAATTGATAAAAATAGTATTATATCTGTATGTTCTATCAAATATTTTTTTATTTTATTTTTATTATAGGATTTTTTTATAACAATAAAATTTATTTTTAAAAAACATTTAAAACATTGAAATCTTTATATACTAACCATTTTTCAAAAGTTTTAAGACCGTTATTGTAGAGGTTAACGCAACAGTCAATGAGTAGAGTTCTTCCACCTGATAGTGATGGTAATGAATGCTTTTGTAACTTCCAGGTGCACCTTATGCGGCCTACGGTGGGCACGATGCGTCACGCGGCTTAGGAACATTTTCTGTGACATCATCAGAAAAGGAATATGATGATTTAAGTGATCTTAATTCCATGGAAATGGATTCCCTAAAGGAGTGGGAAATGCAATTCAAAGGTTAGTAATAATATAATATTTACTATCATAATCTTGGTGTTCTCGTGCATGTTTTTGAATAAAATTACAAAATATCTTATTCAGTATGACCATAGTGATTTTTTAACGAAGTTTTTTAATCTGTTACTGCCCACCGTACACGCTTGTTTACACCTGTTATAAGAATTTTTTGATATTTTTTTTCTGTGATTATTATGAAAGTAATTTTATGTTTCGAAACTATATGAATGTTGTGAACTATGGAAAAAATTAATTTGGCAATAATGCGTAGATAAATGTCATTGGTTTATCATCAAAAAATCAATTTGAAACCCGATAATTTAGGTTCGACATTATATTTTTTATTTTAAAAAGTAATCAAATATTTAAACTTTTTGTTATCATGATGTATATATAGATTCTTCTATAACGTGATGTACTATTCAGATGATAATATTTTGTAGACAAAAAAAAAGTATTTTTAACTACAGCGTGCTGAGTTATATTTTATTTCCGGTATAAAAGCCTGTATAATAGCCTAATAGGCATCTGACAGGAAAAATTGTAGATAATTGTCTTTATAACTTTAGTCCTAAGTATTTTTTGTTTGTATTGCTTGTTATTACAGCCAAAATGACAAAAAATCCTTATCGACAATGTTTTGGACTTGATAACAGAAAAAAATGTTTAGTTAAGAGAACAAAAAAATCGACATAAGAGTTATGGTAATATTGATGTTAACCTAGGTCACTGGTGGCTGTCCTTGCGAGCCTTCCACAACAACAATATGTGGGAGAGTGACCTTATTTCGGACAGTACACCCTTATTCCGCCCCTTATACACAGCAGAGTACAACCCAGTATTTTCTAAGTTTTACATATTTTTGAAAAAAAATAAATCCTTTTGAAATATGTTTGTATGCTCAATGTCTTGTAATAAATAACCTTAAAAAATATTTTCCACTTGTAGTTTCCGTTTGGGCGTTAATTGGTTAACTGGGAATGTCAATTGAGACATTATTTACTAATCTATTTGAACACTATTTTGTACAAAGTTATATTTACCCTCAGCACAAAAATATATCAGTGGTCTTCTGTTCTGGACTTATTTCATGCCAATAATACCTCTCTGTAAGCACATCTCTTGGGCCACACCAAGCCTGCTAGCCTTAGCAATGGCTAGCAGAAGATAATGTTGTATGGCAGTAGTACAAACAGCACGTGGCAGTCAACTTAGTCTAATTCACGCTTAAGTCATATTAGCCTCCAACTGAGTTATAGATACTGTTAAAACAGGCTCAATTGACTGCTTTAACCTCTACAGCCAATGTATGAACTTATGGAAACACAGAATTTGCACCACTTTCTTGTAAATAATTTTCTTGCACAGGATACATTGTTGTACTTAACACTGATTTTTTAAATAGTCAATTGACCGATGATATAATATTCTTGCATTTACAATGACTTGTCTTCTGTCCTTCCAGAAAAGTATGATATAGTGGGCCGGTTACTTAAGCCTGGTGAGGAGCCCGCCAACTATTCTGACGAAGAAGCTGAGCCTGAGGCTCCGGCCGCTGCTGTCCCGGCCGCGGCCTCCAAGAAGGATGATTAGACCATCTCTGACTTCAAATGTTTGTAATCTCATGTTATTTTTCTCTTGTATTACAGTTTTTGTAATTTTTTTATGTTTTCACTTTGTTAAATAAATAAACGATATAAAAATACTACAAATATAGAAAGTGTTGATTTTTTTATCAAACTTCTTGACAAGATCAATTAATAATACAACTATTATATATAAAAAAAACTAATTATTATGTATCAAGTTATAAAAAATATTTTGCAATGTAAAATTTTTATTTTTATATTACAACATTTTTCATATGTAAAGGGCTATCAAGAGGGACGATTGAAATTACACGATGACTCAATTATTGGAAAGAAACACAGCTATAGAAACCTGTATGCCTCTACAGCTGTATCTCAAATAATTGAGTAATCGTGGATGTATATATATGTATTGCCTTAATGTACGTATGTTGCAAAATTAACATTTTTTAAAATTAATTTAATGAAAAATAAAAACACATTAATAAATTTTGACAGATTTTGGGTTTTGTGAGCTCATCCTTCAAGAATTTTATTTATCTTTTGTATTTATTGGCCTAAAATAATAATATTGTAATTTATGTGAATTAAAAAAAGATTTTTAAAATAATGCTTTATGTATTTGATATTTTTTATATATTGAATGAGTGGCTTAAAAGGTTACAATGTGTATTGAATAAATTGTGATTGAAGTTTAAAATAAAAGTTGATTGTTCAATACAGTGCCGAAATTATTTATGATAATGATTTCTTGTGAACGCTTATTTAGTCAGAGGTCACACATTCAATTATTCAAATAAAAATAATGCAAATGCAATTATTTGGCCTTCTTAAATTAACATTACAAGTAAAGTTTCATAAAAATGAATGGAAAGAATCTTTTATGTTACAATAAAATATATAATATTTAAATTAATTTAGCATCCCTCTCCTAAGTGAATTAGAAATATTGATTGTACCATTTTGTTTATATTTCTATTTGTATCAATATTTGTTTGGACTTTGCTTTTCTACATTAGTAATCATGGTCAATAAATGCATATTTAAAAAAATCTAAATAATTGGAGTGTTTTGTGACCAAGTTTTCTAACATAATGTCTCTAATTACAAAGGCATAGTATATTGGGATATTTTTTATAACCTGTTTGATGTGTTTTCATGGTTATGAAGATTTTTTTATAAAAACAGCTGTTATCTTCATCTCCAGTGCTCTGCTGATTGTTGATCTTGAAAACTTCACATGAAACATTCCAAATATCCAGGAGATAAATACCGAGACAGAAATATTTTCACCTCATTCGGGGTGAATATGTTTTTGGAGGCCTTTCATGAACATTTAAAAATGATTATTGTATCTACTAATTTAAATTTTGCTTATAGACACGCAACAAGGAACATGTTTATATATTTTTCGAAAAATATTGGTTAAATACACAAATCACAATTAGTTAATAATTATTCGTAGATTTTTTACCATTAAAGTTTTGTATTTAGTTATGAAAAAATAATTTATTTTAATAAACCATCAGCTAACAATGCAAAAACCAAAAAGTGTAGCTCCAAAACTGTTTTATATTTATACATTTATATAAATATATATAAATATGTATAAATATGTATAAGTTAGCATCAGCCTCAGATTTTTAATTCCTTTCTATAAAAAAGACTGTTTTAAATTGTTTTAAATGGAGTTTTAAAATATAGTTCAACTTGAACTGTTGATCAAGTCAATTTTGTTTATAATTTTAGTAATTTTATTAAAATAATATTAAATAAGAAATGCTGCTAATTCATTTAAAATCTTGATTTCATTCCTATTTAGGTTTGCATATAAATTACAATTTATTTGTAAGTTGGGATTCAGCAAGTTATGGCATTGTAAGGCATTTGATGGATTAATTATTTGCCTGCTTGTAGCGATGGTATTATGTTTGAATGGTTTGAAGTTATGAATTTGGTAAAATTAAGCCATAATATTACATCACCAAAGTTTGGTTCTCTTGAAAAATATTAAATTTCTGAGCACCAACAAATTGACGAATTATTAGAATATACTGCAACAGGAGTTAAATCTGTCTCAACAAAATTATGTATTTACTTTTGTTCTAAAAATAGAGACAATTATCTTAACTGTTTTTATCTTGTTTACTTTTTACACGACCTTGTTAACTGTAGATAAATGCAAATTTCATCTTTCCTTCCAACTATTACAATATTATGCCATGGAATGATTGACAGTGTATGTGTTCTGTGGCTAAGTAAAGGTAAAGCATCTCTTAATATTAATTTATAAAGGAAAAAAATATTTTTATAATATGCTTTTTATGTAAACCCATACAGGAAAACACCAGCAGAAAAAGAGGAAACCCTTTTGTTGATTTTATGCCAATATGATTATGATTTAGACATGACATTCAGAGATGGGGCTCTATACTGCAAGTAGATATTAGTCGATGTAATCTTTACATAGGCAATGGTTTACATTATAAAGTATATATGTCCACAATAGCATAAACTTTCACAGAAATCGGAGATGATTGGTGACCATGCATATGGCAACTAATTATAATTAGTTTGTTTTTGAAAGCCATGAATTAAAGTATTTGATTTACTTTGTTTAATCTTTACACAATCATATGCCTGAAAACATAATAAAATACGATTACTAATTACATATGTATTATTTTATTTTTGCATTAGGGGCTTTGCATCATGGCCTTAACACAAAGATTTGTCTTCTATATTAATATTCTAAGAAAAACATACTATGGTCACCGAGCGCTCTATTACAATTCGAAAAATGCTGCTTTTCCATGGTTTGTGTGAATCTAATGACCGTATCATTTGAGTGCCGGGGCTACCATGCAGGAGAAAATAATTTAGGAATTTTAAATAAAGACTGAGATAATAAATTATATTGCTACCAAATTGTAATATATATTCAATTGAATATTTTATTGTGTACCTACCATTCATTTCACTATTTCAATTCAAATTTTGAATTCCAATTCACACTTATACCTACTATAACAAATTTCACATTTACCAAGTAGCGCTGACATCTTCCTAAGCTTAGCGTATTACAAATTAGGCGTGTATCTACAGAACTGATCAGATTGTACAAGTATGCACTACAATTACATATATAGCACAATTTTTCAATTTTTTTTAATTCAGCAGTTTCCTTTGGTTGAAGCACTAAAATTTATATTTTGTCTGGTTATTCTATTTAAAGAACATAAAATAATTGTTCAAGTTAGTACACCCCATCCTTCTTTTATACATTAATTCCAGAAAGCGACGCGCATAAAACATACTCAACTTTCATTTAATTCAATTAAACAGTTTCATAAATTTTTTGATTACTTTAAAAAGTGTCAAGCGACAACAAGTAAATACGGAGCTGTCTAAAAAGAAACGCGCAAAAGCAAAATTGCGTAGATAAATGTCGTGTAAAATAATACTCGGTGTAATATAATATTGTCCATGATTATCAATGTGGCACAAATGACTGTCAAGTTACAAGGAATGTATTTGGTGAATTGAAAAGATAATTAATCTATATTTAAAGAGGCTGGCTCTTTTAGTAAATCTGTCTAAAGAGGTGTCATATTCAATATAATTTGAACTCCAGTCCTTCCAATGCAGACATCCAGTTTTTTATAAAGCCTTCCTAGTTATGCAGCCATTGCCTTTAAGATAAATTTATATACAAGTACATATAACAATATGCCTAAAATATTAATGTAGAAAGGAAAAATATCAAAAAAAAAGGAAAATAGTGGACTTGGATGGACAACAAAAATGTATATTGCTCTTCTCGCACCATTCATAGCTTTTAACCCATTACATTTTTTGCCTAGAGCCTTGCCACACTGATATTCAAAACATGTACTAGTTTAGTCTAAGAATACTCTTCTAGTATTTTATGTTACATCCCTACCTCTTTTTCTAAATCTCTTTAAAAATATGAATCCCTTATAGTATAATGTATAATACTTTTAAAATGACACAACCACTATAGACCCTCTCCATGTGGTACGATCAGCCAAAAAATTATCGGCCTGACTGATAAAAGATCAATTGTATTTCAATAGCCCTCTGCTGGTGTTCTCTTTCATGAATTATATTAAATACAATAAAAAATAATTTGGCCCACCCAAAAGGATCATAATATACAGTTAAACGCTGTTATCATATTGTTAACTATATTTTTAAGTACATACATATTTCATATTTACCGTTAAAATAGGAATGTAATAATATATAGATATAATTCAGGTGGAATAAAAATTCAATTTATAAAAAAACATATTGCGGTGATGGATTATAATTAAAATAAATCATGGTCAAAAGGTAAAACTCAGGTGAAGGGATAATTGCCTTTTAAATATTATTTACTATAGTCTTATTTACTGCATTCATATATTTTTTTTGATTTCCCCATCCTCAACTTTTGCTTTATCATAAAATAATAAAAAATAAAATATTTTGCTCCAGTACTTCTTGAACAATCAATTCCTACAAAATCTTATTGATCTTTGCTAATTGTAATAATTTGAGCTCTTTAAAAATGAAAATTCAATTGCAAGCAAACAAATTTTCATTAATGCTGCAGCAAGGAAGCTTTTGGTGATGAGTTAATTAAATGTATTACTGGAAATAAATTCATGTATTAATAAAATTTTGTATTATCACAAAGTCCATATACAAAAGAAGAGCATTGTTATATCATCCGTGTGATATATTAATGCGTCCCGAAAAAAACTTCTTTTCACTCTTCCTTACAATAAATGACAGAGTGTAAATGAGTGATGACTTTGAGAACTGGGATTGTCTATTTATAATCGGGATCATTCCATGTTAATTTATTTTATAAACTACTGCTCCAGGGTATTTTCACATGAATATTTATTAACAACAATGTTCATTTATTCTATTGAATTGTTATAAATAAATCATCAAGTGAGGCTTTCTTGAAAATTATTTTTTTCTTAAAAATGACTATATCACAATAATTTGTGTGATATCACTCTTTTTATTAAATGTTGACGTGTAAAGAAAGCTTGCATTCATTGTCACTTGCCTTATAGTTTATTTCTCTTATCTGACCATAATTACAATTTAAGGAAGAATTTTTGTAAGAAATAATCATTTGATTCTTTAAATATCATTAAATAGTTAAAAATTCACTTTTCAATTTTAATAATTATTGAAGATACCCTATTATTTTAAGTCACCACAAAAGAATACATAAAAATTGTATTATGTTTTTAAGGTTATAAAGAATAACATAATGTTGTTATAAATGTGTATAATATATTGTTTTCTATTATCTAAAAACTTGTTTTCTTAATTATTGCTCTGTTAACTCTTTCCACTCCAATGTCGAGGTAACTCGACATGCAATGTTTACACCAGCCCCAATGTTGAGTGTCACTCGACATTGGGCATTTTGTGTATTTTTTTTATGACATTTTTTTTTATTACTTTTGTCGATGCACATTTGAAGTACATACTATTTGACAAGCTTTGTAAGCGTTTTAAAAAGTTGGGACCCTTCGCGACTACCTGACGTAAACAAAAGAATGGTGTATTTCGGCAGGTGATACCGAGCAGCGACAAAACAAAACAGTTACTGTCTCGCCGAGGTTTCATAAACATGTGTTGTCCGTTAGTGTTATTTTGCAATAAGAAGATTTTTATTTTGAGACATTTATAAGTCATTAATTTTTATGTACTTTAATTTATTGTGTAATTATTGAATATATTATCAGCCCATAATGTCTAAGAAAAATGTAAAAATATTAAAACGAAAGCGAATTGTGTGTAAAACTACAACCATAAACTGTGTACACTATATAAAAGGTTTCATTCATTGTGCACATTTTTTTTTTTTTTTTAAAACACATTTACCTAATAAATTTACAATTTCGTCGTGGAGCTGCTGGGAAAAAAACAAAAAAATGCTTGGAGTGGAAAGGGTTAAATGCTACCAAATTGTTATTTTTAGTTTACTAAAGCAGCTACTTAATTAATTTGCTTTTCATTTTTTTTATGATTTTCATAGAATAACTAATTACTTTTATTATATTACACGGAATATTTTTTAACTTAATAAATTTGTTATAACTTGCCTTGTTTTTATTATGATTTCCATAATTTGGGCTTCTCATCTAGTATTTATTTTCAGTGTTTCAGGAAGTTTCATTGTTATGAGAAAGAATATAAAATAATATCTATTAGGGCTTTTGGGTTTGGCCGTGTGTGGAAAATTTCTTTGCACCAATATTTCGACTGCAATGGTGATCGAAATATTGGTGTCAAGAAATTCCCCACACACGGCTAAACTCAAAAGCCACAATACCAAATCTGGCCGTGAAAACCTACTAAGTCATTTATATATAAAGGGTCCGCCAAATAACTTTTTTTTTTTAGAAAATGGGGCGCAAAACATCGAGTGTAGCTTCGGCTGTGTGGCACGTAGCGCCATCCTGTTGAAACCAAATGTTGCCAATATTCTCCTCTTCAATTTTTGTGAACAAAAATGGCCCGATAACGATCGCCATTGACTGTAACGGCCACTCCTTGCTCATTTTCGAAGAAAAATTGGCTGAATTTCAAAGTAATGTTGCAATATTTCCCAGCGTTGTTCAAGTGTATACACAACCATATTCGTTCAGCGGAAGGATAAAACTAATTATCTGTCAAATCAGACATGAGCTAAGTGTTACCATTCACGAAATAAGCACTAGTTGAAAAAAACGGACCCTTTAAATAGGCTTATTGAAATTTATATTATGATCTTGCAATAAAAGACATTGTTACTACTAGCCAGATCAGTTCGTGGACCTAATGGAAGCATGGAGTTATCAGGGCGACATCAATAAGTATAAACCCAAAGGTCATTAACACATAATACCCCATTGCTGACCACAGCTGGGCCTTGCCATGCCTAAAACAGCTCCATAGTCACAAATCAACATTTTGGAATCATGCTAAACAAACTTTCTCCTTAGGCCAGAGTCACCTATTGTTTTTATTTTGAGGATCTCTGAAGATGGTAATTATTTTATTGGCTGCCATTACATGATCAATACTAGTCATCAATACCATATACTGCACATGCGTAAAACCTCAAATAAATTTATATTTTGACTGCGCATCAGCACCATGGAATATTGATCAATATTTATTGATTTTGTAGTCTCCCATTGATCTCCCAAATGATAGCACATATACCGGCCGCTTTGCAGCTTGTTGCTGAGTAGAATGGTCTTCCTACATTCACAGGTATTCTAAACAGCGTTGAAAAAATGCATGGTAGTGAGAATACATTATGAAAGAAGCAAGAATTGAAAAAACTAAAAATAAGTTGAATTTTTGGCAAAACATGATGTAATATAATAAAAAAAGTAAAAGAATTAAAATTTAAACTGAATTTGTAGTTATTTAGCTTCACACTTATACATAAGTATTTATATTTTAGCAATAGCATATAAATAACGTCGTTGCTCTTAGAATGACTGCGCACTAGGTTACAAATTAGACTTATGTTGGTATATATATATATATTATTTAAACAAATATAAAAAGATACATTTAAGGATTAATTGACAGTAATTACATTCCGTTTTTTTTCTTTTTTTTTCTTTTGTAAATTTGTTTACCACGCCACTTGGACTTTGTGTGTGGCATGTATTCATCTATGATATTTCAGTGTTACACAATTTTACACAATAGCATGATTTTGTACAATTTTTTACAGTTAAATTGACAATTTCAGCATCATTCATATAATAATATCGATTCTTTACAGCCTCGTCCTATCTCAAACTCAATCTCAATTTCCACCAGACACCTTTTAAGTTACTAAATATAATCTATACATTTTAACCAATATATATTTTATAAATTTTATACATATTCTATACATATTATGCTTGAATCATATACATTCAGGTATACCTTACCACCAATTTAATAAAAAGAGCCAAAAAAAATAAAATAAAAAAGACAAGTATTTAGCGAGTTTGTAATAAGTATAAAACTTATTACAATATAGAATATATATATACAATTACAGAATAGTGATATAAATGTTTGTTATGTCTATATAAATAAAAATATAATAAAAGATGTAATATATAGAAATAATATAAGTATATATAAATAATAAACATTTTTGGTACATTTCATTATTTCTCATTGTTATGCAACTACGTCAGTTCTGCTTGTTATATATTGTTAATATTTTAAAGAACTGTTTTACCTTTTTAATCAGTATTTTCATATCACTGATCGCTTTTATTTCCCGAGGAAGATTCTTGAAATTAACTATTCCGTTATATTTATAACCATTTTTTGCATGTTGTGTGTTAAATTTTGGTATTAATAAGTTAAACATATACCTAGCAGAATGATAAGTGTGCCAGTTTTTAATTCTCCTTTCTTTAACGGTCTGTAAAATAGTGTATTTTTGGTATAGTGAATCAACCGTTGGCACTTTGAATTCATTGTATAGGCTTTCTGTTAGGTAAGTGGGAGGCCTTTTCAAAATGACTTTGATGATAAGTTTTTGTACAGTTCTAATGGGGTTGGTAGTATTTAGTTTAGGTATGTTCCTCCGCAACCAACAATGCCATATTGCAGTTGAGATTGGACAATGGAGTAGTATACCATTTTTAAATCTGCTTTAGTTAAGATGTTTCTAAGTCTAATGAATATATAGATGTATTTGCGTATACGCTTCACTAATTCAGCTGTGTGTGTTTTCCATTTTAAGTTACTGTCAATAAATATACCCAGGTATTTCATTTTATCTGTAGCTTTGATCACAGAGCATGTTTTATCCCAGTTGGTATTACTACATCCAGGGCAATGAATAAATAATTTAGGTATAGGTGTTGTTTTTTTTTTGTTTATGGAGAATGGGATTATATATGTCTTTTCTGCGTTTAATGTAAGTAGATTAACGTCAAACCACCGTTTGAGACAGTTAAAATCATCATTTGCTAATTTTATTGTATCTTTCCAGTTATTACTCTCAATTATTATTGCTGTATCGTCAGCATAAGATATTATTTTACCGTTCAGATTCTGTTTGAAAATATCGTTTACATAGACAATAAATAATAGTGGTCCCAATACTGTTCCTTGCGGTATTCCAAATTCACTTGTTTCTTTTTTACTCGGTATTTTATTTATTTTAACTACTTGAGGTCGTTGATATAGATAATTTTTATCCATTCCAGTGCGCTATCACTTATTCCAATGTGGTTTAATTTCGAAATTAGTTTTGCGTGAGATATGCTGTCGAATGCCTTTTTTAAGTCTATAAATATACATAGACATTTATGAGATTTGTCTAATGAGCCAAGTATATAGTTTGATAGTTTAGCAATGGCGTCTTGGGTGTTTCTGTTTTCCATGAATCCGAATTGGTTCTCATTAATTAGTTTTTTAGAATTAATGAATTTATTTATTATTTTTTAAACTATTTTTTCGATCATTTTTGCTATGTTTGAAATTATTGATATTGGTCTGTAGTTTGTAATATCGTCAGGGTCGCCAGATTTGAAAATAGGGGTAACATTTGTTTGTTTATATACATTTGGGTATATTCCAGCTTGTAAGCTTTTTATTTATAATATACGCGAGAGGTTTGGATATTTGATTTTAACATATTTTAGTGATTGTACTTTAATTTCGTCGAATCCTGGTGATGAACCGTCTTTCATGCTATCAATGATTGATTCAATTTCAGTTTCTGTTGTATTTTGGAAATTTGTTTTTTTTTGTTCAATGTTATTGTCAGCAATGTGATTCACGACGTTATAGAATTTTTGGCATCTATGAGTTGTGCAAGTTGTTTTCCCACGTTTACAAAATAATTATTAAATACTGATGCGGCCTTAGCTGGGTTTGCTTTGCAGCAGATTATTTGTTTTTCGTGTTTTATTTGGTTAATTTGATTAGTTTTATGTTTATTTTTGTCTATTATTTCATTGATTACATTCCAAACCTCTTTGCCGTTTTTATCAGCGATGTTTAGTTTTTTTTGTAGTAAGATTCTTTTGTTTTCTTTAATAAGTAGGTGAGTTTATTTTTATATGTTTTATAGTGTTTGCATAAGTTGACGTTATTTGGTTGTTTAATTATAAGTTTAAATAGCTTATCTTTATGCCGTATTGATATTATAAGTCCATGTATAATCCATGGTTTGATAGGTCTGAATTTAGAGAGTTGCGGTTTCGTTCGACTTCTTGATAATAAACTTAATATTTCAGCGATTTTATTGTTCAATATTTCACCACATTCGTTTGCATCACTACAATTATATAGATTGTTCGAGTATTCATTCTTTAATTTGTCTTTAAAAGAATCAAGGTGTATGTATTTTATATTATTGTTACATTTTATAATTTCAGAATTTTGGGTGGTTTGTAATTTGTAGAGTAGGAAACATGAATAATGATCAGTGATATTAGTGTGAACGACGGTAGATGTTAAATTGTTGATATCAGTTAAATTTGTAAATATGTGATCTATACAAGTTGGTGTTTGACCATGTATATTTCTCGTGATATTATTTATACACTGTAGGTAGTTTAATTCAGCTAACATATGTAGGTAAATCTCTTTTTCAGTTGTGTTAGAATCATTTGATATATTTAAATTCATGTCCCCAACAATAATATATATTTTTTTTATTTTTAATAGAGTATTTTTAAGTTCTTCAATGAATCTAAGTACATTTGATGCGTGGGTGCGATATATAGCCATTATATTAAATAAATGTTTTTTGAATTTAAATTTAATACGTTGGTTTTATTTATATCTTTTAACTCGTCAATTTTTACTATTTCCAGTTGTTTTGAGATGAATATCGATATTCCACTGTTTTTGTTGATTTTAGTGGTTGTTGAACAATAATTGTATGCGGGTAATTGATATTTTTTTTCTCCGTGGGAGTGTGATTCCGTCAAAACTATACAGTTGGGTAAAAATTTTAATGATGCCAAAGATACTGTTAACTCGTCTATGTTTTTTTCAATGCTTCTAATATTCATGTGGTAAGTTGTAAATGAGAATTCAATATTATGTACCAATACAATTCAATACAATTCAAATACAGTTCAATACAATATATATTGGAGTCCTAAACCAGGCAATCAAGAATTAAAATGGCTTAGAATATTCAGAATTCATATACAGTCAATTCCGCTTAATTGGGACACATCGGGAAATGGACATTTTGTCCCAATTAAGCGGCTGTCCCAATTAAGCGAATTTCACATATTTTTTAAATTCATTTATTTGGTTTTGGCAACTAAGGCCATTAACCAGTAATACACATGAAATTAAACAATGCATTATTTTTTTCAATATTTTAATTTTATGAATTCTTGAAAACTGTACATTACATATAGGTAATATAAATTATCATATAAATTACAAATATGTAATTTAAACTTTTAAGAGAAAAAAAAATCCTAATTAAAATAATAAATAAGTAGGTACATACAATTTAATTCAATGCAAAAATGAGTCAAGTGTAGTCTGTCTTTTGTTTTTGTAACATTTCACTTCTACAAAATCAGCACAGATATTCAGTGCGGATGTAGGGCTCCCTTTATTTCATTCATGCATAAAATAACGCTGTAACACGGCTATACATCTTTTTGCCTCCTGGTAAGTCACAGGCACAAGTGTCATCAGCATCATCGTCATCTTCGTCTAATTTTTCATATTTCATGTGTAACATAATATGTGCTGTGATCTTAAATTTAATGTCCCAAATTAAGCGGAATGTTGTCCCAATTAAACATATAAATTTAATATTGGTTTCTTGGTTTGGTTTCTGTTCTTTGAGATTTGTCCCAAGTAAGCGGCTGTCCCAATTAAGCGGTGTCCTAATTAAGCGGAATCGACTGTACATCATATGGCAGCCTACATAACAGTACCTATAATATAGAGACATATTTTGTTTGAATTCATTATATTTTCCAATAGGATTATTTCTGAAATTTAAAGATAATATTTCTTAAAAATTTGGATATTTTTTTTTAGAAAAACTATAATTTTAGTATAGTAATACATACTTCACTTTAGTGTATAAAAAATACTATGTAAATGAGAGGTAGTATTCCTTTTTAAATTTTTTCAACATTTCTTATTATATTTTTGATCAAAATATATTTTTGATTCGGGCTAGATTATGTTCAATTAAGATAGCGCGATGACTGTTTTTTACAATATTTTTACGGAAAAAATTGTTCCATGCGTAGGTATCAAAATTGTCGAAAATAAATCGCTGCGCGCCGCATTTGTAAATAACTCGAATTAAAAAAATGGTGGCTTTATAGTCCATCCAGCGTATTAAGAACCCTATGACACATTTATTGCCCCTTGTAAAAGGGATGGGGCAAAAATATTTATTTCGAGTAGGTCGATTTTTTTCTCTTCTTCTTCGAAAAAAAAATCGAATTTGAATTCGAAGTGAATCGTATATAAACATCTCTATTTTTAAATAATATAATTTAAAGTGCAGCGAATATTATATTTGGGAAGTTTTAGCTTGATACGTATGACACTTTTATTGCTCTATGTAAAAGAGATGGGGGGAACATTTTTTATTCTAATATATCGATTTTTCTTCTCTTCTTCTTCGAAAATAATTATATTTTAGTATCATTTTTTCCCGCATGGTGGCGTGTGGATCAGTACAAATGTCCGACTTTTAGTAGCGCGTTGTTCTTCGATCGATTCGTGTTTTTTGTTGTTGTAATTATTATATTTATTGTTAGTATTGTTAAAGTTGTTTCATCAAAGAAAACATTCGAGATCGGGTCGCGGATGCCCTAGGAATCGGTAAATCTACAGTATCTCGGATCACAGAGGAGAAATACGGTGAATCTTCATTAGAAGAAAAAAATGTTAACACCAAATAAGAAACGACAGAGGAAATGCTCATTTACAAAACCTGATTTGGCGGCAATTCGGAATCACGTGTATGCATACTATGACCGCAACGAAATACCAACACTTCTTGTTTCTTAGTAAGTGCTAAGTTTAGCTTAGTTATGTGCTAATATTTATCTCTACACTCGCTTTTCTTCATAATTTTCATATCACTAATATTATTATTTATAGTTTGTTTTACATGTCTCTTAAAACCTGTTAATATTCACTTATAATTGATAATAATTCTAATATTTCATTTTAGTAGGTATTTACAAAAACAATCTAAAATACGATTATCTTATACCCCAACACTGGTTTTCGCAGTAATGTGAGGTGGCGTTCTACATGCGTCAGATTTTGTATTATTATAGTTACAAATTGCCGTATTTTTTCTAATTTGTAACAATATGTATATATTTTTTATTATTTTGTTTTTATTGTGATATATTTACCTAAATAACTTATTATATATAAGAAGAGAGGCTTTTGTTTATGTTGATAAAATTAATATGGGTAGCGAACGTTTTTACAACGTTATATCGGACGATATTTAGCACAGGGCAATAAATGTGTCATAGGGTTCTTCATACACTGGATGAACTATAATAAGTTGTTTTAAGTGTTCTATATAAGCGAAAAACTATTTTTTTTAAAAATAGATAGAAATTATTTGGTTGTCGCCGATCAGGGAAATATTGATTTCATGTAACACTATTTTTTCATGATCATTATTTCCATATGTTTTTTTTTGTTTTATGTAAACGCATGCAGGAGAGCACAAACCGTCAAGACCAGTGAACTCTATGACGCTCAGCCAGGGAGGCTGGACGCTGCATTCGGGAAACGTGTGTTGTGTTCGTATTTATGTGTGTGGGTTGGGGAGATTGCAAGTGTACATTTATCTGTTTCTTGAAGAGATCCAGATTGTAGGAAGGAGGAAACACAGACGCTGGAAGAGCATTCCATAGTTTACCGGTGGCATTAAGGAAGGAACTTTGGAAGCTGCCTGTTCTTGGTCGACATATATTAACCGTGTATGGATGTTCGGCAAGTGTAAGACGAGTTTGTCGGCTGTGAGTGGGTGCAGGAGGAATTAGTTCTTTAAGTTCCGAAGAGCAGCGACCGTGGTAATAACGGTAGAAAAGACTAAGAGAACCAATCTTACGTCTGTGTTCCATTGATTGTAGATTAGACGTAAGGGTGTTATTGTTTATCAAACGAATTGCTCTTCTTTGAACTGAGTCAATTAAGTTTAGAAGGAATATCTGCTCTTAACTTTAGCATATTAGTTTTTTAAATCATGAATATTTTGATATTTAAATATCTTTTGATATTAAAATTTAAAAAATCTTTAATTCTTTTATTAGTATCGACGAAACGAAACTTTGTATAAATACATAGATCCGTTACAATCCCTGCGACCACTAAGTGAATTTTAATTTATGTAGTGAATTCCTCTAGTCAAACATATTTTCACGGATTTTAAAATCGCTAGCAACTAACACATATTATAAAAATATTGGTATTTATTGTAGCCCCGATATTTTATTTCGATGTAAGATTTAATTATGATATGAATTATAGATATATGAACTACAGGTGAATTATTTTCATAAAATGGAATGATTACTTTGGATTTACTACTGGGTCTTTGATTCAAATTAATTCAACAATTGTATTTGCAGTGTTGGGTTTCGACAAATGAAATTATTTTCAATTAAAGAAATGATGAAATAATTCAAAACATTTATTGTCATCAAAACATAAAATATTTAAATAATTATATTTTTATTATAAAATAGGGGCATAAAATGAAAATAAATAAATATACAAAAACATTAAGACCGATATAACACCGCCCTTTAAAATGGGCTGCCTGGGAAAAAGAAATAACAAGAGTAAGTGAATAAAAAATATCTTAAATCTCAACAGCGTAAACGTTAATCGTCGCTTATGGATAAATATTTTGAATCTAGTGTCATTATTTATGGCAATATTCACTATTTGAGCGCCAAAATTATAAAATATTACATCATTATTAAAAAATTGTGGCCTGAAATTGAAATAAAAAACTATTAAAGATTGAGAACCTTAAATAGTTACGTAAGAATTGAAAATAAAATTATCGAAGTCAATCGAAATGTTACGAAGTGATCAAAATAGTAATTCGAATTTTTGAAGAGACATAAATATCAGTAGAGCTGGCCAGTGTTCCCAGTCGGCGAACAATCTGACGCGTTGACGTCACTCGTTCCGTCTGATTCTGCGTCACGGAGCGACTTCCGGAGGTCACGTGGGCGCATCCAGCCAATGGGAGTCGAGGGACACTTTAATAGGCCGACATTTTCTGACAAGCGTAGAAAAAGTTTCATCAACAGCCGCCATTTTGAGCAACAGAGACTCGGGCGAAATTTAGAATTTGTCTCGTAATTTATCCGTATTTTCTTGCAATCGTCGATGGAAATCGTTTCAAATCTGACGCTTTTCAAAGTGCGCGTGTAATTTTAGTTTAGTCGTGTGCGGTGTGCGGCATCGGAGGCGCGCGAATGTGGTGATATTGTTTTCATTCATTGTGCCAGTTCCTCCGGAAGGCGGAGAGAGGCTCGGGGCACTGGCTCGCGGCGCCGTAATGGGGCATCTGTAGCGCGCCAGCGACATGGGGCATCCTCCCGGACTCGGACGTCGGACGCCGCGGAGCCCGCAATCTTCTCTCAAATGACTATTTTGCCGAATATTGTTTTTGAGTGATTTTTAAATCGGCGGGCTGAAGCAGTCGGGAGGCTTGCGTTTGGTAAACAGAGCCATGGGCGATCATCTCGTGGACGAGCCGCCGAGCAAGCGGGCCAAGATGCGGGACCCTTACCAGGGCCCCTCCGACTCCTCGGGTGAGCAGAACCTCCAACAACAACCCACAACCAAACTGTCAAAATCTGCGCTCCGACTTTGACATTTTGGGATGTCGGCTAAACATATCACACAGCGCAATCACACTGTGTTTTTACTTGTTTTTGATGAAAAACGCACAAATTTGTGCTCGCGATGATCCTCCATCTGTAATTAAGCCCATGTTATTGTCCTTCATCGATATTTGTGGCCACAAAGTGGTCGGCGGCATTCGCTTCGCAAGCGGCCGTGTGTAAGATCGCCGCTATAAACAGCAGAATCGCCGCCAATCTTCGCAAATCTCGCCGACTCTTGCATCGTATTCTTGTCAAATCGTCTTTCTTCTCTGTTTCTAACGATTTCACTATCATTCTAATAGCGCAAAAGCTATAAAATAACTTCAAAACATTTGTAAACACATCCATTGTGGGAATAGGTTGACAAATGCAATAATTTCACAAAATATTTCAATTCTGTTTCTTTTCCTGGAGGTTATATTATTAATTTAATATTTTGAAATGAAAAATAAAAATATTTAATTTAGCTCGTAAAATGTTTTTATGATTAATTGAATTTTACTTATTGCAAAATGTTGATCAATATTATATTAGATGTAGCCTAGAGTTATACTCGACACTCGCTCTACATTCATAGTTGTAGTCTTACCTTTCAGTCTGATACTAAACAAGCTGACTGACGTCTTTTGACTTGACTTGAGTAAAAACAATACTTTAGTCCATTCAATTCATTGGGATAAATATAATTGTAATGTTAATTTTTACCAATATATTATGTGTTTTACATCTGACTCAATTATTATGATGATATAAAGGAGTTTTTGATCGAAATCGATTATTCTTAATGAATGATATCGTGCCAGCCAGTGTTGATTAAGCATTTCACATTTTGAAAAATATTTTGACAGCGGATGTCAATGATTTTATATATATCGTGAATATTGAAAAGGCTGTATGTATTAAAAAATTAAAGTTATTGCTTTGCAGACGGTTCACTCTCGTGTTATAGTTTTTGACACTAACTGAATAATCCCTCAGTGATATTTATAGATCTGTCCTATATTTTTATAACAGACTGACTAATGTTTAAAGTTATTGTGATTATTATAAGCATTATGTATGGTAGGAAACAGTGGTCTGTTCTCTTGTATCGGTCTCAACACATTCATACATATGCTCTTAGTTGTGGATAAGGGTTCCCGTTTTCGAGGCAGTGAAACATTTCATATCTTTGAAAAAACTCTTTGAAACTCTAATAATGGTGAATTGACACGTTCTTTATTTTGATTCAATTTTGGAACATACAAAATAAAAAAGGCATTTGAAAAATACAGTAAAATATTGTCATTTCAGTTGAACACTTCCATTCCCATACCACTCAATTATCGAACTTATTTATGCTGAGTTGTTTTATGAATTTTGTAAAATAATTGAAAATTATGTATTTTAAATATGGCTAATTTTTACAAATTGTTTTACCGTAAACTATCCTTACTTAATTTAATACACAATACGGTGTGCATGAAAACATGTAAACAAAGCAAATTATTTATTTCCCTACTTCAGCAGACCCACCACCCGCCATTGAGGCCAGGACCTTAGTGTAAAGTCTAGAGCTACTGCATCACTCTCTCGCCTGATGATGAGTCGCTATCCTAAGTTAATTTATGAAATTTGTTTGCAGATGTGTTCTCAAATGTGGACATGTTCGACCTGGAGAAGGACTTGCCCGATGAGCTGATGTCTAGCGGCTCGTGGGGTGATCAGCCGGGCGGCGGCATGAGCAGCAAGCCCCCGGCGCAAGGCCCCGGGCCCGGCCCTGGCCCCGGCGCTCCGCCGCAGCTCAACGGGGACGACTCGGCCGCTCTGCAGCGACAGATGCAGATCACCCACCACCTCATGCAGCAGGTAAACCCTGATTCAATTTTTTTATTGACCGCTCAATATTGTAAATAATAAAAATAATTTAGATTTTTATTAGTGTTGATTGGGTTGCCGCAATCGGTGATATCGGTCGATTGAAAATTAGAGTTATAACAAGTAAACGCTAAAGGTACACTTTGTAAGTTGTGACACTACGATATCCGCGCCTTTTAAACACCCCGCTCAATCTGTATTGATAGCCGAAGGAATACTTTATCTCTGTGGCCCGAACTCTAGGTGAACTGTAATTGTAAACAAATTGTTTTGACTTTGAAATAAGTAACACAGAAGGAAAAGTTTTAATGAATGATAGTGACTAGTGCATCGTGATCTTCAAATGCACGCTTCTCTCTTGGAGATCTGTTGGTTTATTAAATGTGTGACACTCAAGTGTTAACAATAATTACTAAATTCAAATTGTATTATGATCGTAAATATATATGGTTAAACAAAAGTGTCACGTCTGGTAGTAATAAGTCACATCTTAAAATGCCGTACAATTTTCAATAAATTTTACTCTTCTTATTGTTCGGTTAACCCTTTATTTACTGAATTATTAAATAAAGTATTTACTTTACTGATCCCTTTTACACAAATAAGTGTTGATAGGATCTAGAGAAAAATTAAGAAAAAACTTTTTTCTTCTAAAACAAGCATTTATTTCATAGTTTTATAAATTCGACTTAAAAGTCCCGTCAGGGCACAACTGCAGCAAAATGTACGATCAATATTGGATTTTGTGGTATGGGACTTATAAGTCCCGTCATTAAATAAAGGGTTAAAGCACAAATTATTTAACTAACTGTATAATCATAATTTACTTTAAAAACTTTAGTAAAATATGTTCGCTTTCAATATATTTTTATTTTTTTTAATATTTCAATCGTAGGGTAATAAGAGCCAACTGGGACACAACCCTATGGCGATGGGAGGCCTAGGAAACAAGAGCCCAAACTTACAATCTCCACCAAACGTTGCTGTGACCAAGGACCAAATGGGAGGACTGCACCAGAACCTCCTCCCCAACACCAGCCACCCCAGCCATCACGCCGCCATGCCCATGAGCTCTATGCAAGGTAAATATAACAATGTTAACTAATAATAATTACAAACAAACTGATGTGTGTGATATCGTGAGGCAGGACTTTAGGGAACAACTGTTGTGTGAGTTTTTTTCACATTGTTTCATGGTACATTTGAATTTGAAATAACTTACTTATATTATTGTATGTCATTCCCAATGATGGGAAGCGATGATTTGTTATTTGCAAATCATTCAGGTTGCGCCCCACTGCTATTATCAGCTTTTAATATAAGCTTGTAAGCACTTGAAGAAGTGAGGGTTTTTTTATGCGCTGCCTAACAGCTCATACTGTATATGTACAGTAACACTGATTTCCTAGATTAAAAAAAAACAAATGCGTCCAAACTATTAAACATCCTTATTCTAGTTTAAAAAAAGAAACAAATGGAAGAAAATAGAATTTACTGAAAACAGTATTTGTTCTCAGGTTAATAAAGAAGTAATGCATACTATGTAAACCATTTGTGGCCAAAACATCCTGATTATAGAGTTTATATAAAAAAAACGTGTCTGACGATTGTTGTGGTATTTCCAGTAAAAATTACCAAAAATGTTTTGCTGTTACAGATTAAAAAAAATATAACATACAATAGTGTAGAAGATACTACTTAAACGTTTGATTGAATACCTATATTCCTTGGGAAATTACGACTCCTGAATTTACATCCGCACAATTGAATGTGCAGCCATTTTATTTCTGTTATGTTAGGTAGCTTGATGGTTCTGTCACCACTGTTAAGATTTTAGAATGCTTTTATATGATGAATTTATATGTTTGCGTTTGAAAAATGAATGATTTATTATTTGTTCTTCTAGGGATGAATGTGAACAGCGTCGGTGGAGGAGGAATGATCATGACCAACAGCAATATGGGTGGTGGCGTCATGGGAGTTGGGATGGCCGGAGGCGGCCTCGTGGTCAATACCCTCAAGCAGCCCATGCCCGCCCCCCTCATGGGCATCCACCCCACACATCACAACCAGGTAACAGCTTATCCTCTGTCTACTCTGTACACAACGTTACCTTAGAACTTAGCCGTGTACATTTACGCAGAATGTTATATTAATTGTGGCCTTTGGGATGAGCCGTGAGGGCAAATTTGTTCTTATCTTTCATATTTAAACCGCCGTTGCAGGGGTCATCTTCAGGGTTGATGATTTGTGATACGCCATACATGGCTCAACCCAAAAGCCAAAATTCCAAATCTGGCCATGAAAACCTATGAAATTATTTTATGAGAAAAAATAAAATAAATAAATTACTCAAATGTTTTTACTAGCTTTAATGTAGATTTTTTTTTAAATTTTGGACTAGCAATGTTTTGGGCATTAAAATGAATATTGAAATTTTCATTTGCCCTGGAAGCCAAACTTAATTTTACTTTGTTTGTTGTAAGAAATGTAATATTGTATATAATACAAAGAGAGTTAAAGACTGATAATGTTGCTCTATTTTATTCACGGCATTGACATCTTTTTATGTTTCAATACTTCTTATTTCCTGGTTATTTGCACTTTTATTTTTCAGTAATGTGAATTTTGAAGATGTCAACATTCATAGTAAAAAATGATTGTCTACTGTGTGAACCATAATGAATTGTTAGGCAGCACTACAGCGAGGTCTTTTGGCACCCATTTCAATGCGTAGATCTTAGATCTCACCATTCCAAAGATGAGACTTCAAAATAAATATCACCATCTGTCGGTATTCTCCTGTATGTGTTTACATAAAAAAGAAAAATATATGAAACTTCATTCCAGTGTCAGAATATTTTTACATTTTGAAAACAATGCAATTCTTTATAATTTAATTATTAAATTAAAAATACTCACATATGTGGTATACTGTTATGACATTTGTGATTTCCGCCAAGAAATATCGTTTTTAGTATATTTTCTTTTTGTCCGTAGGGTTTGCACATATAAAAAATATTGGCATTCTGGGTATAAATATGATAAAATATAGTGTCATCACATTTATACCTGTTTTTATTTGTTCAGATTATAAACACGCCGACCTGTGTAGGACATTGACAAGCTCTCAGCAGGTGGAGCCCATTTGCCCGTGCTTATATCCTGATTTATTTTGTGCTGTAACCCAATTGAATCTGTGTACATAATTTATTTTATTGCATTAAATATACTAATTAATGTAAGGTTTGAACAATTCTTAACTTATGTAACAAAGTATAGTTGAAAATATTGACTCAAGCTATAATGTTATACAAAATTATATAAAAATAAATAAGTAGTGTATGCACTGTTGTGCTCATGGCACTAATAGCAGGTCCGTGAGTGTGTGCCTAGGAAACGGATATGGTCAAAATAAAGTATAAGCACAGATTTTTATTTTTTAAGAGATCCGGTATTAATGCATCTTTAAAAGTGAATTATTTTATATTTTGATGAAAAACCTTCAGTTTTCCTCTATATAGTCTCTATTATTATTATTATATTAGTATTTGTATAGCGCTCTTTTATGACCGAATGATCATTCCAAAAGCGCTTCTTTGCCTCTCTGAGTAAAAAGGTGGGTCTTGAGTCTGCTTCTGAAGGATGCCTCTGCTTTAAGCTCTCTTATGCTTTCTGGTAGTGAGTTCCAGGCCATTGGCGCAGCGTAGCTGAAAGCCCGATTGCCAAAGACCGTGCTAGGACTACCTCCCGTCAGCTGCAGGGTGCTTCTATTTGCTCTAGCCGATCTGAGTGTCTCTCCACGCGTGCTTATTTCTGAAGGCTTAATAAGTTCTGTCAGATAGCCCGGTGCAGTTCCGTTGAGTGCCTTGTAAGCTAAGAGGCATAATTTATACTGGATTCTAGCCGAAACTCTCAGCCAGTGCAGTCGGTGTAGTATTGGAGTAATGTGACAGAATTTGGGCGCGTTGTAGACTAGTCGTGCCGCTCCGTTTTGTAACGACTGCAATCGATTTAATTGTTTGGCTGGCTGGCCTGCGTGCAGTGCGTTGCAGTAGTCCATTTTGGAGACTATAAACGCATTTACCAAACTCTTTGTAGCGTCTCTGGGTAAGCATCTTTTTACCGACCGTATCTGCCGCAGGTTAAAAAATCCAGATTTCACCGTTTTTGTAATATTACCGCTAAGATTGAGGAACTGGTCAATTTCTACTCCCAGCAGCTTGACGCTTGTAGAAGGGATGACATCATTACCACAAATGGCCAAGGGTTGTAAGTCCAATAGATGTTGTCTTCGAGCTGTGGCCATAAAGAGTATTTCCGTCTTTTCCGGATTAAGAGCGAGCCTATTTGCTGACATCCACTGTCCGATCTCCTCTATACAGCCGACCATCCTTTCTTTCATGTTGCCAATTTCCTCGGGTCCACAAGAAGAGTAGAGCTGGCAGTCATCTGCGTAGCAGTGTACTTTTATTTCCCATCTCTCAGCAATCTCCTCAATTTCTTTGGTGTATAGAATAAAGAATAATGGGCCGAGAACTGAGCCTTGTGGGACACCACATGATAGAGTAGATGGTCTCGACATGTTATTCTGTAGACAGATGGTTTGCTTACGGTTTTCTAGGTATGACTGAAACCAGTCTAGGGCCTTTCCAGATATACCGTAATGTATTCTTAGTTTCCTTAGAAGGATAGCATGGTCTACAGTGTCGAACGCTGCACTCATGTGTAGAAGAGTCATCATTGCGATATTTATATATTATAGCTTATAGACATGTCCAATTTTTATTAGTTTTATTTTGGTTTAAAAAAAACATTTTTTTTAAGGACTTGCATTTCTCACAGTGCAAAGTTGGGCAAAGTAAGAGTATTTTTTTGTTCTTAATTCTGCTCCAAAATTGTCTAATTGTGTTTACAAATTAATTAATTTTGGTCTTAAATTGACACAAATTTTGTTGCTACTACGGCTTCAAATATCGTTTTTTAATCTTAAAAAACACCTTTAAATGGAACATCTTTATCGAAGTATAGGTCTCATTATAAGGTGATATTTTTCTAAATTATAAAAAACTATAACATTGAGGTTATCAACTGACAATACTTGGTGAAACTACATAATTATAATTTTAAAATTAATTTTAATTAAAAAATTAATAAATTAGAAATATTTAGTTTTGATTATTGAGGATGGTCTTCAAGAAGGCCGAAACATGTAATCATTTAAAATAAATTGTGAATCAAAACTAAATATTTTTAAATTTATTAATTTATTAATTATTAAATTTAAATTAATTTTAAAATTATAAAAAACGATCTCAATTCCACAATTCCAGGTGGTATATGTCAGTGGTTCCTAAAGTGTGAGCCATGGTGTGTTTATAAGGGCGTCATGAAATATTTCTTGGAATCACCAATTATCTAAATTTGTTTGTGAATTTAAAATTAGTGTTTAATTTTTTTTACACAAACCTAACCAGAATTAAGTGAACTTCAACTTCATGTTAAACCCATATTGAATGCATTTGGACACATGATCAGTTGTTGCAATTAAGACCATGGAAGTTGTCCAGTCTTAATATGGATATTATTCAAACAGTTAAAATTATTAGTAATTAAATATACACATACTATACATCAAATTCTTTATACGCATCAATTCGTTCAGAAAAAATATCTGCAGAAGCTGAATGCGAACCTGCGAGCCGTGGAAGCAACCGTTGCTCATGTTCATTACCCTAGACCACTCGACCATCTTCTGCCCGAACTGTTGCACGGAATAAGTTGTATTTATACCATTGTTACCATCATATAACGATAGGTGTCTCTATAGTATATATTCAGAGTGTGTATATTATTATTTTTTATTATTCAATAAGTCAACATTTATTCACAAGCTTAATATTATTACTTTCCGACAGACTATTTATTTTAGTAAGTAAAAGAATTTGATGTATTATAGTATGTGTATATTTAATTACTAATAATATTGTAATATAGTCAATAATCTATAAAAGTAGATTAGAATATTAAAATAAAAAAATAATATTCTAATAAATATTTAAAAATCCATTTCGTTAAAATTAGATATTTTTTATTATCCCAAAGAAAATAGCATTCGTTTTTAATTTTTCGCTGTTGAATGGGTAATCAATTAAAAAAAGTAAGTCTAAGTTTTCATGATGTATTAAGGGAGCTGCAAACTGAAAAAGATAGGGAACCTCTTCTATAGATCTTAAGGATATTTTCATTTTAATAATTGTGTTAAAAAATAATACACAATAGTAAATGTAGAAAATAAGTACTAATCAAAAACTTATAGGACTTCATGAATAACCATGAGTTGAGGCCTGGTTTTATTTCAAGGATTTATATAAGTTAATTTTGATTCAAACTATTTTGTATTTTCAATTCCTTATTTATAAGATTGTTTTTATTTAGTATATTGTTTATTTTCTATAATGATGAAATTATTTCACCATATCTTATGGTTTTCCAGTTAAATTTTTATTTTTCAATAAATTTTATGCTATACATTTTTATTTGTTTCTAACACGCCAATATTGTATATCAGTATTTAAAAATGAATATTATTGTGCAGAGTGCTGCAACTATGGCTGCCGCGAGGAGAGCTGCTGCTGCCATGCAGGCACAGCAACAGCAGAAGCAGCAGCAACAGCAGCAGCAACAGCAGCAGCAGCAACAGCAGCAGCAACAACAACAACAACAGCAACAGCAACAGCAGCAGCAGCAGCAGCAGCAGCAGCAAGGCGTGCGGTCCGGGCCACCGCTGCACCTGGAGGTGGGCCAGTGTGGCTCGGCTCCGGGACACTCCCTCGCTTCTTATCACCCTGCCTACACGCCTGCTCCGCCTCAGGGTCCGCCAGCTCCACCTCAGATGCCAGGTTTGTTTTAATAATCCTTAATTAATAATATTAATATTACATTTTTCAGTTCTGTTTTTATCTCTGAGTAACAGTAAAAATAATTTCAGTATATCACTTAAATAATAAAGAGTTGAATCAATAAATTGTGAGTTCCCCTTACTGTGTTCAATATAGTTCAAATATGATGTGTTTGCCTCGGAAAGGGTCAGCTAATGTTGTTTTATTTATAAGAAGTTACATTTGTATTCCAACTGATTTTTCCAAGTGATGAGATAAATAAATAATCAATTATATAAAAAAGATATTAACGCATACTTAATATGCGTCCGATATTATAGTTGCGTTTCCTAGAAGCCGTTAGGAGGGCTTATGCTCGGAGGCAGATATCCAGGTGCATAAGTAATTTGGGATACATATAATGGCAGCCAATAGAACTGTACGGCGGTTTTATGGTGATAATTTGCTTCAGCTAACTGACTGGAGAAAAAGGGTATATCAATTACAGGGTTATTTGTTGTCGCAGGTGTCACCCCTTCTCAGCGTGGAGTCGGAAACATGGGAGTCGGGGGAGTAGGTGTGGGGGTGGGAGTCGGCGTAGGAGTCGGCCTCAGCGGGGTGGCCCGCTTTGGAGCACCCGGCCCCGGCGAGGGTGCCGGCGGGGGCGGCGGGGGCGGGGGCATGGCGGGCCAAGCCGTGCCGCCCGCGCCCTCCCCGCAGCAGCCGCAGTCGGGTGCCCGGCCAGCTTCGCAGCCCGGGCCGCAGGCTGCCACGCAGCAGCCTACGCCGCCCGCAGCCGAGCCGCCCACAGCCTCCATCGCGGACCCGGAGAAGCGCAAGCTCATCCAGCAGCAGCTGGTGCTGCTGCTGCACGCGCACAAGTGCCAGCGGCGGGAGTCGCAGGCCAGCAACGGGGAGGTCTGGCAGTGCACGCTGCCGCACTGCCGCACCATGAAGGGCGTGCTGAACCACATGATGATATGCCAGGTAACACGCTCACTCCTGTGTCGATAGAGTTTGACAATGATCAATGTGACAGTTTCTTATTTACCCTCTACTTGTATAACAGTTATGTGGAAGAATTAACATTCTTGTGCATAACTGTGACTCTGCGATGGGTCACATAATTTTATGGGTGTTATTATTGGCAAACATGACTGTTCCTGTATATTTGAAATGTTAATAGTTAAAATATCATTTGGTTAAATAATATTCAACGTGTATGAATGTAGATAATACAAGTTTTAATCTGGAGTAGATTCCTTCCAAAATATCTAGCTTAACTTATTTTACTGATGGCTAATATTATTCTGTCTAGGTTATTGCCCTTTGTGGACTGATCAATGTTGTCAGTAGTATTGCCTTAAATAGTGATATTTACTTTGACTGTAAATTCATGGATGCAGACTTTTAAATTGTGATTATGTTTGTTTTTTTATTTTTTGTTGTTCCTTAATCACTATAAAGGATCATGAATAACTATCACACAGAAACCTCCGGTGTACTTGTATAACAGTTATGTCGAATAGTTAAATTATTACTTATTTTGTCCTTACGATATTGATTAATAGCAAGATTTTTTTATAAATAAATTGTATCGGTCATCTGTTTGAATATTTTGCAGGCCGGAAAGAGTTGTACCGTACCGCATTGTTCCTCATCGAGACAAATTATAAATCATTGGAAAAACTGCACGAGGAACGATTGTCCCGTTTGCTTACCGCTCAAGCAAGCCGACAGGAACCGGACCAATAACCTCGGAGGTGAGTTCTCTTCCATTTCTATGAATTACTTTGATAGATATCAATTGAGGTCCCCAACCCTGGCTTTACGATGATATGCATTTCTTACAACTGGACTCTAATAATGAGAATATCCATATAAAATATAATAGATACCGAGCTCAGAATTTTCGTAGTCCTCTGTAATATTATTAAATATTAAATAAAATTATACTAATTTATAGTTATTCATTTGTAGCGATGTTTTTAGCATGGTAACGGGAGGGTTAAACAAAGCTTGGATTTCAGTTACAGTGGCCGTGCCTCCCGTGGTGAACTCCACTCCTAACCCGTCGGACATGAGGCGGGCCTATGACGCGCTGGGCATCCCCTGCCCAGCGAGCGCCGGCGGCGTGGGCCCCGTGCTGGGCGGGTCGCTGCCGGCCGGGGGGCAGCGCTGCTGCGGGGGCTGGGTGCCGAGGCCGTCGCGCGGGCCCCCCGGCCGCCGGGCCTGGCCCTGGCGCTGGCCGACACGGCCCAGAAGCCCAGCACTCCCATGCAGTTCTTTGGCCACAATCAGCATCAGCCGGGCGCGCCCGTGCCGGGACAGCCCGCTCTCGCCAATCTGACCCACCAGGAGATTACGTCCCAGCAAGTGGTGAGTTTCCTATGTTAAAGCTATTCCTTTAATACGGGACTGTACGGCCTAGCGTTCAATGAAAGTTTTTTCTTATAGTTAAGTCATTATCTGTCTTCGTATAAATTTTAACTAAAAAAAAAGGAAGGCTGAATTTTTTTTCATGCAACCCACATTAAAAGGTTTAGAAACCCTGTTTTAATTTACCCATTTATTTATTTACAGGAAAATAGAAAAAAAAAAACTACCAAAAAATATATATACCAAAAATTTTATACTTACACATAGAGTTATGAAGGTTATCTGAAATTCATAGGATATTAGAATTCTGGGACACCTCTGTAACAAAGAATAAATTAAAGTAGAACAAAAGAAAATATAATAAAGTAAGTGATATGTTAGACTATTTATCCAGATATTTACCAGAGACAGCTCCGCAGAGTTTGAATGGTTGGAGTAAAATGTAAACATAGAGGTGAAATGTTATAATAAGCTGATCAGAGTAGCGTTTCATGATGGAGATGTAGAGTGTGACGTGTGTTGTGTTGCAGCTGGGAGCTGGCGGCCTGCAGCTGGGCGCGGCCGAGGGGCGGCGCTGCAGCCCGTCACGGCGGCTGTGGTCCCCGGCTGCAAGGAGTGGCATCAATCCATTACGTCTGATCTGAGAAATCATTTAGTCCATAAATTGTAAGTCATTTTCTAAATATTATTGACTATTGATATATCCTTCTATACGTGACAGTTTGCAAAGGTATCACTCAACTGACATTATATCATGCATTCGTTTCAGAGTCCAAGCAATATTTCCTACCCCGGATCCGACAGCGTTACTAGATAAGAGAATGCATAACTTAGTGGCATACGCTCGCAAGGTGGAGGGCGACATGTACGAGATGGCCGGGACCCGGTCCGAGTACTACCATTTATTAGCAGAGAAAATTTATAAAATACAAAAAGAACTCGAAGAAAAGAGACAGAAACGAAAAGAACAACAGTTGCAACAGCAACAACAGCAGCAGCAGCAACAACAACAGCAGCAGCAGCAACAGGGAACCGTCGGGGGAGCGAGCGGCGTCGGAGGCGTCGGCGGCCCCGGGGGCGTCGGCGCTCGGCCACAGCTCGGGGGCCTCCAGCGACCAGCGCTCCCTGCTCAGCAGCCGCCGGTCATGCGCAGCCACTCCCCGGGCATGGGGCTCGGCCTGCCCTCCATCCGCATGCAGTTCCAGCCCGGCCAGCCCGGCCAGGTGGGCCCACCCGGCCCGAGCCCCACCGCGCTGCCCCCGACCCCCGGCATGGTCGTCGCCAACCCGGGCCTGTCGCCATTCGGTCAGCCGATGGCGTCTCCGGCCTCTAACCTGCCTAACTCCAACTCCGTTCCCAACCAATTTCCATCACTCAACTCTAACGGTCCCAACATGCTGGGAGCGTCCCCGAGTCAACAGTTCCCCGATCTCATGAAGGTGCGCATCGCTGCAGCGCAGAAGGCCGGCGTCGCCAACGGCACCTCTGGCAGCCAGGCCCCCAGCCCGTACATGAATCAGAGCCAGTACAACAGCAGGATGCCCCTGCCGTCGTCGACGACTCCCACCACCTCCGATCAGGTGTCCATGGCTTCGCAGGTGAGCTCAGGGCCGACCTCCGTGGGCTCGCAGCGGGGGCCCTCACCAGGCTTGACCGGCGTGGCCTCCAACGGGCCGGTGCCCCCGAGCACGCCATCCACCCCCCTCATCCCCCCGCCTCTGCCGAGTCCGGTTCCTCCGTCTTCGCAGGATCAGGTTCCCAGTGTTCCTGGAAAAAATATGCCAGTGTCGCGGTCGTCTTCAACGCTGTCGTCGCAGATGGCGGCTCTTAATGCCGCCGCAGCCATGGACCAGGAGGACAGCCCGCGACCGCCTCAGAGCCATCTCTCTGGAGGAAAGATGGAGATCAAAATGGAAACCAAGTCTGAAGATAACACTAAATGTTTATCCGGTGGCAAAATGGAGATAAAACAAGAAGATGATATCAAAAAGGAAGATTTGGACGATTCTCGCGGCAGTCACGGCGGCAAAGGCATTCACAATGACATTAAATTAGAAATCAAGTCTGAGCCCAACGACAACGGCGACCGAGATACCAAAGAAATCTCTGTCAAGGAGGAAGCTGCGTCCCCGAGAGACGTAAAGCCTCCCATACCGGAACCCATCCAGAATCAGGAAGCCGACAAAAAGCGGAAATGCGTGTTCAAGCCCGAAGAACTCCGCCAAGCTCTCATGCCCACTTTGGAAAAGCTGTTTCGACAGGACCCCGAGTCTATTCCCTTCCGGCAGCCGGTCGATCCGCAAGCTTTGGGTATTCCTGATTACTTTGATATTGTAAAGAAACCGATGGACTTGTCGACGGTCAAAGGGAATCTGGACACCGGCCAATACTCGGATCCCTGGGAGTACGTGGACGACGTCTGGCAGATGTTCGACAACGCTTGGCTCTACAACAGGAAGACGTCTCGCGTATATAGATACTGTACAAAAGTGAGTATATTCTTTTTTTTACACCCTACACTTTATTTTAATCTCAAAATTACTATTGATAAATATTATTTTAATAATTTGTAATATAATTTATGTGATTTATATAAACATCAGTTTATTTGGTGCGATAACCGATTTTCATCACGAGGAATATATTTGTTGCAGTTGTCAGAGGTTTTTGAGCAAGAGATCGACCCGGTGATGCAAAGCTTAGGATACTGCTGTGGTCGCAAGTACACCTTCAACCCTCAGGTGCTGTGTTGTTACGGCAAGCAGCTGTGTACCATCCCTCGGGACGCCAAGTACTTCAGTTACCAGAATAGGTCAGTCAATCAACATTCTAACATCTACACACAACTAACTCGAATATGTTCTCTCTGAAGAATCCCTCAATTGACTGTGCTTATTATGTTTGCAGATACACATTTTGTCAGAAGTGTTTTAATGACATACCCGGTGATACCGTCACATTAGGAGACGATCCCATGTTACCTCAAACGTAAGTGGACTACACTATCCGTTATGCAACCTTCTCAGCAAAACCATTCTTATTATCACAACTTTTGTGCAATTTACTGTTAATAATATATTATCCTTTTATTTTCATTTCAGTGCTATTAAAAAAGATCAATTTAAAGAAATGAAAAATGATCATTTAGAATTGGAGCCTTATGTGATATGCGGGGACTGCGGCCGGAAGCAGCACCAGATCTGCATCCTGCACCTGGAGCAGATATGGTCGCAGGGCTTCTTTTGCGAAAACTGCTTAAAGAAAAAAGGAGCCAAGAGAAAAGATAACAAATTTAATGCCAAGAGGCTCCCCACTTCCAAACTAGGAATATACATAGAAACCCGAGTCAACAACTTCCTGAAGAAGAAGGAGGCCGGAGCTGGCGAAGTGAGCATCCGCGTGGTGGCCAGCTCGGACAAGATGGTGGAGGTGAAGCCCGGCATGCGCAGTCGCTTCGTGGAGAGCGGCGACCTGCACGCAGAGTTCCCCTACCGCGCCAAGGCTCTCTTCGCCTTCGAGGAGGTGGACGGCGCTGACGTGTGCTTCTTCGGCATGCACGTGCAGGAGTACGGCAGCGAGTCGCCCATGCCCAACACCAGGCGGGTCTACATCGCCTACCTGGACTCGGTGCACTTCTTCAAGCCGCGCCAGTACCGCACCGCCGTGTACCACGAGATCTTGCTCGGCTACCTGGACTATGCCAAGCAACTGGGCTACACCATGGCGCACATTTGGGCCTGCCCGCCCTCAGAGGGCGACGACTACATCTTCCACTGCCATCCCGTAGAACAGAAGATTCCCAAGCCCAAGCGCCTGCAGGAGTGGTACAAGAAGATGCTGGACAAGGGAATCATCGAGAGGATCATTGTGGACTACAAGGATATCCTCAAACAGGCGCAGGAGGACAACATCTCCTCCGCCGCTGACTTGCCTTACTTTGAGGGAGACTTCTGGCCCAATGTCTTGGAAGAGTCCATAAAGGAGCTGGACCAAGAGGAGGAAGAGAAACGCAAGCAGGCAGAGGCCGCGGAGGCTGCGGTGAGTCTCCTTGTATCTGTATCCCCGTATCCTTGAGCTGAAACCGGCATTGGGAATGTTCTAGTCAATTTGAGGAAATTAATGCATTACTTAAATTAAAGGTTACATACAGGCTAAAGTAAAATACAATATCACAAATATTAAAAAGAAAATTTATAACTTAGCTCAACACATTCACTCACTAACATTAAAAAATATATTTTATTTAAATCATACAGTGTTGTTATTTTATGTTAACATTAAAGATTAATTCTTTCATTTAGTTGGTATATATAGCGTTCTAAGATACACACAAAAAAAGCGTGCAGACAATATTTTTTGCGCACACAGTCTTATAACAATTAGAGGGAATATTGGATATGACCCTATGTACAATCGTGTGATAGAAATATGATCTAATATATATCTAAATAAAACTAAGACTTTGTATTTATTGTAAATATGCCATGGGAAATGTAGAAAACCAATAGGGAACTTAAAACATAATTATTGTAATGAAAAAGAATATCCTCTCCCGGACAAAATAAATCAATTATAATAACAATTGACTCGGATAATCTTGAAAAAAATTGTATTTCATATAATTAGTGCAATCAAAATTCAATACAACTTTCAGAAAAACTCAAACTGTATATGTATCTTGCAACTGAAATCCAGATGCGGATAACTTCCATAAGTGAACATGACTATTGATGCACACACATGTATTTGTTTCTAATATAATATATGCTCATATATAATCAATAAGAAATGCTTTTTTTTTGCACCAATTTGAAGAACAGATTTCGTTTTTTTATCCATTACTTACTTTACGGGTACGTTTAATGCAATATTTAGATTTTTTAAATGGATTAATTGCATCATATGAAAGTTGCCACACTCTGTATAAGAAGGATGGGGTGTAATAGTATATGTTCATAGACCGTATTAGCTGTAATCAGGCCCTCCTTTAAACATTAAAAACATAACTTTGTAAACTTACTACATATAATAAAACTAACTGACCTGGTTTTTAATATAAACTAAAATATATTTTTCCATTTCAGCAAATATTTCAGGCCGAGGAAAGTGAGATGGGACCGGACGGAAAGAAAAAGGGCCAAAAGAAAGCTAAGAAATCCAACAAGTCAAAAGCAGCCCAGCGGAAAAATAGTAAAAAGCATAACGATCAACAGACTGGCAATGATCTCAGCGCTAAAATATTTGCCACCATGGAAAAGCACAAGGAAGTCTTCTTCGTCATCAGGCTGCACTCCGTGCAGTCAGCTGCCAGCTTAGCCGTAAGTCACCACTCAACCGTTGCCTGCATTTATAATAATAATGGTCTTTCTTGTGTTACCGTATGTTACATGTGTTCTGTATGCAAGGATATAAGAGTGTTGCGAGGCCACACCTGTGAGTACTGAAGGATCCAATAATTAAATGTTATGTTTGATTGTTTTGCAGCCGATTCAAGATCCCGACCAGCTGATAAACTGTGATTTAATGGACGGCCGTGATGCATTCTTGACCATGGCCCGAGATAAGCATTTCGAGTTTTCCTCCATGAGACGAGCGCAGTTCTCCACTCTGTGCATGCTGTGGGAACTGCACAACCAGGGTCAAGACAAATTTGTATACACGTGCAACCATTGCAAGGGACACGTGGATATTCGCTACCACTATGCGGTGTGCGACGACTTTGATCTCTGCCTCGTGTGCTACAACAAGGAGGGTCACCAGCACAAGATGGAGAAGCTCGGCTTCGACTTCGAGGACGGCTCTTCTCCCTGCGACACGAAACAAGCCAATCCGCAGGAGGCGCGGAAACTCTCCATCCAACGCTGCATTCAGTCCCTGGTCCACGCCTGCCAGTGCCGAGACGCCAACTGTCGCTTGCCGTCTTGCCAGAAGATGAAGCGAGTCGTCACTCACACCAAGATTTGCAAACGAAAAACAAACGGCGGCTGCTCTATCTGCAAGCAGCTGATCGCGCTCTGCTGCTACCACGCCAAGCACTGCCAGGAGACCAAGTGCCCCGTGCCCTTCTGCAGCAACATCAAGCACAAGCTAAAGCAGCAGCAGCTGCAGCAGCGCCTGCAGCAGGCGCAGCTGCTGCGGCGCCGCATGGCCGTCATGAACACCACCCGGGCCGCTCCTGCGCCTGCGCCCGCGCTCGGCCCCGGTAGCCCGCCGCCCGCTGCCGTTGCTCAGCGCGCTTGCCTCACCGCCGGGGGCCAAGCACGCCCCAGCGCAGCACCTGCCCACGGCCAACGTGCTGCAGGCCGTCAAGCAGGTGCAGGAGGAGGCGGCGCGGCAGTTCAGCACGCAGCTCAGCACGCAGCTCAGCACCCAGCTGTACGGCAAGGCGGCCCAGCAGATGCCCCCCGCCGCAGCCACATCTGCAGCAGCGCCACTCGCTGGCGCCCATGGAGCAGTGGGGCGCTGCGCTACCCGGGCAAGCCGCAGCCGGCCCTACGCGCGCCGCATTCCCGCTGCAGCAGCCGCTCATGCACGCGGGCGCACCCGACACACCCGGCACACCGGGCGCACCCCGCGCACCCCACGCACCCGCACGCCCAGCACCAGATCCTACAGAACAACCAGCAGCAGGTGAGCACTCTCCTCCACACTAAATAAACTTACTTACTATATTTTATTCCTTATTAAAGAACGTATGTTTAAATCAATGATTAATCTATGCTTGGAAGGTTATTTGTGATGCCTTTGACAGTCTTTTATTTTAAAGGATTGGGGAAAGTTAGTTTTTTCTTCTTTTTTCTTGGAGTTATTGCAAATTTTATGAAAGTTAACTCACATTGAATAAGTATTAAAGAGAATGTAGAATACAAAAACATGGAAATCGATATGACAATTATTATCTTCAGACGAATCTCACCAAGAATTGGAGCTAAGTATTTATAATGAAAATCTAAAATCATCAGATTTGTAGCAAAGGAAAATAAGGAAAAGGAAAGAGAACAAGAATTTTATTTTTGGTACAATAAATACAACCTTGAGGTATATTATTTCAACAAAACCATTAAAAAATCAATTACAAGAAGACTTAAAAATACCAACCGTAAATCTGTCTCTTTGCTAAAAGTTCAATGGATGCAATTTGTTAAAATTTAGGTTTTGTATTTTTGTGTCCACTAATCTCAGAAAGTCATAACCTTTAAACGCCTAGCGGTTTCCTTACGGGACCGCAGATTTGCATCGTTCAATGCCCTATGGTCCCATACAGGAGTGCTTATGGTTCATTTCACAATCGGATTACATTAATTTGTAATAATATTATTAAAGTAAGTTCATGGAAGAATCTATTGTGCGACGAAACATTACAAACATTGGCCTGCTCTGGCATTGAACGACGCAAATTTGCGGTCCCGTATGGGACCACTGGGCATTTAAAGGTTAATCAATTAACTTTAAGTAAGAAACCAAAAAAAGAAACAAAACAAAAATGGATTTAAAAATCGAACAAATATCTGTTAAATTACTGTAGGTTCTATGAAAATCTGCATGTATTTTAAATTGAATGGTACTGAATGACATTGTTGGTAAGTTTACTAAACCAACTAAAATCAGATTTAAAAATCGAAATTTATCTGATATATTTGAAAAAAGTATCTCTATGATCAGTTGATTGATGTTTAGGTTTTTATAAGCATTTATTTAACTTGATTTTTTAGTGTCCGAAGTAAATGGAGATAATATGTGGTGACCATATTTTCCAGATATAGAACAGATGTGTGAAGATTTTTTTATTTATGATTTACCATGTTTTATATTATAACGTATTTAAGCTTTCTCCGATGCTGTTATCCAACATTTATCATTCATATCTAGGGTTCCTTGAAAAACGTAATATCCAGGTTTCACTGTATATTATTTATTAAGATGAATGATTTTTTAAAAAATATTTTACGTTTTTGGTACTAATATATTACTTGAACCAGCTAGTGCTAATATAATATTTAAATGATATTTTTTAGATGATGGGGATGGTGGGCCAACAACAGCAACAACAGCAGCAGCAGCAGCAGCAGCAACAACAACAGCAGCAGCAGCAGCAACAACAACAGCAGCAGCAACAACAACAACAGCAGCAACAACAACAGCAGCAGCAGCAGCAGCAACAGCAGCAACAACAGCAACAGCAACAACAACAGCAGCAACAGCAGCAACAGCAGCAACAGCAACAACAACAGCAGCAACAAGGTGTTCCTGTAGGCAACATGGTGGGTATGGGTCCGCGTATGTTGGGCCAGGGCGGCGTGGCAGCCAGCTCAGGTCCTGCGCTGCATCATCACAAGGCGCTGCAGCAGCTGATGGTCACTCTGCGCTCCCCCACTACCCCCACCCAGCAGACCGAGATTCTGCAGATTCTCAAGGCCAACCCTCCTCTCATGGCCGCCTTCATAAAGCAGAGACAGGTGTGTACCCGTATAGCTTTCTGCCTGTATTTATATGTTGTCTATTCAACTTATATTTTGCCGCCATCATCTTTCCTATTGTTGGATACTCTACTTTCTGCTCCACTTATCCATTAATATATGGTATGTATAACTACATCATCTCCAGTTTTAGTGTATTAATGTTGAGATGCCTGTAACCATGTCACTCCTTATCCTGTACTTTGGCTTAGTGCACAATATGCTTTTCTCTATTGCTTGCAGGCAGACGGAAAGATTTTAATTTTTAATTTTTGTTTTTGTTTTTTTAGTTTTTTATTTCATTGGGGTGTAAGGTTTACCAATCTACTACTGGTACTTATCATAGTATAGTATGTCTCCAATTACTGGCGAACACAACATGTATATGAAAAAAAGTTAATTCGCTTACATTACAAAATGCTTTAAACAAAGTTTACAATGAAATGTAAAAAAAAGAAAATACAATAAAAAATAAAGAAACATATTCTGGTAAACACATGAAAAATGGTTATTTGCTTAACCAATCGCAACACTTGTAAAAAATCTCGTCGCGCTTGCAATATTTCATCAAATGAGGATGAAAAAGGCCAAATACTTTTGGAAAGTGGTAGTGAGAACGAAGTTGAAGAATATTCTAATAATGTTACGCACTGGAAAATGTTTTTGAGCGCTCAAATAGTGAAATTGATATTTCTAGTGACAGTTCCTGTAGTACATGGATGGACCTACCAAAAAACAAAAATTAAAAGGGGATTTGGAATGCTGATGTATCACAAATATCCAAAATAACATTTATGGGATTACCGAGCTTGCGTCGTTCGGTGGAAACGAGTTTAGGTCAGAATCCAACACCATATAATCTATTCAAAATAATATTTAGTAAAGATTTTTTCTTGCAATTGCAGAGGAGACAATTGGTTTCGCAAAGCAAAAGTATACTATACAACGTGAGGATATATGGCTTGATGTAACTGCAGATGAAATCAAAGCCAAGTAGAAGGGGGAGTACCTTGAGGTCATTTAGGAGTGAGAGGAAGATCACTGATACTCCATTATAGCGGAGATTCTCCAAGGGTTACAAGAAGACTCTCGTACAGTGACTGCAGAATTGATGTAGCTGAGAGAATTTTTGAGCACATTACCCTGCAATAATTCAAGCTCCGTGGACGAGCTTTAGAAGGAGTTCACCCTTAGAGGCTACAGGCATTACAATGAACACACTTTCCTAGGCAAAATCCATCAAAAACAGTCAAAAAAAAACGTAAAGATTATGCAAAATATGTTTTATAAAGAAAAAGCTAATCTCGATGGAAAAGTGAGAAATTTTTGATGGTCTTCCACATGCCAGAATGCTTTAAAGCTAATCACACGCTTACTAAACTACCTACAAATGAGTCATAATGATTTATCTTATGAATAAAGAAAAAAATATGATTTAATGTTATGCAACGGTTTTAATTTTATGTGTATTTTAGTATTCATGTTTTTTTAATGGAAAATGTTGTCAAAATTAAATAGTGTGTTGTATGAACCAAATATGTATTTTAATTGGTGGCGGAATGGGTTAAACAAAACATGTATGGAAAAATGTTTATTTGCTTAATCTACTTTATACTTCTTCTTCGTAGTATCAATCCGGTGGATTGGTTTGCAAAAATAAAATCTTGCATCTCAATCTCCACCCTTCTCGATCTTCTGCAACCCTTTAAACTTATTTAACAATAATAAATAATGATAGAGAAAAAAAGACCAATTAAAAAATAAAAGTAAGAAATTTTTGTATGGAAAATGGTTATTTGCTTAACGAGGTATGTATAGAAAATTGGTTATTTGCTTAACAAGGTATGTATAGAAAATTGGTTATTTGCTTTAAGTACTTAAAACATACCTAACAATCTTATGTGATGATAGAGAGAAAAAAACAATTAAAGAGACAATTAAACACTAAGTAAGATTTTTTTTCATTAAATAATACCATAATGGTCTTAAACAATCTGCTTAAACAAAACATGTATAGAAATTTTGAGAAAATTCTTGAAAATTTAATTTATCATAACCTCACCCGGTGACAAAAACAAGTTTTGTATTTTGTGTGGCATTTATTGATTTATTCATTAAACTTTCAGAATGCCCACCCAAACCAACAGCAACAAACCTTAAACGCTGGACCTCACATGATGGTGGGCGGTGTAGGCGCTGGTGGCGGTCCACCATCTGTAGTAGCTGCGGCCCCACCTTCTCAACAACAACAACAACAACAACAGCAACAACAGCAGCAACAACAGCAGCAACAGCAGCAACAACAGCAGCAACAACAACAACAACAGCAGCAGCAGCAACAACAGCAACAACAGCAGCGTATGCAGCAACTGATGCTTGGTCAACAACCTCAGCAGGTAATTTAAAGATGTTTTATGTAAACAATACAGAAACAAAATAATTTTCTGTGTTATAAAATGGTAGAAGCATTACTATTAGAATATTCTAGTCTTAGAAAAATTGAGCACGTGCTTTGAAAAACATAATACCGGACATATTTACCAAAAAAGTAGTGAAGTTGCTTGCGATAGTTCTTAATTATTAATTTTGTTGATCAGGTGGGAGTTGGGGGTGTTTCCGGTGTGGCAGGAATGGGCCAGCTGAACAACATGGGCAACATGAACCCTCAGCAGCACTGGCCCTTCAAGCCGCAGATGCTCAACAGCATGCAGCGCAACCAGTTGGCGCAGCAGCAGCAGCAGCAGGCGCAGGGCTTCCCGGGGGGCGCGGGCGGTGGATACGGCGGGCGCGGCGCGGTGGGCGCGCGGGCGGGGGGCGGCGTGGGGGCGCGCTACTACCAGCCGGGGCTGCTGCTGCAGCGCTCGCCGCCGCCCGCGCCCTCGCCGCGCCCGCCCACGCCCTCGGAGATGATGCTGCTGCAGCACCAGTCGCCCGCGCCCCCGCCGCTGCAGCCGCCTGACGAGCGCGCGCCCCCCATGACCCTACAGGACCAGCTCACCAAGTTCGTGGAGCAGTTGTAGTGTAGACCGAGTGAGCTATTGACTCTGCCGGGGACACGAGTCTCCCGGTATATCGTTTCCGTTTTATAAATATATATTGTATATTTAATAATGTGTACTGTAGTTTCTTTTTACTATACTTTTTGTCGATATTATATAGAAAATTTATGAAATAAATAAAGAAATTATGAAAATGTTTGATATGAAAAAATGTACCTACTAATGTGTGATCGTCTTATTGAGTTGTGTCCCGTGCCGGCCGGGCCGTGAGAGGTGCTCGGAGCCTGCTCGTCCGAGGACGTCTCTGCCGAGCGCTACGTTAATTCTATGAGTAAATTTAGAGTCCTATGGAAATTTTTGTAGGACATTGATTTTAATTATTGACTCGCTATCAGTAGCTCTGTTAATTGTTATTTTACCAAATATATTGTTTGGTGTTATGTAATTGTAAGTCAGTTTCATTGTTTTTATATTCTGTGAGAGTGGCGTAAGTGGCATAAGTGAAATACTAAAGCATTTAAATAAATTATTGATTAAATGCATATATTTATATGTATAGTTTTATATAGTGGAATATATAAGAAAAGACGGAGGGACCGGAGCGCAGTGCTGGGCCGCTAGCTAATGATATAGTATTACATTCCGAACTTAACATTTGGAGGTGCAGCTTCAGCGGTGCGATCTGGTGCATATTTATACCTTGTTTTTAGAATGCACTAACCATATTTATTATAAAATTAACATAGAGAATTGAATAAGTATTATATAATTGAGAAAGGAAAAGCGCTCAATGTACAAATGTAAATATAAAAAGATTACAACCTGTCCGCTTATGCATTAGAGTAAGTTGTTCCTAGCATAGTTAAGTATGATACTTATGCTGTTCATTGTAATTAAATCATTTTATAATATAATTATGTGAACAAAACACAGTCTTTAATTATGAAATCATGTCATTTGAACTTTTGAGAACCCTTTATTTATTAAGAACCAAATATTTATTTTATAAATGCTGTTTATTGTATTATATTAGTGAGATTTTATATGTTTGTGTCATTTGCTTGTTCCTACTGCTTGACATATGCCAATAAGATCATTAGGTTACGTAAGGTGGGAGGAAGATTGCAGGAGGTACAAAATTTGGATAGTATTAAATTTTTTTCTTTTACAGATCTATTGTTTTATTTTATTAATTTAAGCATCTTGATTATGACGAAGAAAAAAATAACACATGACATACCTAAATAAGGATGAAGATCAATAGGAAATATGATCAAGTAAGGCTATTTTAGTGCTCATGTAGAATAAACCTGATATTTCTTGCTGCATTTCACTTATCAAGCAGCCTTTTTATTAGTCAATTGAAAATTATATAATTTTTAAATTGAGAAAAGCTCAAATTTTAAATCTCAATATGCTACTTTTGCAGATTTGTAGCATTGCTAATTCAGCCATTACATCTACAGTATTAGCGATGATGATTTTTTATAAGGTTAGGAAGACTAAGTTGGGTGACCATTTGGGAAATGGTTAAGGCGGTTAAAGCAAAAGATTACCCCCATTAACTAAAAGAATACATTTTTTTTGAGAATTTCATTATTTGTAAATAAACACTTACACATCCTCAATATTATGTTATCTAAGAAGTGGGTAAGAGGGTGGTCAGGGGAAAGTAGGAGAGTGGTGGAGTGGGTGGTGGGGAGCACGGAGATTTCCGTGGTAAGTAACAGGTGGCAACCACTTACACTGATATTTTTTTTGCCTCAATCATTAGTTAATATATTTAAAAAAAAAACCAAGTCCTTTATGTGTTACAGATGTGAATTGGAACACGCAACTGTTTACAAATTGAAAAAAAGAAAAAGCCAGAACAAAGAAGATTTTAAAACAATTTTTATTTTAATTGCGTTTTTCTCGAAATGCCTTTTTGGCTAATTGGGGTGCAGAGTAACTCAAAAAATAATATTTGTGGAGTACAGTACAAAAATTATGCATAGATAGGAGGACATGACAAATAATTTAAAATAATGTAAAGATTATACAAATATAAGATAAACTAAAAAGTAATATACACTTGCAACAATACATTAAAGAAACAAATGAAAAAGTAGATAAATAAAAAGAAACAAAATAATAGCAATAGTTCTACCATTGCAAACTAGAGTATTTATGAAACAGTATTAAATTATTTATTAGTTAAACGTAAGTTGAAAAATAAAACATTTGAAATGTTTTTTTTTATAGAAAAACGAAGTTTTTTTTTTCAAATGTCTAAAATAAATTGTTTAATTTTTTATATTTGTTATTTAATATTAGGTTCGACTAATAACTATGTTACTATATATTGCAACAAAACTTTTGTTACATCGCTTCCAGGCTGATTTTGTTGCGACCCCCCACGTGCACGCCATCAGTACACACTCCTGTCAGAACACCATGTATGTAGCAGCTTATATAACTAGGACAATTTTCGAGAAAAACTCTTTAAAATATTTAATATAAAAAAAATACTTCAAAGACCCAATCACTTTTCATCACTCATTCCGCTAAAAAAAAACCACAAAAAGCATAAAAATCAGCCACCTAAAGTGGTTTTCCGCCTTAGTGCGAGAGAAGGCGTAGCAATGTGTTCAAATCCTTTATTTCGGTAAGGGAGATATTTTTCCCAGAGTCTAACCGACAAACCGTCACATTAAAATTAAAATATTTTATAACAAGTATCATTCATTGCATCATTCATAAATTATTTTTGTCATCAGGATTCAACAAGGCATGTGGATGTTCAATCTTCATAAGGCGATGCACATCGAGCTTCTCCCAGCACATGGGACACTGGAGACCTTCTTCTGCCAAGCTGGAAATATTCATAAAAAATATTAACCCACTATTCCATACTACATTTTTTTAAATTTATCTATAATTCACAGATTTTTTAAAGAATTAATTTCAGCACATGATATGTTATTGACCAAAAGGTAAATTTAAGCTAGCGTTATCTAGAATCAGTTAAAAAAACTGAAAACTATATATATATAATAGTTATTAACTAAGTAATTATAATAGAAACGACACAAACTGTTACTTACACTGTAAATTCACTCTTAATTGCGGGAAAATCACAATCTGGACAGACCGTTAAATCTGATACGACTATGTGGCAACCCTGAAAGAAATTAAAAATACATTTATTTCAGATGAATATTAATATTTCATGCAATGCACGACATTCAATTGATGTACTAACCGTGGCAATACAAAATGGCAATGTCATTTGGCATTGAGTGCATGACAACTTGGTCTCGGGAAGGTTGTGGTCGCAGTAGGGACAGGGCGTCAGCCGGCCCGGCTCTGGGCCGTCCGCTTCCTTGGGAGGATGCCTGACGACGGACTCTATCTTCTTGGTGTACTTGGCGTCGATCTGCGAGCGATACTCGGGCCTCATTAGGGTCCTGGCGTGCTGGTGCGCGGCTCTCTTCAGGCCGGCTCTTTGGCATTCGATAACAGCGGATGTGAGAATTGAAACCATATCTGGAAACGGTGAAAAAAATATATAATTGAAAATGAGAGACATTGTCACCCTAAATTATTGTACACATTACTTTTAATGAATAACTTTTAGACTTGCCGGCGGGGATAGCTTAGTGGTTAGGTTGTGGGTTCGATCCCCGACGGAGTATTGAATAATTAAAAAATAATTAATCGATTTCTAAGCTCTATAAATACCGCCGTAAGATTCCAGTCATAGTTAATTAATCAAAATTGGTGATAGACAAAAGTCATTCATAGTAAATTCCTGTAATAATAAGGATGATGCATGAATGTCCGGCTGTAGTCTACGACGTTGGCGGATCAACACTCCACATGCAGCATGAAGCATGGAAAGCGTCATAGCATGCACAGATGAAACTTTAGAACCACTATCACCGTCTGTCGGTATTCTCTTGCATGTCTTAAAAAAGAAAAAAGACTTACGAGATGGGAAGAGAGAGATGTTGTCCGCAACTCTGTTGAGCATGTTGGCGCACTTGAGGTGGTCGCCCCGCTTGAGGTGCAGCCGCACCAGCGTGTAGGAGTGCAGCAGCGCCAGGCTGGCCCTCATCTCCGCGGGCACCGGCAGGTCGTGGCTCTTGAGCTCCTGGTACATGGTGAACAGCATGTCGTGAGCCACCCGGTAGTTGCCGTTCACTTGCTCCTGGTTCGCTATGATCACCGCCGTTTTTGCCGCTTCTTGAAATTGTTTCCTGGCCATGTAAAGTCGAAACAGATACTTTGGCTCTTTAGGATAACCGTCGGAATCGCCCAACAAGAACCTGATCAGCTGCTTCGCCAACCCTTCATCCGTTGACGAAGCGATGGTGTCGATCGCTAAGGAAATGGCCTCGTTTTCGTTGGACTGATTGGCGGCCGCTTTGAGTAAATGTGTCATCGCCTTCGGATACTCTTTGGCATGAAAGTAAAATTTTCCAGTCAGAAGATGGTTCTTTTCCCCTTCGAAATGCAAAGCGAGACTTTTGAAATCGTTCTCTCGGCCTTCGGAGTTTTGTATCAGGATCTCTCCGAAGAGCTGCAGTTTGCCGTGCTGGCGTGCCAAATGGAAGGCTTCTTCATAGCAAAGAGACATCACGAGAAATTTTATAGCGGAAGTGTAGTCGTTTAGCCTCTGGAAGAACGAGGCGACAAGCTTGGCTCCCTGGATGGACTTGTTTTCTTGCACTAGTTGAACGGCTTCGTCTGGATTATTGAGATGGTCCAGGTTGAGACGGACGGCCGAGTCGTAGTCTTTAGCCAGCTTGTAGGCCTTGAGAGCCTCGGCGTATCGTCCGTCGGCCTCTTTGGCTCGGGCATATTGCAGATGTATCTTCGGTAATGTGACTCGAGGCAGCAAAGGTTCCACTTTCAGCCAAGACTTGAGTTTGATGTAAAGCAAGGCCGCTCGGTCCACCGCTCCCGCTTGAAGGAAGAGCGCCGCCGCTTGGCCGTACTGCTTGCTGTTCTCCAGCAGTTGGGCGCATTCTTTGACGAGGTCCAAATCATCAGAGAGCTCGGTCGCTATGGAGACCCCGCGACTGACGTCTCCACATCTGATGGAAGTCCGGGCGATGCCGGCTAAACACTTCTTGTTGTGTTCGTAATTTTTATTTTTATCATTTTTATCCTCGATAATGCTTTTTTCATACGTACTTAAGGCCTCGTGATAATCGCCTCTGAAAAATAGAAGCGACTGCAGGTAACTGATATTACGTATGAATTAAATTAAAGTCTATATCTGTGTGTAATGCTAATAAAATATTTTTTCAGGTAATTCTCTCTCAGTTTTGTGTTGCAGTATATTAGTTGTTATAGTTACGTGAATTCTAAATGCTGGGCGTGGTTGCGCTGTATGGCGGGGGGGCGCTCGGGGGCGACGCTGGCTGCGAGCTGCGCGGCGCTGCCACTGCCGCAGCGCCAGGCGCAGCGCCAGCTACTCCGCCCGGCCCCGGCCCCCGCAGCCCAGGCGGCCGCAGCCTCCGAGCGCCCCAGGCAGACGCAGGCCCGGGTGCTGCACAGATAACATAATCAAAAAGGCAATTAAAAAACGAATAGTACACGAGGATTGAGAAAAAAATATATCTAAACACTGACACATACTTTATGTAGCTATAGTCAAACATATTTGTATTTAGAGATTCATGCGGGAGGCCTACGTTCAACAGAGGACGAACACAAGCTGATGAAGAGATGATATTTGTAAGAAAGTTGCAATTATATTCTCGTTATTGATCACAGATGATCACAGCTTATTATATTATACTCATATATATTAGTAACTAATACTCACCACAGTGTGGAAATGTTTTCAATATCCAGCATTTCTTCTAATGACCAAACCATGGCGACGTCATTGAGATAGGTGTAAACTCGCATCGCTATTTGAAAACGTTTTGAAATTATGTTAATTACAAAAATTTAATTATCAATTCTTTAATTTGATTATTCATTTATTATTTCTTCATTGCCGGAGAGACAAATCCCTACTGCACGAAATAAATTTAAAAAAATAGATCAACGCACCAAATAATATTTCCAAGTTGCTGATTGCTGCCTCCCCTAACAGTATCCAACATTCCTTCTGATCGATGATTGTGCAAATGTCCCAGGCCTCATTGTATTGCCTCAGGCCGAGCAACTTCTTCAGATGTGTAATTTGATTTTCCATTCTCTTCTGCAGATCCATGTCTTGAAGACCGTTGGTTTCGTGGGAATCGAGAGATAATTTGTTCAACCTTAAAAAATGATTATTATCTAATGTATAAATTATTCATGCGTAGAAAAATTAACAGAACTATCTCCGAGTCTCGTGTTTAAATTTTATAACTTGAAAAAATTATAGAATTTAGTTTTTTTAAAAATAAAAACATACATTTTACTATTTTAATTTTTGTAAATGGTAAACATGTAACATTTTCTAATATTTTGTCCTTATGAAGTAAATGTAAACACACAAATGTCTCATATTTAGCTCAGTGTCTTAATTAATGAAGAATTTGAAACAAACAAGAGTATCGGTTAGAGCCATAGGTTCCCAAACATATTTCACTCGTGGACCCCTTGCCATGATTTTCGGCTTTCGGTAGACCCTCTCCTACGTACTTAAAAAAAAAAGCATTAGTTCAGTGGTGTCAAACTCAAAAAACGTTAAGGGCCGGATAAGGTATTTGGAGTACGCTGGCGGACCGTATAAAAAAAACTTAAGAATCTCTGTAACATTTGTGGACCAATATCCTCTTAATATTTAAAATATGTATAAAAAATAAACGCGCCGTGTATATCAAAACCTGTAAATTGAGTTTTCAAGTACATTTATTTGGGTTTTATTTTTTGAAGATAACATTGTGTAAACATACACCTTGTTTATTTTTACACTCCTATAATCTGGACTGAAAATTTTCCATTACCGTCCGAAAAATGGTAGGTGAAATATCATACAATTCATTCCACATGTTCTCATTTAATTCTTCAATAGATCCTGGATTGCTAATATAAAGTATACTTTAAAGATATCACAAAAGAAAAAAGTCCACTGGGGACAAATCCTGGCTGCGGGGTGGCAGCCAGGATGGCTTTTAGATATCAGTTTTTGGACAAAAAATTCACAAACTGCTACTATTATAGTAATTTAATACATGAAAATAACTGTCCGCACAAATAAGTGGAGCTGAACATTTCCATATTTTTATTGACAGATTTTATAAGTTTGTATAGCTTTGGGGGAGTTATTATTAAAAACCAAGTATCCCCCACTTCTAGATTCTTAGATTTGAGTGTAGACTGCATTTCCATTAATTCCATCTGCTTAAAGTTATTTTCAGCTGCTGCTGTAGTTTGCACTTCTTTGTCAAGGGTCAGCCGACTTAGCTATTTGTTCAGTACAACTCAGTTGTCGGCCGGCAGACGATGTGTTTGTAGTGCATTTTTGTTCGCAAAACTACTTACGCGACATTACTTGTGATTTTTACAATATTGAGTATTGATTTTGATATTTTGAAACAATTTTGAACATTTTTAAATATCATTTTACAAAACAATCACGTCTGAAAGATACTCATTCCAAAATAGCTGGAACTTCGCGTGATGTCATCTAAAGACCATCTGTTTTGGAAAGATGAATCCTAGGATACTGATTTACTCTTTTACTTGGGATTTTGAATATTTCGAAGACAATAATGTCAACAGCTCAGATAATGATGATAGAACCACATAAGTTGATAGCCAAAGTGAGAAAAATTACTGGATTGAAATGACAGAAACCCAAGTTCTCATACTATCCTGCGACATCGGACATTAGAATTCCAGACAATTAACGACTAAGCTCTGCTTTATGATTCGTTCTTTTCTTTCGGTTCTTTTTACAGAACATTTGATGTCTCAGATTGTGACAGAAACTAACAGATATCACAAAAAGCTTAGGAAGGAGTTAATTTTTCAATTAGTAGGAGGCGCAAGACTTGACCGGGAGTCCAGAAAAAGGGGATGCACAAGCACGATAGATACTGAATAACATTTGGAATTAAAGCCCCACTACATTGCAAAACTAGACAAAGACTCTAAAGACCGTGCAGTAACAAAAAAGTCCATGAGGAATACAAGAAACAGTTTGGTTTTGTGAGATCTGCTCGAGAAAATCTGGTCTACATACTGAGCAATGCTTTAAGAAATATCACATTTCATCACAGTTAAGATTAAACCCGTCGACTCGAACATCCGCACCCAATTGTGCATCGCTTGGTTTGTTGGAGATTGATTTGCGTTCCGAATGTTCTAATGAAAACAAAATTTCCCTTTAGCTGCGGTCGCAGAATCCTTGTTTCGATAGTAATATCAAAAGCAGAGCGCACGTTTTGCTTCTTCGTATATGTTGCCATTGCACTAAATTCCTGAAATCAGCCGTTCTCAGTTTGGTAACTTTCCCGCACCGATATCTATATTCGCGCGGAAGTAACCGGCTTCCTAAATGTTTAGAAGGGTCCATCCCGTATTTTACTTCTTTTTGTCCAAGACTAGAATATTTATTGTATGCACTTCACAATATTCACATCACGGATATTTAATTTATATTTCATGATATTAATGATAATGAGTCAATTTTTTTATAATTTTATATTTGAACCTTCCGTGGACCCCCTAATGATGTTCAGGGACCCCCAAATCAATTTTCATTTTCCACGGACACCCTGAATGATACCAGGGACCCCTGGGGGTCCACGTACGGACCACTTTGGGAACCACTGGGTTAGATAAGAAAAAAATGTCTGAAGTTTAAAAAAATGTTAAAGAAAATGTAATTGAATTTAAAAAATGTGCTATTTTTAATAAAAATATCCTTATATCTGAAATGACCTGATTCTATATCTCTTCAATTAAAAAAAATCTGCTCAAAATGAGTGATACGTAAAAAATATAATTTGTGCAAAAATATAAACCGACCTTCCTCCTTGACAATGGAGATAAAGTTCACCGTTGCAAAACACTAGTGGGATTTGGTTCTTGGGAAGCTGAGTGATAGCGAGGAATTCCGCATAGCTTCCACTGACTGACTGGTTGATGAAATAGTAGGTGGATATTGTTTCATCATTGAAGATGGCAAAGACATTGCGGTCTGCGAGGCAGGAGTCCCACAGCGCGCCCCTAAAACATGGAGATGTGTAAATACATACAACAGGAGAACACCAAAAACTAAATACTAATTCTCTATAAGTGTCTCCGTTTCATTCATGCTGTGAAGTTTTAATGTTTTTTCCTAAATAATTAATGTAAGGAAATAATAAAATACTACTGCAAAAGAATACTTCTTATTTTTACATATCGATCATAAATATACACTATAGAATAAGAAATATATACACACTTTAAAACTGTAGGTACAAATTCATTTTGTTGCATCACTTCTACAAAAATTCTCCGACTGCCATTGTCATTCATCCTGTGACTATAGAATTTGGTGACCAAAATTTTTTTTTAAATTTATGTGGTGTGATTTTAAATCCACCTCTATTATTTGATGTTCAACCGAGACAGCAGACGTTGAATTCAGAAAGGATATTTATGTAAGTGTGTAGATTTGGTCCTAGAAGATATCTAGATTGTATAGCTTTTAGAAAATTAGCTCTTCTTGAGTGATATGTATAAGCGTTTAACAAGAGAAATTTCATGATAACAGCAGTTATATTAGTGGTGGGGAAACAAAGCTTCCCATCCCTTGGATTAGTGAACTTTACCTGTAATTAGCTGGAAAACTTGGTATTTCAATGATTTCATTACTGATCGGGCTGTAGACGAAGCCACAGTTCTTCACATCCACAATGATGCACCTGGTGGCCGGAGGATCAGAGAATATAGCTTTCAAGCCGACTGGATGTCTGTACCGAACAATGATTTTCCACTCTTCCAATGCAAAGTATTGCAAATGTCCCAGCTGCAAATAATAAAATAAATTATTTATGCTTTATGTCATTAAACATTGAGATGATCTGAATTGAAAAATAATGCATTTGACATATTGAATGCGAAATAAAAAAAACTACATAAAAAATATAAAAAAATTACTTAAGTTAATAATACAAAAAAAAATAGTTTGGAATTCCTGTCATAAAAAAACATTGGACTACTGTCACTTAATAAATAATTGAATAGCAAAGAGGATTGACTCATATGTATAAGTTACATACATCTGTAGAGTATATAAGAAAGTCACTGTTTATAGAAAGCGCAGTGATGACAGCTTCCTGCATCGCTGGCTCGGGGAAGAGGCGACTTTCTTTGTCTTCCCGTGAGGAATCAGGATGATCCAACTGAAAAAAAACATGAAAAATTTATTCAATGCGTTTATTACACAATTTGCGTCATTTTCATAGATATTTACTGTTTATTGATGTTAATTTATTGAATATTTAGTACTGCGAGTGCATACATTCATAATATTAAATATTTTATATTACAAACCAAATGAAAAAATATGATGTCTTCACCGCAGCTGCTCTGTTAACATAAATGTGATCGAGATATGTTCTCTCTACACAAACAAGTAAGAAGTAGTTGTTGCAGGAGCACATATCCGACCGGAAAGCATAAGAGAGCTTAAAGCGGAGGCATCCTTCAGAAGCAGACTCAAGACCCACCTTTTTACTCAGAGAGGCAAAGAAGCGCTTTTGGAATGATCATTCGGTCATAAAAGAGCGCTATACAAATACTAATATAATAATAATAATAATAATAATCCTAAAGTCTCTGGGTTTTCAACATCTTCAAAGTCTATTGACCCCTGATAAACAAATTATTCACTTCAAATATCATTTGGATGTTAGAAATAAATTAATTTGTAATGAATGATTTTATCCCCGTCCATTATTTGGTTCTGTTGTACTTTTTTTTATGTAAACACATACAGAAGAATACCGACAGATGTTGACAGTGATTTTTGAGTCTCATCTGTGGAATTCTATGACGCTAACCATGCTGCATATGGATAAGCCCTGCATGTTAAGTGTTAATCCGTCAAAGTCATAAACTACTAATGGGTGGTCTTCACGGGACTACTTTCGTCTACCACCGACATTGATTGGCTACGACTGGCATTTTACTTGTGCAACTCACCATATGAAGTAGAATTTTCCCTTCGTACAGTGCTGCGGCGTACTCTGTGGCTATTCTGATGTCGCTCAGGGCCCCCGGGTACTGGCGCTGCCCCTTGCTGCCGGGGGCTCCCTCCGCAGTGGTCGGCTGCTGCAGTGTGGTGTCGCAGAACCACGCAGTGTCATTGCTGGCGTAGCAGACGTGGTAGGGACCCACAGATAGAATAAGCGGTTCAATCTCAAAGCGAATTCGAAGGATCTCAATAGCGCCGCCTGCAATATGAAGAGTCAACGAATAAAACATTGAATACAATTTATAATGACATACTCAAAGTACACTTCTCCTTGTGTAGTGATATTACATGCCACATGGAGTCTAAGCTTCCATCAACTAAAGTCTCCATCTCCTTGTGTCGCCCACTGAAATCATCTTCATTCGAGGAGTGTGTTATAAACGCAAATGTATCAATTAGTATTGTGGTTTTTGGGATTAGCCGTGTGTGGCGAATTTTCTAGTATCAATATTTCGATCGCCATTGTAGGGGTCCTCTTCAGGGTTGACGACTTTGTGTATCAACCCTGAAGAAGACTCCTGGCCTATTGCATAATATAGCAACGCAACCTCATAATATGTAATTTTGGTGTCACCTTTGGTGTCATTTGGCAGCGTGTCGGTTAGGCACTGGTAGAGAGTGCCCTCGGTGAGGCCGGTGAGCAGCAGCGCTTGCGAGCCCAGCGCGGCGCACAGCGGGGCGAGGCGCGCCAGATACACGGCCAGGTCTCCGCGCCCGGCCACGCCCAGCAGCTGCCCCTCCAGGCTCCAGCTGCAGCGCTCCGCCCCGCTCTGCGGGTAGAAGGCCTAGCCCCCGTCTGCGGTATCCCATACGGAGCGTATTTTGAGCCTAAATAGATAAAGAGATATTAACGATAAGGTTATATCAACTGAGAATACTTGGTAAAACTGCATAATTATATTTTTATATTAATTTTTATTTACAAAATTGACAAATTATTTAGTCCAGTCCAGTTTTACTTGTGCAAATTGCAGAAAAATAAGCAACTAAATGGTGGGTATTTAAGAGTAAGTTTACACTGAAATTAGGGGTTTTAATCTAACCAGGCATAAATATTAATCTATGTAATTACCACCAGATATTGTTTAGAATAGATTAATAAATAATGATACATACACAATTTGTTTTACAAAATGTGACGATACATTACATGGCATCTCCGCAGGTGGCCACCTCCCCGAAGGTGTGCGACACGGCCAGGTCCAGCATAGAGTCCCGGTGGTTCTTGACCTGGAAGAGTTCCTGTCCAACCTCCTTGATGTGAGTGGACAGGGCGATGAGGATGCCAGCCGAGAACCCGATCAAAATGTAACCGTCACCGAACCATTTGTAGGTGACGATGGATCCGTATTTCTGCTGAAAAGCCAGCTCTATGGGATTCTCCGGATCCAGCAGATTGTACAGGTATAAGGTCCTCTTGCCTACTACGAGACTGATCTGAAATAAAATAATAGTTATATAATATATATAAAAATAAGTTTAGATGTAAATGCAACTAATTAAAAACATTAATTTAATTTAAATAATTTATTTAGTTATAATTGTTTTCACAATCTGAAGATACTGAGACCATTATATAGTAAAAGAGGTTGAAATACTAAAGTATTTCAAGATATTCATAGAGAGGAGGTAACACTAAGGAATCAAATCCCTCTAATGCTATAGTTATTATGTTTACCATATGCGCTCCATATTTGGAGCATATAGACACCGCAAATTACAGTTTTTTTTAAAAAGTAGGTTCAGATTGTCTATACTTTATCCCAGAACACTTGTATACCCGGAGGTCCACATAGGAACATAGATGGTTCCTGGGAGCCTGCAGAGTAAGAGCCCGCAAACTTCTATACACTGCGGCTGTAGTACCAGAGAGATATTTGGGTGTTCAATAATTATCATTTTTTTTAAGGAGATTTGAATGATCAGCCCGACGCTCTCGAGGCCTGACATTTTTTTTGTCCATAAAGGGTGGCTTAACCTTACCGGGAGCATGTATAAAGCTTAGATTTGATTAAATAAATCTAAAAAAATCAAGCTGTCGGGTTTTAAAGTGAGAGCGTCTGAATGACAATCAAACGCTCTTATCACTGGACTATGCCGCCAAATTGTTGCTATTATTATGCATAACAAAAATAAAAAATACATTATATGTGTTATTTTGTGTTTTCGATAAAAATGACTTTATAATCCTTAACTGTATTTTCTCCGGCGACTCTTTCATCCGTCTTCATCTCCGAGAATTGCAAGTCGTTGGGCTGATCCCTCAGCGAGACAACCCGCAGCGTGTCGCCTTCAGAGTTGCTGATGGACAGCGTCTTGTCTTCTGACACCAGAGCCAGGATGTTGTCACTGTTCCAGGCGCCGCAAGTGATTTTCTTGGTGTGCTTTCCAATGACAGGAATACGCCTAAAATATATAACAGCTTTCTTCAACATCAATTAATTAATACGGTATCATTATTGCATTCTATGATAATTAAAAATATTGCATTGAATATGACACATTTTTAGAATATATTTACAATTTTGCTGACTGATACTTTCTCTGTAAAAATCTCTTTTATAAAAAATATAATAATTATCATTTGCTGAATGCGAAAGACGTTCTGTGTACAACCGACTATTGACAAAATGAGTCAGTTAGTAAGTAAATCATTGTCAATTATAGTCGTTGCATCTAGGTTGGTCGTTAGTCTAAGGGTTGGCATTTACTTGGAAGTGTGATGATTGTAGAATATCACGTTTCCCCTCTGAGTACCGATAGCCAGCAGGGCATCTTGCTTGGCCCAGGTGATGCAGGTGGGAGCTTCCCGGAGTCCGGTATCAATGCTTGCTCGCTTTTTCAAGTGACACTCCCAGATGATGATGCAAGGGCTGGCGGGAGAAATCACAGCCAGCAGATCACCGTCACTATCCCATTCCATTCCACAGCAAAGTCTGAATATCCATAAAACATATTTAGTAAAACATTAAGCATAATATAAAAATACTATTCAAATGTATATGTATACCATGTGAATCGTTTTGAATGCATATTTGTAAAAATGCGTTATTTAAATAATAAATATTTTCCTTTTGTGATTAAAATAAAAAAAAAATGTTCTATAAGATGTCTAATATTAAACAAAATATTTACCCGGGCAGTTTGATTTTTTCTTGAAGCTGTCCATATCTGTTGAAGATGCAAACTGATGAGTCGCCCCCCGTGGTGGCCAGCAGGGAGCCCACGCTGCCGCGCTGCCAGCTCAGGAACATGTCTCCTGGGCCGTGAGGCTTCTCCACGTGAAATACCAACTGGAATTAAAACATAATGTTTCAAATATCATACACTAAGCGGGATTGTAAGGTATCTTAGCAGTAAAACATAAATGTGACGGCCCAAAATGTGGAATGAATTTCTTATAAGATATTCAGGTACATCATAGATGTTTTCCCCACCACTGCACCGTGTACACTACGTACATATTTGAGATCTGTTCTCTGAACTTATATTCTCCAGGTAGGAAACCTTATAAGAGTATAAATCAAAGGTCCATTTTCTTCAGGCCACCAAGTTTATTATATCGGAGGAACACCGATCATATTGCATATAATGTAATCGGAGGCACTTTGGGAAGCAGAATTGGTTGGTATAAGTCTTGGTATAAGTCAAAAGATCTATAGGTTGAAATGTTCCTGGAAGATGTGGTGGACATGTCCCAATGTGGGAGCGCATGTGGCAAAGAGATAATTCAAGATGGATGGTAGATAAATTCTGGATGATAAACAATGCATTAAAATGATAATCCATTGTGATTATAAAATTCACTTCTAAAAGCCACCATCAAGATTTGGAATACTCTTCTACTATTTGTATTTCTTACTTATTATTTAATGATACAGATTAATAATTATAAGCACCTGCAATCTCTCCAACTCTTACACAAACAGGAAACATCCTTTCTCCTAGCAGCATCCTGATTTAGTGTCATTGAGTCTACTACAAGGTTACGACAACTTCTATTTGTCTTACACGCGTTTATTATAATAAAAAAGGGTTGCCTATTTGTAATTATGTATTGATATTAAAATAATGTAAATCAATTATTAGACACTGCTCATTAAAGCTGGAAGACGATATGCTCGGACCACATGAGGGCGAGGAAGACACAAAGGTAGTGTTTTTTGCTGCTTGACTTTACCGGCTGATTTTGAAAGTACGTAGCTAGTTTTCTGTTTGATTTCATTCATGATGCATTGACAAGTTGAATTTTCGTGACTCATGATATATTTGGAGAGACTTTTGAAAGATAAACTTCTTGAATTATTTACGAATTCGACAATACAACACAAAAGAGTGATCACTGTATAAAATCTTACAGGAACCACACTAGATTCAATTATATTTGCGTCAATATAAATTATAGTGTATTAAATCGATGACTGATTTATAAAATGTAACGTAGTAAGATGTATATAATATGCAATTACCTTTGGTGATTCCATTTTAATACAGCTTAAATAATTATTACGATTGAAAGCATACACGTTGTGTTCCTATGGCAACAGCCTGACGGCCATGTTTGTAAACAAAATTCAAAATACCGATAAATGTCAAATGATAGTGTTGTATGATGTTCAGTATACCAATAGGTATTGCGTATTTATTATAAAAAATGTATTTAAATGGGCTGATTACTAAGGACATGTGTAAAGAAAGGCCTGCTTTTTTGCACAGTTAATAAGATTTATTACCACGTATGAATGTTCATGGTTATTATAGAAACCTTGAACAATCAGCTATTTTTCGATGTAGTCGTCGAACTTTTGTGTTCCCTCTTCGAACCAGTTTGCCGCCGCATCCCGTAGAAATGTTAAAACCACTTCTTGAACTCCCTTGTCGTTCGCGAATTTCGCCCTCCTTATGACTTAAGTAAATACATATTGAACTATATAGAACCAAAGATAAACATATCCCGTCACTTACTATTATAGTTATCTCCCATTTCATCTATAATTATTTTAATATTGAATTTTCCTCAAATCTAAGGCTATGAATTAAAATATTACTTTATAAAAATAACATACGTTGTAAAAAATCCCATTTCATAAGTTTGACAGATTAAAAAAAATAGCTAACAATTGCTAGGTGAAAATTTCTCTAATAGTTTTATCAGATATAAAATAAAAGATTCCTTAGAATTTATTCCACATATTTTTTTTTTGACGACATGTTTCAGCCAGGTCGGATGGCCATTTTCAAGTCAATTAGTTAAATTTTTGTTGGCTCTTCTTCTTCGTAGTATCGATCCGGTGGATTGGTTTGCAGCAACAGAATCTTGCATCTCGATCTCCATTCCTCTCAGTCCTCCGCAACCCTTTTCAGCTCAGCATAAATGCTACAATTCATGTCCTCGAATACTTGCTGCAAATACTCCCGTCTAGGGCGCCCTCTACAGTTTCTACCCTCAACCATCCCCTCCACAATATCGTGAAGAAGACTATCGTGGCGCATGATGTGACCAATCCATCGGGCTCGCCTCTCTGAGATGGTTCTTATTAGGTGCCTATCTTCCTTATCTTGTTGGCTCTATATAAAGCAAAAGAGTGAGCGAAAAGGTGTATATGAATTGTGTGATGGAAATTCTAAATAATATTTTATTTTATATCTGATATTATGGAATTCCACCAAGAAATATCGATCAAAAAAATCGAAATAATAGTTTTATGTTTTTTTTATTTAAATGCAAACTATAATGCGAATGTCTCATTTTAAGAGGTGCGTATTATAAGTTTCCACCTTATTAAAATCAATAGATGTGTCACAATGACACTGAATTGAAACACCACTGTTCTTGTAATAAAATGTAACTCCCAGAATATTCTACAGTTATAATGTTGTAGTTACTTGTATGGATTAAGAAATACACACAAGTTTGTATAAATAGCTGTATATCCAAGCAAGAAATATCACATGCCTTTTTCAAGTTTATCTTTCAATTCGTATGTATAGAAAAATGTATTGTGTATGTAGTGAGTTATAACTCCCTCAGTATTTTATATATAGATGCAGCATGATATGTGTAGGGCACATCCAAAAGCATGTGTCACTTAAGTCTTTGTGTAGTGGGCAAACCTGGTTTTTGGCTATTCTGTTGAGAAATATCTACAGGAAAACCTACCCATGGTAGTCCTTCTCATCCTCATGTATTAGCAGATGATTTCTTATTTAAAAAGCTGTACACTAAGCACTTGTTTTGGCAATTCTTTGATTTGTCATTTTTAAATGAATTTTTGTTATTCGAAAACACGTAACAAGAAAAATTTGGGTGGCATTTTGAGGGATGAAATGGATTAATGGCATTTGAATTAATTTAAATGGGACAAATTGCTTTGAGATTTGAGCAAATTGACATACATGCAAGGTTAGCTGAAACACCGGTGTACGGAGGAACTCTCAGCATTTTATGGCTATCACCGAAATGGTCCACTAACTATTGAATCAGATTTGGTAATATTAAAGGTATTATAAATGTATGTGTACTTGTTTTTCCCGTCATATTCAAATGTCAGAAAGTGATTAATAGTTATTAGGCAGCAATGCACATAAAGGCAAAGCCTTTAATTATTGATTACATTTTTTAAATCAAACTTGAACTAAGAGAGCGTAGGTTATGTTTTTGATTGGCCAAAATAAGTCTGCAATCATAGGAGATTGTTAAAAGGTTTAAAGGACGGGAATACAGAGCGAGCATCTCAATAATACAACAACACATATTTTTCAATATGTACTTTATTTACATAATTTTCAGCCCTAAAAATGCTCATTCGATTTCTTTAATCAATTATTTATTATGTGAATAAACTGCAGTAGATAATAAGATGCTGAATTTCAATAAAATACCTCGAGTATAAAACATTTTGTTGGAAATGTTACAAGTGTATTGAATTTTAATATCATGTCACACATATATGGTACTGTACAGAATATCTGTAATTGAAATTCTTAACAAATTAAATTGACAGATGGCGCAAAAATAGACAAATGGATGCCAGACCTAATCCTGACATATTTAGATTAGATGTTTTTAATCTCAGAACATAATGAAGGATAAGATAATAAGATTCAGCACTTTACTTTATGTTGTGATTGATATAATTATGTAATATTTGATAAGAACATTTTTTAATATGAGTAATATTTTAACGTAATATAAATAGTGTTGCAATCTTCATATAACTTATAATAAAACAATCATGTCTATTTGGCAGGATTAATTTTTGTAATTTTTTAATTTAAATTTATTTTCATGGCAGAAATATGATTACATTAAAAATTATATAAACACTTAAAAAATATGGCCGAAGTTACGAGTCTATTAAAAGCATTGTGAACTTCCGTGTTGTAATTCTATAGAATATTAAATAATATATTGTTTATAACTTTATATACATTCTTATTATTTAATGACTGAAAACATTTACTAAATCTAGAATCCTTTAATGTCTTTTTAACATAGTGATGTGGGAAATTGTAAGTTGAGCATTTCAAGTGATTTTAATAAAATATTGTAAAGCACGAGCACAATTTAGCTGGTGCATATTCTTACTACATACTTCTGAATACATAATAATATGTAAATATGCACAAAAGATGAACTCAATACATATATACTCAACAATTATAGATAATGAACTCATAGAAATTTAGCTTGAGAAGTTTTTTAATTTCATCTCGGAAAATATATAAATAATTTATTTGATGGATTCAAACCAGGTGTACCATATTTATTTAAATTATAAATATTTTAATTGTCCTAAAATAATGATCTCCGAGTCTTAAATGAATTGTTTTTATATTTCTCAAAATAAGCAAATTTTAATTTTTAGTGAAAAACAAAACAAATACATTTTTGTTATTATTCAACATTAAACATTAAATATATTTTTTAAGATTTGAGGTTAGTATATTTTGTTATTGTTTAGGCGCTAGTGACCTTCCAAACGTTTACAGAAAATTATTTTAATAGAATTCAATGACATATAAATATTTCAATACAAAAATTGAATTGATATGAGCATTCTGGGGAACACGGGACAAAAACCACATCACGGATTCATAATTATAAAAATATCTAGACAACATTTAAATTAAAAAATAATATAATACAAAATACAATCTTAGTGAGCTACTAAAATGTTTATATTAGAGATAATACAAAATACTACCAAAATTCTAGTGTTGTATGAATGTAAAAATTGTCACAGTCAATTATGTTCATAAAAATTAAATATTACATAGGTAATTAGTTATTAATACAATTTTTATATTATTTGTAGTAAAAGCAAGATCTTTGGTATAACTATATTCTTACTATTCCGCAAGTAAAACGTGAAATTAACAATATTGATGTTTATCTTACTCTGTAAAAAAAACTAATCGATTATAATCATCAATTTGTAAATTAAAATTTGCAAGGAAACAACGGCACACAATATCTATTATATATACCGGCGCGTGAGAATCAATATGTTAATATCTGGTGGTTTTGTGCTTGCGTTCACTGGCTGTGAAGTCGACTGCCTTGTTTAGGTAAAGCACCGACAATGCGCACTCGGTCACTGAACTGCGGCGGCGGAGCCAGCGGGGGAAGATCTTCTCCGCTCAGAGCCTCCGCAGCGTCAAAGTCCAAGGGCGGTGGCACAAACAGATCCCCGCCTTCCTCCGGTGGAGGAGGAAGCTGCGCCAGGGACACGGCATTCCGCGTCAGCGCTCCCCCTTTGCCGTTTGTTTCTTGCAGAGGTTTCACGTCTCTTTTGTTCATGGGAGCTTTAGCAATGTTCACTCCCAAGCGCTCGGCCGCCGACTGGCCCACTTTGGTGTCTCTCTTGGGCATGTAACTGGCCGCCTGTTTTCTTGTCAACGAGTTGTGGCGCTGTAGGGTGCTCATGGGAGGCATGGGGTTGGGGTTCAGAACTTTGATTGTACCACTCGGAGTGCTCACCATGGAGTAAGTGTTGCTGTTGTATCCGCTGTGGGTGGCGTTGACAGATTTTGACATGTAGCTTGTGGGAGACGTCGTTATATTTTCTGAGGAACTGTTGAGGTGCACGGGTTCTGTGGTGATAACATTATTTGACGATTTAATCATAACGTTACTGTTGAATGAAACTTTTTCTTTTGTATTTTTACTGGTGGTTTCATTTAGTTTGGGTTCCTTAATTATTTTGTCTCTATAAACGGTTTTCTCATTATTGTTAGTCGCATTCAATGATTTTGGGTTGTCGCGATAATATTTCTTGTTTTCTTGCTGTTTAATGGCTCGTAGTTTTTCATGGTCATTATCTGGAGGTCCGACGGTCAACTCTTGGTCGGAGCTCACCCCAGAGGAAGAGTTGTCTCCTTCATCGTTGCTTCCTTCACCATCGTGATGCTCTGGATTATTCTCATTTCTGTTTTCTTTTTTCAGCAGGAAATCATTTGGATAAGATTTAGAACTTTTTAACTGCGTCCTTATTTTTTGAATTTCATCTACAGAGAAGGAATGATGCATAGATCCTGAACCGGAACTGCTGCCACTGAAAATCAAACAGATAATATTAAAAATCAACTTATGTTGGTAAATTAAATAAATAATATTTCCTTTGTAATACTTTCAGCCCACACAAGTATTGTTATTTTATTTATAAAAATATAGCAAAATGAATTTACTTCTCCTTTAATAATGTTATGACTTTCACTTTACTTTTCATTAAACTATACTATAATTAAATGTGTCACTTGGCCACATAAGTTAAGTGAGACAAGGAATGCTAATCCATATAATGGTCTAGCGAATTAGGTATTTACATGTAACTTAATCTAATCTCCATCTATGTTCAAAATCATGGACTATACTTGTTTTTAAAATTGTTTTATGGAATATTTTTCAATCAGGCTTGCCTGCTACATCAGGTAAAGATTGACTGATCTGCTTTTTAAATTTTTGAGAGTTCAATTATTTGACACAAATTTGATTGTTTTTTTTAATTATGGAGACATAGGGAACTGAAAAAACATATTGAACTGTGAGTTTTTGTAGGTTATCTTGCATTTTGATGCTCAGTGGTAATAAGTATATTTTTTCTTAAAAGTCGCACTTGTTTAATAGAAAATCTGAATCATATATTTGCTATTCAACCTGTCAATGTTATCATAACTTAACTTATTAGACTATAAAGATACACAATTCGTTGCATTCAATAGTTAATAACAATATTGAAATTACTAACCTGGCCACACTGTTGGCGCTTGTTTCTGCTGCAGGCAGAATGTTAGCATTCAATGGAGCATCGGCTAAATTCTCTGCTTCCTTCAGATGCTTGTGTTGTGCATCTCTCTCATCTTCAGATTCACTCATGCTGTAATCGGGTTCAGGTATTGGAGGCGGTCCCGTTACTGAAGAGTTCTGCAATAAAATTATATTTGTAACAAATTACAGTCATGACTAAATGTCTTACAACTTTTAAACAGCCAGGTGAAATATAATATTTAAAGTTTTATGGTATAATTATGAAAACGGGTGATTGTAATTGTGATTTAAAAAATAGAATGATCCATTTTTGGAGTTGATTTTGTTGCCCAGTTGAAATAATTGATGCTCACTTGTCTATTGATGAATGGCTTCTTATTGCTGGCACTCGAATTGCTTCTGTGGGGTTTGAAGGGTTGAGCATATTGGTTAGCCGGGTCGTCTGCCGCCGACAAGGCTTGGGGCTGGAGCGTGGATCCGCTTCCGGCTCGTAAGCTCTGAGATTTACGGATCTGTGAACAATATACAATTCGTGCAGCAATAACATATCAATCAATATGCTTGGCTTAATATTTATGTGCGATTGTATATATACTGAATGCATCGTCAGGGAAAGAACACATAATAAGCAATGTTGCATTTATTTTACAGCTGCGTTTTCAAACTCAAAACTGTTTTTTTTTTATATTTCAAAAATGAGCATCACGTTTATCACCATGCCTCTTTGAAAACATTGATTATGTCTCCACCATTACAGCTTCTTGCCTTGAAAATTAATACAAATAAAAGAATTTGAAGGGATGAAAAGTTGATTATACATATAAAGAAATATTTGACAACAAATACGTAGGTGTAGTAGGATTGGGAGAAAATATGGAATACAGAGAGATATTGCATAAGGGCCATTAAATATTTCTGTGGATCCGATTGGATTCACCTGGCATGCAATTAAAACATATATGTACAACATATAATATAATTCTGTCTCATAAATTACCTGAGTTTTGCTGGGAAGAGTCCTGCTCCGATAAGCTACCGAGTTGACATCTTGCGGTGACGCGTAGAGCTTTGCGCTGTCTGCGGGTCGGAAGGATGACATCACATCTGTTGCTGCCGAGGAGACCTCAGCTGCGGGGGGCGGAGCCTCGCCGGGGTCACCGACCTCCACGGCCACCAGCTGCCCGGCCGTGGGGGGAGGAGGCGGGGGGTGGCTTGGAGGGGCAGACCACCGCTGCGGGAGACTGAAACCAATTTTTTGTATTATAGTTGATTATAATAAACGCTCATTACAATAAATGTTAATTCAATTCAGTTGTGAATATATGACGGTCCCTGTTATATCAGAAGTATTAATTGGACAATCTACAGGCCGGTTGGTCCCGGATGCGGATGATCAAATTACAACATGTGAGCTAACTTCTTATTCCGTTCTGCCGGCAGTAAGTTGTCACTAAATTATGTGTCAAATCACGCGAGCCGGCTTCTAGTACCGTAGTAAGCCAGTATTATTAAGAATCCCGAAAACCAGCAGCAGTCTCCAAAAAAGGATTTTTACGGGTTTCGCGTCAGTTTCACAAAAACACAATATTCCATGTCCCGAAGAAGATGTGTTAACTTGAATTTTGTAATCGAAATAAATGGCTAACTGTATTAGCCTGAAAAAACAAAAGCAAGAATAAATAGTCATATTTCCCAGACTTTTGACCCAATTTTGGAAGAACACAAATAGAGGTATAAACGTATTGTACTGATAATCTGATAACCGTGTGGCCTTTTGATTTAGCCAGTTCATCCAATACATATGTCGGTGTTGGAGGTTTATAAAAATTAACCAATCGGAGCAGCTCATTTTTTAACATTGCCTCATTACTTGGCACTCCTTGCCACGAAGCCAACTTATAATTTCATTTTTATTGATTGCCGTAGTAGGAACTTCGTTGATTTGGACAGAATGGTACGAAGCGTTGTCCATTATTATGGCGTGAGGCTCATGTAAATTTGACAATAAGGTCATAAACCATTGTCTGAAATTATCAAAATTCATCTTTGCGTGATATTCTGTCGTTTTAACTGACGTAAACGCCAGAAGACAATTGGGCACAAAACCTTTTGACGTTCCGGCATGACAAATAATGAGGGGCTGGCCTTTTCCTTCAGGAGTTTTCGTCCTGGATTTAGCCGAAGAGAATAAAAATCGATGTAATAGAATAAAAAATGTTCCCCCGATCTCTTTTACACAGAGCAATAAAAGTGCCACATGTATCAAGCTAAAACTACCCAAATATAATATTCGCTCCACTTTAAATTCTATTATTTAAAAATAGAGGTGTTTATATACGATTCACTTGAAATTCAAATACGATTTTTTTTTCTAAAAAGAAGAGAAAAAAAATCGACCTAATCAAAATAAATGTTTTTGCCCCGTCCCTTTTACAAGGGGCAATAAATGTGTCACAGGGTTCTTCATATGCTGGATAGACTAACCTATTTTTTTATAGTAAACGACAATATCTATCTGGGACAAGTAATACAACTAGGACGAAGTAAATTTTCAAAAGAAATCGACAGGCGTATACAACTGGGATGGGCAGCATTTTGAAAACTAAAGTACATTTTTAAAGCGAAAATTCCGCAATGTCTTAAAACTAAGACGTTTAACCAATGCATCATCCGTGTATTAACTTATGGTGCAGAGACATGGAATCTAACAGCAAATCTTACTCATAAAATAAAGGTCACCCAGCGTGCTATGGAGAGATCCATGCTCGGAGTATCGCTAAAAGATAGAGAATCCAAAACGAGGAAATACGCAGAAAAACTCAAATAGTGGAGGCTGCCCAATGATGAAATTAGCGTGTTAATATTGAGAAGTCCTAAAAATAAATCTATGTTAATCCTATAAATAAAGAATTTTACGTCACTAGAAAATTTGACTATACTTTTTATGTAATAACATTAAAAAAAAATCTGTCGCACTGTGATGTAAAGATCTCATCTGTTGGGTCGGTGATGAATGCCATTTCAAAGACGGTAAACCTTTTATATGACTGTCGGAAAGTAATAATATTATGCTTGTGAATAAATGCAGACTGATTGAATAATAAAAAATAAAAATATACATACTTTGAATATAAACTATAGCGACATCTATCATACGATGATAACAATGATATAAATACAAGTTCCAACGTGAGTCAGCTCAGGCATAGCAATAGCCAAGGTGGCTGAGTGGTATGAATACTTGTGCATAGTTGGACGCGTTTAAAAGAATTTGATGTATAGTATATGTATATTTAATTACTACTTTTATATGAAGTTCTTAATAAATGGAGGTTCATAAGTATTTGTGACACGGTGGCTCACCTATGTGGGAGTGAAGGAGGCTGTTGACATCCTCCTGTGAGCGGCTGCCCTTGTGTGCGGGCAGGAGGGGCACGGTGGGCGGGCGGCAAGCAAACAGATCGGGAGTGCTGTGGAAGTCCCGGCGAAGTTCTCCTTGGCCTGTGAACCGCACCCGGCTCATAGTCTGGAAATATACAAACATATTTAATAACAGAATTATGATACATTACTACCTCCATTTTTTTTAAAACTACTTTCAATTTGGAGAATAGGCATAAAAAGAAGAATGCTACCTTAAACCATCAACAATAATAGCGACACTGATACAACATTGTAATCACAAATGGCAAGGCATGAAGAATGACAACTGACTTAATTGAACTGTGGCGGGAATTTGTGGGAACAATATGTTCCAAACATAGACAAATATAGAGAGAAAATAAACCAGCTAAACAATCAAGTCGCATTTGCCTCATTCTGCATTGTTTCTATTTTTTTCAAACGTTAGCAAAATACATTCTATACTCTATATTACTATGCTGTAAATTTATTTGCGAAGATTTTTGAAATATAATTTTAGAGATACAGAAACATCATGTGTCGATTTTGACAAAGAGATTACCTTTCCCTTTGACCTCTTCATTTCGGCAACACTTGCATAAACCCTGGTCGGTCCCTTGGCGGGAGAGCAAGGAGGCGATCCCAGCCCATCTTGGAAAGTTGAAGTTGTCATCATTGCATTGTTGCCATAACTGTAACAAAAAAAGCTAATTAAGAGAAATGTGCTCATGATTATGAATGTGAACATTTACAGAACATTTTTATATATGCGTGTCCAGAGAGCGAACAAAAATAAGAGACGAAAGATCGTATATCGAGGCTTTTCGGCATCAGCCTTGAGGGCTGTATCGAGCTGAAGTCAGCACATATTGATTTTATAAAATATTTAAACATTAATGCACTTCAGTAAAGTGTTACCATTAAATATAACAATAATCAATATTATTTACCCGTGCGCATTGTGCCTCTGCTGTCGCTGGAACATTTCTTCCAGCTCTGTGGTGGTGATGCGGGATGAGGCGGGGCGAGCGCGGATGGAGGCCGTGCGCGGGGCCACCGGGGTGCAGGTGCCGCTGCCGCCCCCGGAGCCTCCCAGGCCCTGCTGGATGGACTCCGCTGAAGAGGACTTAGCTGTGCCCAACTGGTCAGAGCAGTCATCTTTTTCCCCGCCATTTTCTAAAGTAAAAAATGGAAAGATTACATAAACAAATTGAATGTTATGTCAGCCACGCTGATATGAATCATTAATATTATTGAATGCAAAATGACCAATCTTGACTTTTTGAACTTGCGGCCACGCATTCTGTTCAGTTTGTCCTTGATGACCTTTTTCTATGAAAACATCAAGTATTTCACCAACAGTAAACAAAAGTAATAGAAGTTCTTACTTAAAAATAAACATTTATGCCGCAGTTGATGAGTTAATAAATAAATAAACTTCCTTCACTCAATGAGTTTTGAAATAAATATATTTAAATCTGTATATCTACAAAATAAAAATAAAGACTGAAAAAACTCTTTACAATATTTGATGAGTTTACCTAAACCGGCGACCATAGATTTGGCTCTAGCACGGCCGACACTCAGTGTGGTCCGGGGGTCCCTACGCGGAGGGGCCGGAGCAGGTGAGCGCCCTCCTGGAGCAGCCCCCGCCTTGCGCGGGAGGGTAGCATACTGGCGCGCCCCGCTGCTCACAGGAGCCTGCGCGTGAGACAGCTGCGCCACAGACTTGCTGCAGGGCACCCCGCCCCCGCCCCCGCCCTTTGCTGCCGCCCCAGCCCCGGCGCCGGCGCCAGCCCACTGGCTGACTGAGATGACCGTCATGGAGACTAATGAGCCAGAGCCACGGATGAGGTCCACCACGTGCTCGTGTGATGCTGATGATACATCCTCGCCGTTGATCTGTAATTATGAAATGTAAAGCATATAAATGACACAAAGAACGTCAACATTTTATACTTGATTGAACATAAAATGAGATTTCATTAAACAAAAAACAACTAAGTTGTAGAAAAACTTTTACTTTGGCTCTAACTTATATATGGACAAGCCAAAATGAATGTTTATAATTTTAATATTTGAGGGTTGCTTAATCCATACACTTGTAATATTTAATGCACGGTCTGATTAAGCACCAGAACTATCTGAAGATATATTACAAATACCTATAAATATATCCTGAACGGATAATAAGGCATTAAGAAAATCTAAAGCATCCTCACTTTAAATGTCTCTATTTACGAGTATATTCTTATAGAGAATATTACCGAATATTATCATTTAGCGTCTAAACATGTTATTGTTAAAAAAAACTTTCAATATCTCTCTGTAAATAGAGTGAATGAAAAATCAATGCAATTTGAGTCATTTTTTGCGTTTTAAAGATAATGACTGATTACTTTGACTTTTAAGAGGCCTTGACAATTTAATCATCAAGGGGGGACCATCCTGAAGTAAAGTAGTCTATGTTAAAATTTAGAATGGAGTTTATTACCGCCACTAAATAATCCCCCTTCTTCAGGCCGGCTATGTCTGCGACACCTCCTTGGTCCACGTCATCCAAGTACTGCAGCGCCGGGCAGCGCTCGGAGGGCGTCAGCTCCATCAGCGGGGAAGAAGCCTTGGCGCCTCTCAGCACAAAACCAAATCCTCGGCTCGCTCGGTGTAACACTACAGTACGATACTCCATACTGTGGCCACTGTAAATAAAACATGTTATTAAAACCGGTTATTCTTTAAATGTTTTGATGTTTTTAATAATCTATACAACTAATTAGTAGTGAACGCTATTCAAAGAATTGATATTGATAACCTTAATGTTATTCAAAGAATAGGCAGACTCAAGTGGAAATAGGCAAAACGCGTTCATATCAAGGGGAAAATCGACTTAAGCCATGCAGAGCGATCCAAAAAAAAAGGAAACGACTCAACCTGGACCCGCTCCATGCGTTGGTAGCTGTCAGACTCCTTACATTTGCATTAATGAATGCTATACTTCTAAGTGCAATTCTGTATATTTTTACTTCATTTATAAATAAACGAGAGTAATCAAAAAGTTATGGCTTTAGAAATTTACCCCTTGCTGTCAACGTTTACTGAAGAGATGACGATCAATGGGGAAGATGGAGTGATATCCAAGAGCTGACAAAAGATGAGTTGATTTGATCAATCGAAATAACTAAAAAACACCAACAGGAGACTAAACGGGTAGGTCAGAGGTTTGAGAGGGATGGAAACTCATGCGGGATGTCTACACTCAAGAGTGCGTGGACATATATTTGTGAAAACAAATCATTTACAGGGAGCCTCTTAATAAAATTATTATTTTACTTATTTTTATATCGAGAAGATAACAAAAAAATATTAAATTGTAAACTTACACTTTTTTCAATCTGGGTGCTGTCGCGCTGTATGTCTTGTTGTGCTGGCGCCGGCCCAGCATGGACATGGTGTTGGAGGCGCCGATGGAGGCCGACAGGTGCGAGGGCAGGTGAGTGGGGCCCTGGCGCAGGCGCACCTCCTGCACGCAGCGCACAGGGAACACTCCGGAAGCCGAGCCTCGCCCCGCAGCTCGGCTCACACCCTCTAGGAGGCCGCAGTCAGTTGCTCCCGTAACTGAAAATGTAATTTTTAATTGAATATTTTTGACGCTTAATTGAATTTAATTGAATATTTATTCATTTTTATTGAATATATTATACTTATTTTTCAATGCATATAGTTATTAAATGAAGAAGAATTGTAGTAAGTGTCCACGCAGGTGAGGTTATAGAGGATTTGTTAGTATTTGAGTATTACGTATTTTAAAAAAGAGAAAGAAGAAGAAATAACGTTTAAAGAAATGTCACTTTTTAAATTATATATAAGCTCCTCATGTGAAAATAAATACAGGTTATCAAAAAAGTTAATTAAACATTGCCTATTTGCATCTTAATTTTATTAAAAAAAAAAACTACATATTATTATTATTATATTAGTATTTGTATAGCGCTCTTTTATGACCGAATGATCATTCCAAAAGCGCTTCTTTGCCTCTCTGAGTAAAAAGGTGGGTCTTGAGTCTGCTTCTGAAGGATGCCTCTGCTTTAAGCTCTCTTATGCTTTCCGGTAGTGAGTTCCAGGCCATTGGCGCAGCGTAGCTGAAAGCCCGATTGCCAAAGACCGTGCTAGGACTACCTCCCGTCAGCTGCAGGGTGCTTCTATTTGCTCTAGCCGATCTGAGTGTCTCTCCACGCGTGCTTATTTCTGAAGGCTTAATAAGTTCTGTCAGATAGCCTGGTGCAGTTCCGTAGAGTGCCTTGTAAGCTAAGAGGCATAATTTATACTGGATTCTAGCCGAAACTCTCAGCCAGTGCAGTCGGTGTAGTATTGGAGTAATGTGACAGAATTTGGGCGCGTTGTAGACTAGTCGTGCCGCTGCGTTTTGTAACGACTGCAATCGATTTAATTGTTTGGCTGGCTGGCCTGCGTGCAGTGCGTTGCAGTAGTCCATTTTGGAGACTATAAATGCATTTACCAAACTCTTTGTAGCGTCTCTGGGTAAGCATCTTTTTACCGACCGTATCTGCCGCAGGTTAAAAAATCCAGATTTCACCGTTTTTATAATATTACCGCTAAGATTGAGGAACTGGTCAATTTCTACTCCCAGCAGCTTGACGCTTGTAGAAGGGATGACATCATTACCACAAATGGCCAAGGGTTGTAAGTCTAATAGATGTTGTCTTCGAGCTGTGGCCATAAAGAGTATTTCCGTCTTTTCCGTAACATACTCGTAAGTAAGAAACCTAAAGAGGTGCATATTTTATTCACATCAAATTTATAATGGTGATCTTCTGAAAAGTGGTAAATGGAGCAAAATAGATATTACTTTGTGCAAATTTATAATGGTGATCTTCTGAAAAGTGGTAAATGGAGCAAAATAGATATTACTTTGTGCAAATTTATAATGGTGATCTTCTGAAAAGTGGTAAATGGAGCAAAATAGATATTACTTTGTGCAAATTTACTTTGTGTTGATATGTTTTTTTTGTGGACTTCAAAATGGATCTCAAAATGAATGCCAAGAATATAAATAACAAAGTGTACAATATTTTGATGTTAGTTAATTAGATATGTATAATTAGTCGTACCTTCAATGATGTCTCCCTGGTTGATGCGCAGATGTCCCGGCAGAGTGGAGCAGTAGTCCTCGAGGCACACGACCGTGGTGCCCGGCATGGCCATGGTCAGGGAGCTGGTGGTGGTGTCGGAGTTGGTAGTGCCCACGCCACTCGAGTCGGAGATGATGTCACTCGTGTCACCCAGACTCTTGTCTGAAAGGGAGAATCCCACAACTGACATGTTATTAGACGTTAAGTACCATCTCAGATTTTATCTAAATTTCAACTAAAAAAAAATATAAAAATGATAGAGGTCTAAAATAAATTTGAGAATTTTTTATATTATGAAGGCTAAATTAAAAGCTGAATTAAAAAATATGTAAACAAAATAATGAATAATATTTTTATTTAGTCATTTTCAGGTATATTATACCATAGACATTTCCATTTATTTAATGTGTTTGAAGGTATTACTTCTATCGATGGATACATTATCAGCAATGATATTGACTATGTTTTAAAATAATTTTAATAATACGTATTTTTATATAGAATTTACTTATATTTACTGTTCCATAAACATTTTACAGAGTTTACACAAAGCGCAAATATCGCATCTGTGTAAAAAAACAGAAACACTATTTATTTTTTCAAAATCTAAAAACAATCCAAAACAGGAGTAGCCATTTTTCTGTACCTTTTAATTTTTTTATTTTCTATCTTATATACTATTTTATTTAACAATTATTAAATAAATGCTCAGTTTCATAAGATCACATATAGTACTGCTGCATATGTAAGCCTGATAAATATTCAATATACATAAGAGTAAAAAAATGGAGACAATAGTAATGGGCCTCAACATCAATATTTTTGTTTTATACAATGGTATCTCGACATACGAGTTTAATTCATTCCGCAACCTTGCATATTTTAAAAACTTGAAATTTCAAACAAAAACTTATCAAAGATGTTTTGACAGCGAGAGCACACTGATAACTGATTCTCTGACCGTGGTCGGTGGATTCACGTGGGAAAGCGTGATGAGCGGTTCGCGTGCAACCAGCCGACCCGCTAAGCTGATTGTTTGTATGTCAAGGTACCACGGTAATTTGAAAGAGTTCCTGTTTTCAATAATTAATGCAAACATTTCTCATGTAGATGTTCGCACCGTATGGCCATTTCATGTGCAAAAATACATTGAAATTGGCAAAAACTATTGTGGTTTCTGTAACATTAAAATCATTGTTTATGATCTTGTGTGTCTTTTTTATAAAGATATTATTTATTTTTATTGTCTTATAAATGCTCTGTATTTAGAGGTAAACTATAACAACTACAGAAATTTTCAAAGAAAATAAAAACTGAGAAATCCGGATGCAATTATACCTGGATTCGGCCAACCCATTCACCACTATAGATCACAACTTCACTAAAAATTTGGCAAATATGTTATATTCAACTTATCATTGAAATACCTTTCTAATTGCATTCACATTTTTTGTGAAGAGATGACAAAACCATAGTTTACCTCTCAAGTACAGCATTCAAGTCCTTCAAGTAATTTATTTATTCAAATAAATAGTTGTCAGATGTTCTTATTTATGTATTCACTTTGAGATTAAAATTGGTAAATACTTAAGAATCATATTCGTTTGTAAATACATAGTGTAAATATTTTTACTCCCACATAAATTTAAATCTATAAAATATCACTGATCATTTCCTATTCAAGCATCGAATCAACAAATGTTATTTATATTCCTCAATGTTTGAAAAGGACTATAACGCATTTAAGTAAAATGTAGCTCATGTGGAATAGAAGTATTTTAATAATTATTTACATTATCAAATCAATAGACTACTCACATCTACATTGTTCACGGGTTCATCTGTCTAATTTGTCGTACGTCTAATCTATGAATTAAATATTTAAAAATAAGCCGAAAGGTAATTAAAACAGCCAAACAGATAAAAATGCCAATAGTAAAACAATCAATAACAAGAATTAATATATATATCTAAACAGAATGCACATTAACAGCATGCAGATTTGTATATAATGAATAAAATGGGCGGTCAGATGGTGATGGTTGTTATCCTATGTCTATCGAATCGGATCGATGTGATCTTTTCAGGTGTTCGCAGGGTTTTTTGTTTTCGGGGTTAGGATTATCGGTTATTTATCGGTAATGTCGGGTACCTGTGACGATACTGGCATTGTCCTCGTGGCTCTGGTGGCTGGCGTCCGACATGCTGGAGGAGGCGGAGCTGAAGGGGCGGTCCGAGGGGCAGGGGGAGGCGGAGGCCCGGCGCAGCGCCAGCGCCTCCAGCTCGCCGGGGATGCGCGGCAGCGTGGAGGCCAGCGAGGAGCGGTCGCCCGGCGCCCCCCAGCCCCACAGGCCCAGCCCGGAGCGGCGCTTGGGGTTGTAGCGCTGGGGGCCTCGGAACGGCACTGCAATGTGACATCACATGTCACTCTTTATCACGCGTCTCCCTCTGCCTATCATCATCTAAGTGTTTGTGTGAATCGGTCTTATAAACGTACACTCTAACAGTTATCCTGTCCGATACTAAATAGAATTGAATGCGGCGCCTTTTTGGTAGATTTTTCAAATCGATTTTTGGCCAAATTATAAAGACTGTAATATATTTTCTAGTTAACAAATATATCAGATATTGCTTTTAGTTTTTGAATGGAATCCAACATATTTTATATATTTAGTTATATAGTATGTTCATTTTGAATATTACAACAGTAGAATAAAGCTGTAATATGAGGCTACAATTTACATGTAAAGCTCATGACAGCTATAGATGTCATACACAGTCAATGGGTTATGATGCCTAAAATTTTTGAAGCATACCTTCGTAAGCTATTAATTGAGATCAATATTTATGCTGCATTTTGTTGAAGAGTAAACGTTGAATATGATTCAATAACTGTAATAATTACATTTTTTTTTGTCATTTCAAAAATATTGCTTTCGCAAGTAATGTTATATTTATTTGCGCCAAGTGTTTAATGTACTATGAATATAAAGGCATTGTTTTGATAATGTTGTTGCACATTCACAATTCTAAAGGGATAAAGGCGTATCTCTTTACAAAAACTTGAGCCTGTCAATGCCTCAGATGAACAGAGTTGAAGCAAACAATAAACAGATAATATCATCATTTATATTTAACCGATGTACACAAATACCATAGACCATAACATATTTGTCTTATTTTATTTTAATAATTTAAGACTGTCATGTATTATATCAATGTTTTTTAATACTATCAAATAATGTCAATGAAGTACTTAAATTAATTTGAAACTGTATGTAAGTAGTCGGTAATAAATTACGAAGAACAATAATATGACAGTGAGTCATATAAGTGATTTTAACAGTTTAAAAATATTATAATTCTTTTTTGTTGTATCCCTAATACAAAGATATTTAAATGTTTAATTTGTTAGCAAGTTGATTTTTTTAAACCATACTTATTTTTGCTAGACTACAATGAGGTGTTCACTACTGACTCTATTCACTTTCATATATTTTTTTATAAATACACCCAATAATGATATTGACCAATAATTAGCATATTCGCAAAAATATCTTTTAGTTTTGTACCACCTTTTAATAGAATATAATTAGGTTCAGCTTAAAAACGGTAAATATAAAGCATTCTTAAACATTTAAATCAAATTTTACAAAAGCAACAAAACAAACTAATAATGATACTCAGATGCAAAACTAAATTGTCAACAAATATTAATTATAACACAAACACCAATATTATGTTTATTAAAGAATATCTTTTGGGCAGAACATAAGAGCACGAGTCTGTACACAAGTCATAATAATTGCTTCTCGATGGAAATATTACATTCAACTATACTCCAGTATACAACCGAGGGAGCACAGTGAAAGAGACACACTTATATAGCAGAGCGGATCAAATATATACTGTCTCAATCATAACTAAATAAACAATATAACGAGGTAAATTCTTCCATTTTTGTTCAGCTGAATACTGTATGTGCATCCCTTTTGTTTCATGGTCTTTGCCTCTAATACTCTGGAGTAAAGTTGCAAGCAATATTGCAATTTATATTGTCTGTGTGTACAAGGTCATAGAAATAGTTCTCAATATAATAATATAATATTACATATAAATATGTTATTGTAAACTGTCATATAATGTAACATTACAACTATTTGCTCAATAAGCCTTTTGACAAACATGAGATCTGCAATTTTTCTTTAACATTTTTTAGTCTATTTTTCAATATGTCATCCATCTTCTATTTCCATAATTTTTTAAAATTGATTTTTTATCCATGTATCCATCCTTATCTGGCTGATGGAAATACATTTAATATTTTATTTTTGCTGTTTACCTGTTTAATAATTTATGAACTTTGTTATGTTATTGAAAATATAATACTAATTACTAACATGTTACCTCAGTATTAATTAAATGAAATAGATTGATGTAATAAATTAGTACCATCACCTGAGGATTTGGGTCCTAGATGTATATTGTATGAAGTAAATAAATACAATTAATATTATTTTTGAGGAACATTTCTATATAATTATAGTATATATTTAAAAAGTATTGTAATCTTCATGTTCTTACTTATCCGTTCCCTAGTTGTTGCATATTGTAGTCCCAAATTACAACCATAAAGTTCTGTCAGCCAACACGGGTATCATTTTATGACAAGTATATTTTATGTATAGTTCCCGACGGTCTTCCAGGTTGACTACATCTGGGGTGTATCAAGAAACGACAGCTGTATTTTTAATTCTCCAATGGCATCCAGATAATAAGTCCCAGCTAGGTTCACCTTTGTCTCTAGCCAGGTCCACCCCCATCATTTACATAGAGTTTGTTTCAAAACCCTTTTGGCCTAGGCTCACCGTAGAAGGCTCATTGAACAAAGTAACTCTTGGAGAGCCTGAAGTGTTTGACCCAATCCCTGCCTAATATCCCATATCCTGCTTAAATGTGCTTCCCAAACATACACCTCCACAGATTATGTACCTATACTTTAGAATATGTTAAAAGGATCCAAATTTTCAAATGTCATAAGAATCACCTATATCTTCTTATGAATAATTTTTGTATGTTTAGCCATCGTGTTTTTATGAATGAGTACATGGTTAATTATATTTAAGCTAACAATAATAAAGTAATACATAATTAATAATGAAAAACCAAATTGTTTTTTCAAATATTTTTTGCAATCCTGAAAAAAAAACCTTTGGCATTTTTGTATGATTTACATAACTTGAATGTTTTCAGATCAGTACAACCATCACCATTATTCAGACATGAGATAAACAAGTCCAAGTCAGTCTATCACACATACGAAGCCTAGATGATGGGTGGAACAAAGATACTAATAATGAAACATCTAATGCCATGCCAATTATGTAACAAAATAAAACCAGGCAGAAAGGAGGACAAAAAGACACGTTAAAGGCGAGAAATAGAAATCTTAATTAATAGGCACATGACGGTTGGACGCACAGCACAACCATACAATAATTTGATGTAAATTAAGTTTTAAATTAATCAATCATTTTATAATACTCAAACATAACCTAAATTACAAGGAATCATTTTAGAATAATAAAAACGTTTTTTTAAACCAATCATAACCCTCAATGCTATAAATAAAAGAGCTTTTAGTATTAATATCACAGTTTTATAGTTAACAACTTGTTTCTGCTTTGTTGAGAAGCCATTTTTAAGTGAGACAATATTGTGACAAATGATGAAAAATAAAATGCCAGTATGTAATGTTGCCAAAGCTGCTCGCCCAACAATTTTTTTTAGATACTATTTCCCGCCTTATCTTAGAAACAATACATTTACTTCTTCTCCAGCTTAGAACAAAATATAAAAGTACTCATTCTAATATGTAATCTTTTGTATTTATCTAAATATAAATTGAAACTATGAAAAATAAACCTATTTAATAATAATAATAATAAATCAAGTTACTATACTTATAATTTTATGTACTACTTATTAAAATGTATCAGTAAGTTTACATGCACATTCAACAACGATATTAAATATATAAGTATATTTATATACGGAGCTGGACATGCCGAAGTAACTGTAGGTACTGCATTCCTGTCACTCTTAGTGGATAGTTAATCACTCACCGACTTCGTCAGGCTTGTAGTTCTTGATGACTTCTGCCAACTCCATATTGCCAGCAATGACGGCCACCTGGTAAGCAGTCTGGTTGGCGAAGTTGAGGGCTTCGCGGTCGCATCCTCGGAACAGAAGTTGGCGGGCGCAGGAGTCCTGGCCGTTCACTGCACACACGTGCAGAGGAGTGTTTCCCGAGGCGTTGCGGCCGTTCATGTCGGCTCCGTAGAACAACAAGTGGTCCAAGTGTTGGATCAAGCCGTTTCGACAAGCCTGAAATTTGTGTTATTTTTTGTTACTGTGTGAAATGAATTTTATATTTTTTATTTACACAAACACATACAGGAAAATATCGACAGATGGTGATAGTGATATTGAAGTCTCATCTGTGGATTCTATGTGTCGATCCGTCAATGTCATAGAATACAGCCTGACATTCACGCGTTATTCAATTAATACAGGAATTCACTATGAATGGTTAGACGACCTTAGTCTACCACCTATTTTGATTAATAGGCTATGACTGGCATTTGGGTGAGGGATCAAATTCTCCTTTTGATTGAACCCACGACCTTTGTTTTGAAGCTTTACTCGCCGGCTAAGAAACATGTTCAGAAGAGCATAAATATCCGCTTGACAGACTGTCACATTGGTGTTGTTGTGGCTCAGCCGCGATGGGTGAATGCTTTTGATACCAAAGTGTGTCGTAAAGGTGGAAATAGTGCAAGTGTGTATTGGTTTGTTTTATAAATATTAATAGAGGAACTGCAGAAACATGCGGCAAAACATTTCAAGCGGACGTTTAATAAAGATTGTAGAAAATAACTTGTTCTCAGAGAACATAAAAGAATTAGGTTTTGGGAAGTATGGATTAGTTCAAAGAAAATAGTTGGTAGTAACGGTATCCACCGTTTAAGTTTGCGTTTTTAGGATTAGAAGTTTTACATAAGAGCATAATGTTGACGTTGTGATGGTACCTGGTGGACTTCCTGCCAGCCTTGCAGGTCCTGGGCGCCGATGGTGGCGTGGTCGTGCAGCAGACTCTGGCAGAGCAGGGGGTCAGTCTTGTTGGTCACGGAGAGGTAGAGCGGAGTGAGCCCCTTGCTGTCCTTGTAGTTGGGCGAGGCGCCCAGCTCCAGCAGCGTCTTCACGGCTTCCAGAGAGTTCTTCTCCACCGCCTTGTGCATGGCCGTGCTGCCGTCTCGGGTGCGGTAGTCCAAAAGAGCGCCACCATTGACAAGAGATATCAATATTTTGTCAGGTTTCTTTTGCATGGCGGCCATTGTCAGCGGTGTCTCTGTAAAATAATATGATTATTTATGTTTTTAGCATTCACTTTGATCCATTTTAATATTAAACAGATAAGAATTTTATACATTGTTTTAAACATGGATTACACTGAGCACTGTTTCACTTGATGGAAGAATGCAGTTTTGCAACCTATGAAAGCTTCATCAGTTAAAGGTAGATCAAATTATTTTAAGCCTGTACCCGTGCGTACAAATGTAAAATTAAAACTGCACAAATGAGAAGCTTTATAAAAAAACAGATGAAATTAAACTTAACCCTTTCATTACAGCTCAGTTTGAATACAAATTATACTGTCAATTATAAAACTAGTATTTGAAGCATAAATGTACTTATCTTATGTATTTTCATATATCACATTAGTTCTTGTATCCTTTAGCTATCAGACGATGCATAAAAAACTATTCTAAGAAAGTAGTCAAACGTTATATCACGTCAACCGATGTCAACAGTTGGGGAATCTTATGACAGCATATGCCGATAGCCGATGCGAAAAGGTTAATGGTGACAATTTTCGATGACTAATTTTTGATGGCACTGAACATCCATTTGTGCACGTTGAAGCTTTCATAATTCGCGAAACTGCAGTCTTCCATGAAGGGAAACAGTGCTCAGTGTGATCCATTTTAAAACAATCTATGAAATTCTTATCTATTGATTATTTATTACTAGGGACCCGTATTTTTATCATTTTGCAATAAATGTAAAATAGATGCTAAAATTCGGAATAGATGCTAATAAATGGGAATTTTAGATAATATGCCAATAGATGCATCATCATTATTTGCGAATTTTTTTTTAAAACAAATTTTCATTAAGTTTTAACTATGTTGACTGATTATTATTAATAATCAGTCAACTTAATTAAACTTGATTGTCCTTAGGTAGGTTTTTCCTCAACTTTTCTGTAAACCAACTTCGTATCTGTAGAGTGTAGACGATTTCTGAATTCCTTGCCCTATTTTATGATTATTTTGTTTAATATATATTTGCAAGTATTATAAAGAAACTAAAATAAATGAATAGGAACGATTAATTATTTGCATCTTATAAAAATAGATGCCAAAAATATGGGTCTTTATTTATTACTAATAATGAGAACCTTAAATTAACAGATAAATCATTTTACTGTCGCATCCCAATTCACTTCTCCATTCCTACATTAGAACTTTACTGAATATATAATCATTCCCTCCTTATTGACTTTTATAACATAAAATGATTCAAATTAAATAAACAAGATTATATTTACACAATTAACAATGTTTTTCTCATTTTAATCATACTGTAGCGGTTATTGTTAAAAACGTACCTCCTGTATCTTGGCAGTGGAAGTTGGGGTCCAGCCCTTTGGAGCACATCTTGGTTATTTTCTCCACCTGGCCATGGGTCGTATATTCAATGAACCTCCTCAAGTTGGTTTTTGTATGGACGGCCTTGAGTTGCTTTTCATCCAACTTCAGCATCTTGTAAACGCGTCTTTTGTACTTCAACTAAACAAACACATTTAATTGTATTAGCCAAGACTGTGGGAAGTCATACGCTGCAGTTATAATGCTATACAAATCCGGCGTTAGCCGATTATAGCCGAGTCCCTTTTTTAAAGACCGATGTTAATGAGACATGAATTTAATTAAAGCAATATGCCTTGCCTTTACTAGCGGAGTGATAATATTGTAAGTTCTGATGAAAATAATTGAAATGAAAAAAAAATAGTGACTTCTTTAAATTCTCTTTATGTTTATTGTTAACTTAATTAACTATTTTATTTTGTATCAATACATCCTACACATTTTACAGAAAAACACATTATAAAAGGGACATTAAATGTGAATTTCCTTTACTTAAATGAAGTATGGAATTACAAAAAATTATGGATCGAAAATTTGTAAATTTTTGTTTCAAAAGAACGTGTGAAGTTGTGATCGATGTTTTTTATATATATGTAAGTTTTACTTATTGACAAACCAACTATCGGACTGAATGCTTAATGTTTAAAAAGTTTAGAAAAATATTTTTTCGTTTATATTTGCGAACCTGATGGATGGGTGCAGCTGGATTTTTTAAAAAATATTATATTTATGTTTGTTTTTTATTTATATACAATATTTGTATTTACCTCTAAGTAGCCCACCGATCCATTGAATGGATAGTCTCCCAGGCGTCGTTCTTCGTCGAGAAATTTCCCGGCTTTTCCATTGACTGGAGGACAGAATAGTCCATAGTTGAAACTCTCCTTCAGCTCCTATAAAACAAAGTAACCAATTTTAAAAAACTTAGGATATGAGTGAGGTGATGAAGTCAATGGTCATATAAAACTAAATGACATGTCAATAATCCGTGAAATCAGAAGCACACTGCCTTTTGTCTGAATTTGACAGTTTTAATTATGAATGTATTGAAACTAAACTTTTTCGCCATTGGAGAACACCAGAGAAATACATTTTTTTTGAAACACAAAATTCAGTATTTGTTTTTTAAAAAGCTCATAGAAAAATTGTTGAGCCGCCCCTTAGGAATTAGTCCAGGCTTTGGGAGCATAGGGCTTATCATCTGATCTTCCTTAATTTTCTGATTAACAAATCACCCAAAATATGTCTCGGATGCTACAGCTTTTCAAGTCAGCGAGTTTCTGCTCTGAAGGTCGTCGAGAATCATAATATCCTTGGATGAACCATCGGGAGCAGAGATGTCTTGGGACAAAAATATAGACAAAGGAAACTGACTGAACTGAATGACGGTTTGTGGTGATCAAATGTTTCATAAAAGGATATTGGTAGAAGATATTTTGTTCCGCTGGAAATTTCCGATTTTTGACATTTGACAGTGCGCTTATTTATGATGGTGTGAATGCTTAATGAAATTTCTTAATTTAATTAAAATAATCATAATTAAAGTGTTTTATTTAAGTAGATAGGTCAATTCCTTACACTAATTTATTTATCAAACACGCATAAAAAATAAATAAGGGAATATTGGCAACACTTAATATTTTTATGCAAACACTTGACTTGTAATGATAGAAATAAGTTACGATTTTTAGTATCTATTCCACAATTTTATTCTCTTTAGACTTTGAAATTTTGGAATTCTATCAATTCCTTTAGTTTTATAAATTGTAACATTATTATTTCAAAAGTCTATAAAGTAAGGTTTGAAGGTAATTTAACAGATATATTTTATGTCTACATAAAAATACAATAATGTTGCAAACTGCTTCACTAGAGGGGTTGATATTTTGCGGGAAGCCAAGGCAATGCAAAGCCTTACAAGTGCACTTTCTGTAACATGCAGTGGCTATATTTTGTGCCCACGAGTAAACGTATAAATAAGAACATATTTTTAGCGCTAACTAGCATTTTAATTATTAAAATTCGAGCAGAGTGCTTAAAATAATATCCAGCTGTGATACCACGAGTTTAATCAATTATAACTGCGAATCCTAGATATTACGCATGTAGAGTATTCACAAGTAGACCTTTAGATGCAGATATGTCCTAGAACGAGTAATGGAACGGATATGCGAAGAAGAAGGGTATACACAGTGCCGGTTTTAGGAGGTGGCGCATTGGTTCGGTGCCGCAGAGCGTCAAATAAACTAGGGGCGTAAGTAGGTAATTGCGTAGAATACTGAGGATAAAATGATTTGACTTTGTGTGGAATGAATGATGAGGGAGAGTGCGGATAAGGCATCCTTCCACCCTACAGTTGTATTTAATAATATATTACTTACGTGGAGGATAAATTTATCGCAAAGATTACGTGATAAATGTACGCGTCTTCATAAGACAACTCTAAAAAAGTTACCCAACACGAACCATATTAAAATAAGTAAAAAACACTATTTAATTTAATGTTTTCTTGTTTTATTAGGGGGAAAAAATACAATAATACATTTGAAGAACACAATGAAATCGGCAATGATTAGTTGAAGATGTAAAAACATGTCTTCGAAAATGTATGCATGTACTCGTACATCAAATTTTAGATTTGTTTTTATGTGTGTTATAAAAATGACGGTCGAAAAGGCTGCTCTGTAATGGACCGTAAAGTAATATTTGTATGATAATTATGTCGTTAGACTGAGCTTCGGATAATAACATGACCGGGCATCTTCAGTACCGTTACTGGGTAGCCAACATTATTACCAAGTTAGAGGGGATTTAAAATAAATGTACACACATACGGGAGAATGCCGCCAGATGTTTAAATTCCAGAGCTAAACACTAGTCGAGTGAGAGAGCTTGCGAAGGACAGGTGGGTAGAATAGAAGACACACACATTCATAGGAGAAAGAATACGGTCAAACAGTGATGATGATACTCGTACATTGTCTGTGGATTGTCATTTTGAATTGTGCTAAACGCTGCATGTGAAGTATCGATTCGCCAATATTAATCATTCATACACATCATTCACAAATGTTCGCTGTTTGTAAAAAAATTCAATAAAAATTGGTGAAGAATTTTGTTTTTTTGCCTAAATTAATTAATGTGGTATAACGGGCATTTTGTGTGTCAGGGATAGTCTCATACGAATCGGAAGCAAATTTTTTAATGATCTGTCTTCTTGTTCCATATCAGCATTTAAGCTGAACATACAGTCATCAAAAATTCCCACCACCAAATATAATTTTATCATTTATAAAAAAAAGGTTTGTATTTATACAGTTTTTTTTCATTTGTACGCACGGGTACAGGTTTAAAATACATTTAATAACCAGTACCCGTCGAATCTGTGTGACAGAGAACATAGTCGAGCATCTTAACCATAAAGCAAATATTCGGTATAATTAAAGTACAAACTGACTTAACTACATGATAACGGTTGAAGACTTTGTTTTAAAGAGCGGCGCACGCACAGCGGAAACCAACTCTTGGTGCCTCGTTATCTCCTCGTGTAAGAGATGACGAGGTAAAGTTAGTAAGCGTATGAACGACGCATAATTGTGTAGATTATAAGAATTATTAGAACATTAGAGGTATTTTATATTTTTTGTATTTTGAAATAGCTTAATGTTGGCGTATCAACATTTTACATGTATCGCTTTACCACCCTCAAAATTGCAAGCATCATATATTCCGCAGATGAGGTCACTTCTAATTGTGTCTAAGTATCTCATAATATGCTGTACGATTACACAACAATGTGAGTACAAATACTTTTCGATAAATTAGTTAAACGTTACTAAAATTTTGATATCAGGTATTTTTGTTGATGTGGTATACTGATAGTCACCTAATACAACTTGCAACAACAGTTAGAACAGTATTGTTCCTGTATTAGCCACGTGTCTTATAATTTATAAAACAGTTGAGCAAATACAACACATAATGGCCGCCCGCACTGAGTTCCTACAAATAAAGTACAAACAACCTCTACTTACGAGTGTCCTCACTTTTTATTTCAACCTTAACTAAATAGTTCGGGTGACGCAATACTTTAACTACATTAAAAAATATGTAGTAAAAATCATCGTTACATGGTTATTAATGGAATTTTAATTTCATTTACGAGTATATCGAGAAAATTGATTCGTTGTTATCAATGAATTGATCCAATTAAACTCTTAAATGAACGTTCTAATGTAATTGGTTTTTTTGGTTAACATTGTTGTTGTGGTAAAATGGTCCAACTAAAAGGAAGAAAGAAATATTTTTTAACGCAATTTATTGTTTTTTTTTATTATTCACACGTTGAAACGACAAGATAATAATAACCCCCCAATAAACGTAAAATGAAGATAACCATATTATCGCATTCAATTGTTATATTTTAAATATCATGCAAGTAATGTAAATAAAGATACATATAACACGCGGATTTTCATTCTTATAAGCCTCCTATCAATCAAGGTGATCAGTTGATAGTATCATTGCGTAGAATAACGGTAAATTCAATTTATCGACATAAGATGGTGAAATATTTACGATGTGATCCACGTGTTTACATAAAAACAAAATAGGTCTGCAATCTCAGAGGTCTGGATGGACATTTTTTTTAACTTCGTGTGAATAACGTTATTATGCTTGTACATGCAAGTGGAGATCGAGATGCAAGATTCTGTTGCTGCAAACCAATCCACCGGATTGATACTACGAAGAAGATGCAAGTATATACGTTATGTTTTAAGTGCATCGTACGCTATTCTATTCGAGTAAGTATTGGATTGATTGCGCAATACGTGGTCTGCAGTGGGTGCTTTGATAGCCCAACCCACACAGCTGCACGTGTGAAATTCCAATCGTATAAATGCCTAACACCTCCATGTTTGTAATGGATACCAAGAGTTCATTTGCTTGATGAATGCTTTAAGGAAATGCTTCTAGATATTACAAAAGAGTACCCACGTGTTACTTACGTAAAACTTGTAAAAACATATTTTTTGACAAAAATTGTATGGTTATATCAACAAATTGAACAACCAAAATTTTGTCTAAATAAACAATAAAATAAAACAGCGAGTGAGATCATTATTTCAGAATAAAATTCACTTGACAGCCGATGGTAGAGAATTCGATTAAATGGATTGCATTAAATTCTACGTTTTTTTTGTAATTGATTACGTTTTAAGTTGAAATTAGCTGTTTGATAGGGATCAAAATTTACAGAAAATCAGAATACCTAAGGATTACTTGACTTTTTCAAGTATTTGATTTTTAATGATGACAAAGTTGAAGTGGTGTTGCCATACGAATAATAATACAAGACAATGGGAGGTAAGATGATCCGAGTTGCAGCCCATTGTCCAAAGAACACGTGCCATAGCGCATGCCTCTTCATGACAGCGATAAGAAACCCAATCATACACTATAGAACTACAAATGCAGCTTAATCAAAACTGCGTTTATTTCTGTCCCATTAGTCAAAGTACAGAATTTCAAATAAAAAGGACGAAATAATTACACAAATTATAATATATTGTCATACCTTCTGAACTTAAATATTTTTTTTCTTAATTTTATTTTGCTATATACGAACATGCTTTTTTGTTAATAAAATAGTAAAAGCCTCAATAGTATTGTCAAGAGAAGGTAATATCGAATTATAAAATAATTCGTTCGATAAAATTGGAATGTGTTTCTATAGAAATATCGTATGGATCTTTTCAAATAACATTTAATTATACGTACGCTTACTATCTTTCTTATCATAACTAATTCAAGAGCATAAATACTTTTCGCTTACTTTTTCTTGCATTATAGAGACCAATTGTTGGAGCTATTCTGCATATGTTTACACAAAAGCAATTCTACTAAAATCATAGAAAAATATGTGGATACTAATGAAGAATAACTGTATATATGCCGGTGGTCATAGCTCAATGGTCAAAGCGTTTCTTTTGCAAGCCAAAAGGTCGTGGGTTCGATCCCCGACAGAGAAAAAAAAAGGTATTTTTAATCGATTTCTGAGCTCTAAAATACCCCCGATTGGTGTGAATTTGATTCTTCACCTGTAAAATGTCAGTCATAGCCTATTAATTAAAATTGGCGGTAGACGAAAGTTGTCCCGTGAAGACCATCCATTCATAGTAAATACCTATAATAATAAAGGATGATGCGTGAATCTCGGGCTGTAGTCTATGACGTTGGCGGATCAACACTCCACATGCAGCGTTTAGCCATATACACCATGGTAAGCGTCATAGAATTCCACAGATGAGACTGCATAATTACTATCACCATCTGTCGGTATTCTCCTGTATGTGCTTACATAAACATAAAAATAAAAATAAATATACATAAACTGGATGATGATCATTGTTGGTGATCTCTGAATCACAGCATTGTTTCAGTTACGCGGTCACCAGACGCACCCTTGTCAGGCGTCATCCTGCAGCGTCCAGTCATCATGACCACATCCTTTGCATATAATAGAGTTTTTTAAAACACGTTTTTGTACAGGATATGGTAAAAAATGTGTTCCAACGCTTCAGTCTTTTCTACGTACTCGTACCACGTATTTCTCCTAAAAACGATGAGTGTAAATATAATTCTACGGAATATACTCTTAGTTCCGCTCATAAAAAATGCTTCAGTAGATATCAAAATGATATTTGCTTTCCATATCCCACGTTTGTATTCTCTGCCTTATAAATTTTTGTTGATTTCAAGATACATATTAAGAAACACTGGCTATTCCTTTAACCCCTACATCCATACAATAACAATTTACCCTTTTGTACATAACTATTATCTGTATTATTTTAAATGTCCTTATCTTGTCCGCTTTCTTTAGCACATCTGTGCAGTAGTTACAAATGTTTACAAGAACGCCCTATATACTGATATCAGTTTGATATAGCTCCTTTAGGCTGATGCCGTAAGGCCAGGAAAAACGATCTTTTATCTCTTATTTATGTTCGCTGGCCTGACATGCATATCTAAAATTGTTAGTTTTAGTTTTATAATAATACACGGTGTTTGCATACGCCATTTTATTTGTTATGACAGTTGCTCTATTTCATGTTGGTGCAACTGTCATCTTTAATTCGCTTTTCTGCCACGACTGTCTTGGAGCGCTAGATGCCAGAGCGCGCCGTCAGTTGACAGCTCCATACCGGGTGGACGAAAAAGCAAGTATCTAAGAAAATAAACGCGAGTTGTGAACCAAAAACAAGTTCTTTGTATTGTCAATCTGCCCTGCATCCTGTCACATAGTAATTCGATATCCAACATAGAGAGGAGGACATCAATACTTATCAATTGCTTACTGTCATTAGTCAGAATCAGCATATCATTGATACTTCATTGTTTTCCGTTGTGATACTTCCGGTGTGTTGTGGGAAAAGCCCAATTCAGCGACTTCACATCCTGATGACAATCCTTGCAAAGGTGATCGAAATATCAATAAATACGTCATTTAAAATATAAGTCAATTTATTTTTAAATAATTAATTTTGACATTAATTCATTCTATATTCAATTTTGCATGATTATTATTAGCTGTGCGATTGGATTAAAGGTTGATTGTTAAATTTGCAAGAGGATAATGAAACCGAGAAACCGCCATTATGCAAAATTACACGTTGCTGAAAATCATCATTGTAAAGATACATTTCAGACTTGCTTGTGAGATGATGACGCCGAACAAGGGCGCAACAAAAATTTAGAAATGAGGGATGAAACTCATCAACATAAAAATATTATGAAGATGCAGTAGACAATTAAAAGTATAACTACACATGGAATTTTGGGTAAAAAATAATTATTTATACAGTTTTCTTAATGTTTTTATTATGTCACAACCTCTACAGGTAATGACATTGCACTTGGTTAAGTGATCTATAGATTGCGGCAGTCGTATGCTTTAGCTAGAAAGCGGATGTTACAAGAGAGAATAAACCATCATTTTTTTTTTTTTCAAACTTTGGGATAAAGAAAAGAAAGTTACATATGTATGAGTACCTAGGGTCAGTTTATTGTTTCTTCAAGCGTCGAGAACGTCACATTTTCTTGATATTTTATGTATTGATTATGTCTAAACTACAACAGCTTCAGATACAATATAAATTGTCAAAATATACCATTATCATTGTGATTGTGCCGTATTCTTCAACTAAAAATTAATTAATGCATGAAAATATAAACAAGAGGTGCATTTTAAAAACAATCGTAAAGAAATGCCTGTCCACAGCAACGTCATGTAAAATTCTAATTCGATAGAAGTATCAAAAGTGGAGATAAATTTGAATGAGTCGATAGATTTGGCAGTTGACAATGGTTCTTGATGGTGGACTTCGCTGACTATCGCTGAGACAGCAAACTGCATTAAACATCTACCTAGGATTAACTAATAAATGTCACTGATATACAACAGAGGTCACAATTGTTCAGGAAGGCCACCCATTGTACTTGCATGGTTTTCCAATTGACGATTGATTGTACCACGAATACATAAAACATAGTCGTCAAAGATTACCTAGTGTAAGATGTCTAGAATCTCTTGTTACGCAGTTTATTAGGTCACGCTACTGCTCCTTGATGCTGCATTCAACATAATGTTCTGTGATTCTGCAAAGGGATCATTAGGCCGCAGATTAGTTGACGCTAATGTCTTGGTTATCCTTGAATTGTTAAGTCAACAACCCGCAGATTGGTTTTTTACCCGTGAGAACGTATTCGCATTTTAATTTTCACAAGCAATTAAAATTTTTGACCATTTTTAGTATACGTTTGGAATATTTTTGAATGATCTCCTCTTCTCTTATTATCAAGTCGGAATTTTTGTGTTCATAAGCCACACTATTATGTCTAAATGATCTTATTTATATATATTAGTTGTAAGTATCTTATGTTTTGTTAAGTTGGTTTATACGTTTTATGGGAATATTCAGGCATTGTCAAAGTTACACTCTATTGGAGAATATGATCATATATCTATTTCGTAGCCTATGATAGACAGGCAATAAATAATTATTTTACGACGTATATAATATGGCATCAAAAGCATACTCGCTAGTAAATCCTTCGAGTATTACTCTTGATAATTCAACGAATACTGGATGGAAAATTATTAGATTTGAAAACAATTCGCCGCTACCGTAACGATTATTTATAAAATATCTTGTACATATTTTCACGTCGTTTACATGCTTGTTGTGTGTATATGAAAATTACATATGTAATGTTATCCAAACCAAGCAAATGTCCCGTTATGTGTTACTTACAGTGGTTCTTAGTCGGTGTTCCGCGGGGCAGCGGTGATCAGACTGTTACCGATAATACGCGAAGCGAAATATATAAATAATAAATGTTTGTCATTATTTAAAATAATATTTTTTTTACCATATTCGCTCCAAATTTGTAGCATATGTACATCACGAATTGCCGTTTTTATAGTTCTGTAATTTCAGATTGTCTATAATTTCTCCCAGAACACCTTATACCCGGAGGTCCTCATGGTAACTCGACATAAATGGTTCCCGGAAGCCTCCAGCGCAAGAGCCCGCGAACTTGCATAGACTGCAGCTATTGTACCAGAGAAATATTTGGGTGTTCAATGATCAGGTTTTTTTAAAAGGATATTGGATGATCAGCCGACGCTCCCGAGACCTGATTTATTTTCGTCCTTAAGGGGTGTCTCAACCCTACCAGGAGCATGTATAGAGCTTAGATTTAATTGAAGAAATTTAAGAAAATCAAGCTCGGTCGAGTTATGAACCGACAGCGTCTGAATGACATACAAACGCTCATACTAATGGACTACGTCACCCAGCTATATAAAACAATGTTAGATGACGTTGTAATGCAACTACCGAAAAGCTTTTCGATGGAATATTTCTTGGACAACGTATTTTTAATTTTTTTTATTTTGGGTTCCCAGTAATATAATTACGATGATTAAATGTAGTGTGTAGTTGTAAAAAGTACAGGTGACCTCCTATTGGTTTGAATTTCAAAGCGGATTTATATGAATCAGTTGATAAAATTATTATAATTTGTCGCTGTTTTGTAAACGTTACGATGATAAGGGGTTAAGATACGAATTGAATTAATAAAAAAACATCGTCTGCGATGTATTCTTTAGTTGTATTTCAACGATTACAATTTTAGGGCTCGAGGGATTGACCTCATAATCAGAATTGTTGGTGGCTCTAAAATGTTTAAGAACCACACCGTTAGATAGGCAAGCTTCAAGCCTCAAGTATACGTTGGTGCAATAAACAAATTACTTCAACGAAATTGGTCGGCTGCCAAAGATTATGGAAAAGGAAATCGAATACGGTGTTTGATTAGCAATGGAGAACCTCCAGGTTAGAAAGGTAAGAGGAAGTGAATGATAATTATGTGGAGAGAATCGTGGCCGAGAAAACGAACATAGCAATATAATACTATATGCTATGTTTTAAGCGAACCATTAGATCCGGCAGATCATTTCTTACCCACTATAATATTATTGGTATTGGATGTCAGATAAGTAGGAACGTAATACCATACATGTGGTACAACAAGGGTGTCAAACACATACACCACTTATACTTTGAGACATAAGCAGGCTTTGAGTTAAAAAAAAAAAGTAGTTTTTTGAAGACGGATTGAATAACTTATTATAATACATTTGTCTCTTGGGCTACAGTACTGAATCAAGAAGACAATCTTTACGTTATAGGAATGAAAACTCTGAGATGGACTAGTGGTGTTACAAATGTTGATAAAATCGAAAACAGTTACATGAACTATTGACAACGCAGAACAGTTGTTTTCTAAGATATCACCTATTTTAAGGTCACATTATGTATAGAGAGGCACAATGATTAGACAAGCAATGTGGCTCAAAATGCTCAAGCGAAGATCATAGGCAACGTGGATTACAAGCGTCAGAAACGATCTTACGTCACTTGATGTTACAAAAAAAAGTTTTCTGAAAATAAAAATTCTGGCAGAGCCAAAATAATACGAAAAAGCAAAACACCATGCACAGCAATAATTTATTATATTTATTTAATAAAAATAAAGCATAAAGAATGAAGTAAGGATAGAAGCATAGAGAAAAAATGTAATTTGCGTTGCATAAAACCATTTTTAGAAGCAAAATTAAAGCGCTAAGAATAAAAGAAATATTTGGTGAGGCTCTAGCGTGCTTTACTAGAAAAGTTGCCTATTGCACATCTCAGTAACACCCGTATTACAAAGTTTGATTTTATATTATTTCAGTGGCGTTACTTGAAGGTTTGAATTGGGGGGATTACAATAGCAAAATGAAAGATCTGCACGTATTGCTAAACATTTGAATATATCATTATATCCAGCGTTTTCATTGCCCGCATGATTGTATACGAGTGTACATAAACAATTACAAGAAGTGATAATATTATATCTATATAAAGTAACAAACAATTATAATTTTAGGCTACTCCTCCACCTACATAACAAGGGGCCGTCAAAGGACTATTTTCTAAATTGTACAGATCTCCATTAGACATAGTTATAATCTGCAAATTGACTTTGTTTAAACGTAGTGACGCTAATATTATTAAATGAACCACATCATCTGATATAACATAAATATTTTAAATATTTGATTATTTATTTTAAGCACTTGCGTGAAGTGGCCACTGATGGTGGATGTTTGGAAATTTGTTTATTGGATGAAAATAAACGTATCACTAAGGAATTTTTATTGGTCTCTAGTGATGGGGGAGCGTGATGATAAAAGTCCATTCCAGATATTTTCACATAAATAAAATGGCGCATTTATGTTCGTACATGCGACAGTCGTGTAATGCTTATGTATTTTATCATTATGTATATTGAAAGAAAAAGAGAGATCCAGGTAAATTTATTAAGAATATTATTTTCGAGATGGCCAATGCCCTTAGTCATTAGAAAAGAAAACATTAGAAAAAAGCACCAGATGATACACTAGAATGTGTTATATGAAACCCAATTGAAAAAAAGACGTATTAAGGTGGGTTTATGCACGTGTTAGATGTACTGTATCATGGAATCAAATGCGAATCCAATGGACGGCACTAAATTATGAAGTGTTTATGTAGAAAATTAACAGGCGATGGATCGCATTTGAATTGGATTTCACTTAAGTGGATCTGAAGTTGTGCGTAATAATTAATAAGGTTTAGATTTGAACGATTTTTTTTGAGGTTTGTAAACAGAGTCGATTTGCAGATTGCACTTTTCTTTATTCAAGCTGAAAATAAATCAGGCAGTAGAAAGATAGTTAAGAGACTGAATCTGTTTTTAGTGCGAGCGACCTACCCTGTACCAAGTGGCCACCTTGGGTAAGAATGGGTGCGGTTAGGGGGCGGTGTTAATTTTATGTGAAGGAAGATTCCCAGGTGAGATGTGACGTCACATCCCCATTAGCGACGACACAGTCGCGACGGCCGTTAACAGACAGACACCATCACCATAAAAAACACAAATAAAAACAGAAAATTGTTAATAAAAAAAATAAAAGCTCGACAGTACTTACGGTGGTCGCGGAAAAGCTTGCTACTGTGCGTTTTGTTAAGCGACCTTGCCATTTTTTTGCAAAAGCGTTAAATATATTTTTAAAATAAAATAAAGTAGGCAAACTGTAAATATTTAAGGAATACTTAGTTTATGGCAACAGTTTGCGCAATTTATTTTATTTGAAGCAAATGAACTATTACATACTGAACATAATACATGGAATTTACAAGAAATTTCAACTACTGATAGAATATTTGAATGCACAATATTATATTAAAACATATATTTATTGTATTTTTTTAAAAATGGTTATTTGTTTTTCTCAGTATTCTATTCATTATAGAAAGTACATATTATATAATCAGTATAATCAGTTAATTATAATTTAAGGTTTTTCATTTAAAAAAATCATTGTTCGGTTTTTATTGTATGTACTCACAATTTATATTTTTTAGTAGACATTATTTGTTCTACTGACCATAATTAATTTAGACACTAGCCCAATAAATATGGGCCTTAGTAATTATCAAAAAAATATTATTATTTATTACATTAAAGCTTTCGTGTTGGATTTAAAAATATAAAATTTGAAGTTTAAAAATTATACTTTTATTTTTAACACATATATTGAATACATTTTACATAACAAAGACAGTTAAAATTATTCATAATAAATAAAATAATTATTGAAAAATATATTTAATTATTTGATTAAATAAAGTAGGTTAGTTGCAAAGGAATGTAGGTTTTCACGGGTGAAAAATGGAGAAAGCGAAAAAACTTCTATAGAAAACAGCAAAACAAAGGTTTCCTTTGAGAATTTTTCTCCGGACGAGGAGAAGAGTACGTTCTTTTTATTTTCAAGCAGTTGTACCACTTTTTATGTAACGTCTCATTCTTGAAGTAAAAATGAAAAAAAACACCGAGCTTTGTTCTATCGCAAGTTTGGCAGCTTTTATTCTCGGATTCTTTAAAATAACGAATTTCAGGTGTTTTTAAGAAAAAGTGCGATTATTCAACATATGTCATTTATACTATTTAAATAATCAATTACAAGGTCTCTCTATCTACCTTATGTATTCAGTATTAATGGATTAAATCGTTTTAATAACAGTCTAGTTTAACATAAAAACAAATTGTAGACTTATATTATATTTTACATTTCAGACTATATTTTACATTTTAAAATATTAATGTTCTTAAATATTTAAAATCCCTGAACAGATTAAGAACCAGAGATGGTAGAATAAAGGACAACCTCGAGCGGTGGGGAATGCTTTAGCAGGGAGAGACACTATTGTGCGACTGTGGAGACCTGCAGACCGCCTCACACCTAAGATCCTGCTCCATGTACTCAATAAGCTGCACATCCCAGGACCTAATTGATGCTGGGCAACACACGAGCTATCGATGTTTTAAGTTTTTTTCTGTTTAATTTGATTGTTAAAAACCCTGGGGTACTGTACCTTCGGTAGCGCTGCCAGGCACTGCTGTTTGACGTCCCACACCAGCTGGTCGCGCGGGAACTGCAGGCTCTTGTGCACGTTGAGCTCGGGCACGTGCACGCTCAGCGCCAGCCACCCCTCGGCCGGCGCCTCCATCTCTCCTGACGGCAACTCACGCTGCACCTTTCACATCTGCAAAGAAAAACAACTTTACAAAAATATTCATCATCGATACCTTCACAATTCTACCATCTAGCCTGAAGTGTGGCTTTAGCGCACCATCGTTCAACCCTGGATCCGTGTGCGACACAAAAATCGCAATGTGAACAGTGCAATAATAACTTGACATATTGACATATTTAGTGTAATATTGCTTCGGATTCAGTGCTGGTGTAGACGGATACAAGCTATTAGTTAAATAACTTCTTACGGTTTTCACGGCCAGATTTGATATTGTGGCTTTTGGGTTTAGCGAATTAAAAAAAAAACCTGACACCAACTCACATCTAAATCATCAATCCTGAAGAAGACCCCTGCAATGGCGGTCGAAATATTGGTTAAAAGAAATTCGCCACACACGGCTAAACCCAAAACTCACCATATAAGCTATTAGTTATTTGAAGCAATTGTGAAATATTGAAAATTCGAATAAATATTAATTATTTAGGCAAATACTCAAAGATTATAGTATGTTTTATTGAGTATAGTTAGGTTTTTTACGACTCTGGAAAAAATATTACGTTAAGTCCAGGTGTCTTAAAAAAAATCAATGTCATTGCAAGACATAAAGGTTGGATGATTTGAGGTACATTTTCTTTCCATATATGGAACATAATGTCACCATAAATTGCCACCACTTAGTTCTGTCATCTGCCACTGTCCATTTCTCGTTCTACGACATATTTGCACCAGAAGATCTACTTGGGAACATATATGGCTCCCGACAACCTTCAGAGCAGAAGTCCGAGTACTGGTTGAAAGTGTAACTGTAGTGGCCGAGGCATATTTTCTGTGGTTTGTTAATCGTTTTTTTAAGGAAATCAGGTCGTTCCCGAGGCCTGAGGCTGAGGTACTGAAGAACTTATTATATTTAGTAATAGTAACATATTCTTATATAAGAGTTTAGTGCTTTCTCTGTAAAATGACAACGATGTTTTCAACAGATCCGACCATCAGCAATGTGGATGCGAAAAGTGTCTACAAGGAAATGTTGTGAGGTGACTGATTGTATTTCTACTTCACGCGAAAGTGGAGTCGTTTTTGTTTGCTTTCTTTTCTTGGCGTCTTGCCCCTTGGGGGCTCGTTAGCGAACATGGTGACGAGGATGGGAGAGAGTACGTGGGAGGGGAGATGGGGAGATATGGGAGATAGGATATGGGCGGAAGGGCGTCGCTTTCAAGTGGCAAGGGCGTTGTCACTCGTCAGGTCGCAGGAGAGCGGTTACAAGTCTATTTTGAGCTTTCTTCACAGTGATAAGTTTTATATAACATACGAGAATTTTTACAAAAATATTACTTAGTCATATTTATCACAATCAGTTAGTCGAAATACCGTATATAATTTAAAATTGACAAACTAAAGTCCCGTGAGCACCACCTATTCACAGTGAATTCGTAGACGAACAAAAATGGCAGCCGTTTTATAATTCACCAGTGAGATTTATTAATTATCGTTTGTAGGTTTTTCTTGTTTATGCTTATACTTAAAAAACATCGAGATTCGAATGCCTAGGTTCTCGGCTAAATTAGAGTGTATTTATAATATATTTTATGAGATTCATAACGATTGCATCATTAACCTGCAGGTGGCGTTGGTACTCCTTATTAACATTGTAAGGCGTATTGTATTGCAAACATCAATTAAAATATGCAATTACATTGATTAGACACGTGCAAGGATGATTAGAGGGACGACAAAGAAAACACTAGAGCGATAATATTAAACTTATCAAAATTTTCAATGATTCAAAGGTCACTTTTTTTGTTTATAAACCTTATAAAATTTGACTATCTTGAGATAATAAAGTAAAGTACTTCTCCGTAAAATCATCGACGCTGTATTTAGTAATTAAGCACTTTAGATTACGAGTTTAATGCACTGTTTGATTTAAAAGATAAATTTATTAATTTATTGCTGTATTGGTAACTGAATGATTAAAATGTGTGAAATCGGGAGACGCCACACACAGTACACACGTCCTTCGGCGGCAGAGTACACGACGACCGTAAAAAACGTCGTTTTCAAAAACACATAATTTTAACTACACTTCGACATCAGCACGATGTAGCCCTTGCTAACTGGTACTAAAAACCTTGATAGACAATCTTTCGTCTCGTATTTTTGTCGCTTGTCATACCTATATGTATGGCCGCATTGGGACTAGATACATGATTTTGCCACCGACGGCGCTGGTGACCACGAGAGGAAGCCGGCGCGGAGATCGGCAGTCGATCCCCACCCTTTAGCGTGAGAAGGTCCGGGTCGCGGCCGCGCGGCATGTCATCCCGCGTTGTCAGACACTTGTAATGTTTTTAAGGTAAATATAATCTGTGCTTCTAAAAGAAAGTGTTAATATGCTGACCTGCTCCTCATCCTGTCCTCACGCGACGTAATAACTCCCCTCTTTGAGAGAGGAGGATGTCAACGTGTTTCATATTTACACTAATGATATCGTAATGCTTAATGTTTATTGATATTGTACTGTATGATGTATTATGCAGTCTATTGTTGACATTTGCTACGTTATATGCAATTTTATAAAACACTCAAAAAAAATACATTTATAAAAATACCTTACTAAACGTACTAGGAAGGGTCATTAACCCTTTCATTTCGGCTTGGTTTGAATACAAATTATACTGTCATTTATAAAAGTAGTATTTGAAGCATAAATGTACTTATCTGATCTATTTTCATATATGTATCACATTGGTTCTTGTATCCTTTAGCTATCAGATAATGCATAAAAAACTACTCCAAGAAAGTAGCAAAACGATATATCACGTCAACCGATGTCAACGGCCGGGGAATCTTATGACGGCATATGCTGACAACCGATGCGAAAGGCTTAAAAGCAGAAACAAAATGATGTTCAATGTTATCTTTAAGTGACTAATTAAATGAAGGAAGCATTCTGTACTCATTTGATTCCGAGTATACTCAGATTTTAGATTGATCACTTCTGGAATAGTGTTTTGAGTGTTTAAGTTACGTTACGCCATTTTGAATGCAAAATCCGTTAATTTTTAAATGGCGCTCACTCTACATGTCATTTATTGTAATTCCGTATTAATACGTATTTTTTTAGTATAAAATAATGTATATTCGATAAAAATTTAAGCAATAAAACAAATGGTTATCAGTTCAGAAAAACAGGATGTACGTTATGTTTTTTTATCAAAACATACGAGTACATACATGACTTATCTTTAATCTACATTCCTTATTGTTAAGCGTAAATTTTTTCCGAGTGTGTCATCTATATATAAAAATCAATGTTAGCACGTCTGTCACGTATTATTCCCGTACCGTTCAACCGATTGTAACGAAACTTACAGAAGTTATTACGTGCATGTCCGCGAAGGTTTCTTTGAGTTTGAAAAGCAAGTAAGTAAAAGTAATTAAAATGGAAAACATAACTTATGAAGTAATAATAATGGTATATACTTAACGTATTTAGTGATTATTGTACATATTTTTGTAGACATTCTACATGCGAGAATTAAAAAAATATGAGTATTTATTTGATTATAGATTAAAATATTATGTATGTTAAATCAATTTAATTGCTTATATAATGCTTGGTTATGTCCTCACTAGGAATTGATCATGCATTTTTTATGTACATATATATGTTTATATTCATAGTAATTTATACAATATTATAGTTATGTAAATTCATCGGAATCGTAATCATGAATCAATCAATAATCCTTGCGCTGATGTAATCATGCGAACATTTATTTTATTTTAAAAACATTAACGTAATTGAATACAAAGGTCAAATGGAAGTTTATTTTCAGCCACTTTTGTCAGAATCGGAACTGCGAGGAACAATCACACTTCCTCTGAGATAATTGAATTTGAAATGAAATTAAACGTTATTAATCATTCAAATTTATCATTTTAATAAAACAAGACAGTCGTGACTTCTCCACACCACGATTTCGCAACAAAAAATGCATCCGAGTATTCCTTTTCTTTTATAACATTAGAATGCAAAATAGTGTCTACTGTTATTACATAAAATGGCAACAGAATTTAAGTTATTTTAAGCCCAAATATCATCTTGAAGTTCCATCAAATAAACCTACATTCTTCAGTTGACGATCTTTCAGAATCATGGAAACTAGACATCTTAAATAAAAGACGGTTAGTATTTTATATGCTTAAAAATAAATATTTTAAATTAAAATGACTATGAGTAAAATAATTTTTGAGTTCTGATTAATGAATCCTCGATAATCAGGAAGAGGTTGAAGTAGGAGAACCAAATATAACTACTTTTTCTTCAAGTCTCTCGGTCTGATGGTCGCTAAGTACCCATATGCTCTAAATTTGATGTGGGTGTCAGCAATGAAAGAAACTATAGACTGTAGAAAAAAGGGCGATATAAAAGAAGAAATATAGGATATAGTCACATATCGATCATGAAAATTGTGGGAAATAACAAATATGTATTACACTTTCTTCACTTGGTAAGTGCTGCCCGCCGCAATGCGGTATGACGGCCAAGGACAAGGTCGCGACTAATGTTCTCACCCCTTTAGGAACCACAGAGAATGTGTTGCTTTCGTGACATTCCTTGAATACATTATGACTAAAACTTTACATCTGGCGATGGAACGATTTATTACAAAAGTGACGGAATTCGAATCTTACAAAATGCTAGAGTTTTGTATTTGAGACCAAAGAAGGAGTTGTGCGCAGTTCCAAGGGTTAACTTTTCCCACAACAATACAGTGCATATGTGCAGTAGCCAAAATTGTTGAGAACGGGGAAAAACTGAAAATCTTTTTTGATAACATTATCATCACATAAGATACAGGTATATTAGTAATAACACACACATAAATTGCGTTTTTGTAGTGTTTGTGAATATATGCATAGCATCGCGTCTCACTGCATGCGCAAAAACATTACCTGTATTTTTAGCAGCGAATACTCTTATGAGTGTGAAAGATACATTATTGATATGTATTGTGAGGTCGTAAATAGAGCGATGTGTGAGTCATCTTTTTCGTAGTATCAATCCGGTGGATTGGTTTGCAGCAACAAAATCTTGCATCTCGATCTCCAATCTTCTCGATCTTCTGCATCCCTATTTATTGTGTGATTACTGGCTATAAACGCAACAGCTTTCTGTAAGTGGCCTATAAACTATTAATGTTGTGATTAAATTAATATATGATTAAAACTATAAAGAATTTTGCAAAAGAAAAATTTAGCTTCTAAGAACAATGGCTATCAATGAGCTTTACCTGTGGTTCATTGTACATAAATGCGGATATGCAGATATATAATAAAATTAAACATTCAAGAGTTTCTTCGTCGCATAACTTGCATTATGTAAGTTCGGCACTAAAATATGTCTTGAATTGTTTATTACTTGTGGAATAATAGTCGTTAATCTCAAGCTTACGATTTATCGACAGACGTTAACGATAAATCATGCAAGATTAGAAAATCATTAATAATATACACGAAAAAAAAAGATTAAATATCTTTGTAAAATTCTTTATAAATAACACATTTGTGTATTTTGGCGATTTCTTATAGCAAAATATTTTGAACCAGTGTTAAAACTAATATATCGATAATATATCTTAAAATTAATGCATATTAAATTATGTACGTGCATTAGTTAAGTGCCTACCTGTGTATGACTTTCTAAGGTCAGTACATCACGTGGGCTGCTGTGTATATACAAATCCATATATTGTGCTTCAATGGTATTCAAAATAAATTCGTTCATTGTGTTGGTATATTTTAAGTCTACTTTTTAATAGTCTAACCTTGAAATTTCGCATTTTAAATTAACGTTAATTTATTCTCAGTTCTGTGGTTTCCAAACTCTTTCTTGACACTACTTACTGAATTTTGAAATAAATAATGTTTAAAATTTCTCATAATCTTCTGTTATTGATGTTCAAAAATGAAGTTCATAATTAAAAACATATTGATTACTACTATTCGAAAAACGTATGTTAATCAGCAATACAGTATTAGAGGTTGCTGAGATGGGGACATAATCACTTTTTACAAGACAAATTTACCGGCGGGTATAGCTCAATGGTCAAAGCGTTTGCTTTGCAAGCCAAAGGTCGTGAGTTCAATCCTCGACGGAGATTAAAAAAAATAATTTTTAATCGATTTCTGAGCTCTAAAATATTGATTGAGATTGGTGTGAATTTGATCCGTCACCCGTAAAATGCCAGTCGTAATATATTAATTAAAATTGGAGGTAGACGAAAGTCGTCTTGTGAAGACCACCCATTTATAGTGAATTCCTGTAATAATAAGGATGATGCGTGAATCTTGAACTGTAGTCTATGACGTTGGCGGACCAACACTCCACATGCAGCATTTAGCCATATGCATCATGATTAGCGTCATAGAATTCCACAGATGAGACTTCAGAAGTACTATCACAATTAAAAAAATAAAAAATAAAATAATCAGTCATATTTAAGTCGAGTTGAGTGATTATCTTCCGATTATCCAAAATTATACGCAAAAAGACGCTTTTTTCAAGTACATGAAAGTACACGCCTTTCCTGTTCTATTTCGCGCTTCACAGTTTGACAAATTCTATCATATAAATATACTTATACCTACTTATATCATATACTTCAAACGATGCACGTAATAAATTGCTGTCTGTCCTATATGCTCTATATTATATCTATATTATATGCTGCAGCAGCAGTAAATTTTCCGCAAAACAATTCGCATGCCAATGATGAATGAATTAATAATATAAGCAAAAAATACAAAGTAATATATTGATTCATAAAACTAAAGTGTCGAATGACGTCTGGGATTAGGAAGCGTAATGCAGATAATAGAATAGTGGCTAACTGTTAAGCACAGTTTTCGCGGATTCGATCACCGGCGAAGCTCACAATAAATACAGTAATTAAAAATCAACAATTGATTTTAAAACACATAGAAAATGATTTATATCATCTATCTATGTGTTGGTATTTCTCAACCTTACCATTCCCACGTATTTCGTGGTTAGCAACGTTTTACCAAAGAAGGCAATTCTAGACTCGCTGTCGTATACTAATTTCGCAGCCTTAGACTGAGGTCTATTTGACATTTAACTGATGCACTTAGAATCATGGAAAGGCCTTCAGCCACTATCTAACAACTAGCTTTTTGCGTGCGTCCAGTAACGAGTCCTCATCTAAGTCTTCAAAAATAGGACGGGACAGGGAGGGTTTCGCCAAGCGATTTATCTATATGTTGGTGTGAGACTCTAACCTTATACACGTGACAACGACATTGGATATAAAATTGGCAGTCAACGAAAGTCATTCCGTGAAAAACATCCGTTCACAACCTTTGGGCAAATCTGTTGTTTTTGCACGATATGTAAATTTCTTGAGTACTAGAATCAACACCCATGTAGTGTGCAGTTTTCCACAAAAATGGCAAACGCCATATAACCCATTTGTGAGGTTTCTCAATCACTGTTTGGCAGTATTTCAGTATAATTACGGATTCCAAGAAAAATATCCCATTTTGCAATCACAGATTTCCACGAGTAATTTATTTATTTATATACAGAATCGAAATTCCAATTTAATAAACTATAGGTGCTAAATTGACATTATATTGAAGAACTTGGCGAAATATACACAATCGTCTTTTTAACGATTTTGTACGCTCAAGGAAAAGTTTAAGGAAAATAAAATTAACAAGTTCCCTAAATTTTGTTTGCTTTTATTTTAAAGTTAAAAAATTAAAAACAATTGAATTTCGGAATTTACTGTTTAAAATACACTTGCGAACTTTGAGCGGGCGCAACACTAGTTAAATTATAATGATTCATCCAAAAAATATGATTATTTCTGCTGATAAATTATTGTTTTATGTATATTTAATGCCAGTTTATTATGATGACTATGAGGACCGTTTATAATTTATAGATAATATTTGATTACTCACTCCACATGTAAGGCGATGTTAATCCTTGAATTATTTAATTTGAATAAAAAATGGAGTATTTACGCATAATAAATACACTGAATGAATATGTACATTGCAACCTCATTAAAAAATGTTTTTTTTTTAATATACAGTTTATTATATATTTTTTATCTCTTGCACCCAGCCACCCACAGACTCGTGCACTCTTGCTGAAAACCCATGTACATTTTAAATACGTATATACTAAACACACTGGAGGGCAACACAACACTACCACAACGAATTTAAGATTTTAAATTCTAATGCTAGGATGAAGCAGCTTGTACGATGGATGATAGTAGTTGTGTGCATGTAGGAATAGAGGAAATTGCGTGTTTATTAAACCGCTTCTTGGATTTACAATATTTTATACGTCACGCGGTAAGTTTTGAAATGCTCTTCCAGAAATTGTTTCCTCTCTTATACAGTATTACTAAAAATTGCTTAATAAACATTTGCGATCTTTCTAATCCTTATTAAAACAAATCACACATCCGCATACAGCTTCCGACTGTTCTGGTTAATTGGAAGCAATTAACTAAGGAGCGACATAATTTATGCATTGTAGTGTTATTATTACAGAGTATAAACACAGTACCTCTTTGAATCACGCTTCAATTAGCAGAAGATCAATAAAATGACAATAATCTATATATTTAAAAAAGCCTCTGTCCGATTAAGGTGGTAAATAGTATACACGTAGTTAAGTAAGCACTTTACTAGAACAAACTTCACTCACTGCGAAAGTAAATGTTGTATAAAGAAACGAAACGTATAAAATGTTGAATTTTTAGGGCCGACTCAGCGAAATGCCGTGGAAATCGTGACTAGAATCGCGCGGGAATTTCAAACGGAATTGTAAAGCCCGATTTTTGACAGGCGAGTGAGGTTAGGATCCTCGAGTCAGGTGTTTGTTTGAGCAAGCCGCGAGTAATACTGACAAGACCTTCCTTCCTGCTATCGCGGCCTTCTCAAGTATGTATAACTTCTCTTCTAAGTATGCTCGGTACTATCATTGTAATAGATAAGCCAGGGAAAGGATTACCCGTAATCTCATTTAAAGAACGTTCTCTTCAGCAGTGAGTGAGATTAAGCCGCAGTAAAAACATATAAATGTTTTATTGAATTAGAGGCTGCTTTGTTTGTCTATTTTCGCATTTTATTCGCGCGGAATTACGTGAAGCTATCGCCTAACACGATTATGCCTAATATTTTATATGGAAGCTTATTATATTTATTAATATAAATGAAGTTGCGAGTGTTTAATCGTATGTTATGCGCTTTCATAACGTTTAAATGATTGCCGTGACAGTTGCTGAAAAAAGCATCCAAAAACGGGAACAGGAAAACAGGAATGAGTGGCGTATTTCTAGTTTTAATATTTCTCTTCTGCGGAACACAATCAAATATAATCAAATATCTATTGTATAAAAGTGATTACTTTTTTGTTGTATGCGGCAGAGAGCCACTTTGCTGGATGTATCATTGTGAAAATTTAACTACGTAAAATGCATATCATGATTTCTGCTCAATAGCATTTGTATGAGGGATCCACCATAACAGCGCTTTTCAGGACTGTAGCGCCATGGGAACCTTATTTTACGGATAACCCTCCTAGTAGTAACTTTCCAATGCGAGCTGAGAATCTTTTCAACTTTCTGTATTTAAAACTTATGACAAAACATTCGCGCGGTTTTCTAGGCGTTGTGTGTAGGATAGTATTACAAATTTTACAGTATTTTTACAGCATATTTTAATAACAAAAAATCTTGTACTGGCAATATCGAATTTTCAGTTTATTCAGACCCAGTTGACAGTTTTCCAATATCGACGATATTTGAATGCGGGGAGATAATTGTACATACTTCGAGTTTGGTCGCAAAACGGTGAGACCTCTAGTGTTAATTTTAATTCCATATGTAATACGAAATACGCTGTAATAACAAACTGCGTTACAAAATAAAAATAAAATTACGAATTAAATCAAACCGGGTTTATTTATCTGGCTGATTAATTCCGATTAAGCACGACAGTCTATCGTTGTTTTTACCGTATGAGGCTTCTGACAGTTATAAGTTATGATGAATGCACAACCTGAATGATATTAATTATGTAATTGCGCAACGACCGATAAATTGACCGTGAAGTATCGATAAACATATGTGACCGTTTGGTAAGGTTTTTTTTTTTTACGAAAATCAAATGAAGAAATCAAAACATTACAACAAATGATGCAATATTTTAAGCATAACATTTATAAAAAAAGTGCTTAATAATATGAGTAAGCGTAAAAATATGAAATGTTAAAAAAAATGACAGTTGAAACAAGCACCATCGCTATGTTCGTGTTTAGAAACTACCCTTATCTTCATTTTGTTTTAAACAAAATTCTTGAACTATTCAGCATTTAAATTAGAACCATGCATATAAAGAATGCATTTCTGAAAGAAGTACATCATTTATAAATATATATATTTTTGTAAATTTATCGACGTCCATCCAATTTTAGAGTTGCACTGCAGAGGTAATTTGTCAAGGCTTGCTTATTTTTGCTTTCGTGCATAAATACTGATATCAGCTAGATATAGCTCTTTTAGGCTGATGTCGTAAAGCCTAGAAACAATCTTCTGTCTCTTATTTTTGTTCGCTCGCCTGACATGCACATCTAATAATGTAAATTTTTTATTAAATAATATTACACGCCGTTTGCATACGTCATTTTATTTGTTATGATAGTTGATCCATTTTATGTTGGTGCAACTGTCATCATTAATTTGCTTTTTTGCCGCAATTGCGTTGGCGGCGCTAGATGTCAGAGTGCTCCGGAGTTGACAGTTAGCTTTTCGTTGTTAATCTGCTCCTGCATCCTTCCTACACGCGGCCACGTGACAAACACGCGACTTGTCGTCTTTTTAAAGATGGAGGATGTCAATACATAAGTCTTATTTATTTATAATTGTTCATGTTTCTGTGTCTATATATTTTTACATATACGTGTATTTGATATCTGTTATTATTGTGCATTTTTTATTGAAATATTTGTTCTCTTAATAAATAAACGTATAGTATACAGTTGGTTTTACTTCATTATAAGTCTATTTGTTTATTAAGTATGCTAGTGTATATAATTCTCGATAAAATGCATTATAATCAATAGATTAAGGATTGACTTATTTATTAAAAGTTACAGCAATTAAATTATTCGTATCGCTTTTACGTAACTATTATTTTATCTGAAATAGATTACTTATTGTGCCGAAGTATAAAATAACTAAACCGTGTAAAGAACGGAGCGTAGGGAATCGGAGAAATGGAATTGTAAAATAATGAAGCCATAAAATTGACACAAATCTCAGATTTTTAATATAACACAGTTGAAGAATCAAGTGAGGTGAAAATGTCAGTTTATCGTAATTTTGCCAAACAAAATTAGATAAGCGAGAAGCCAAAAAATATCATTATTAGTGGTAGCATTCAATTGAGAAGCATTTTGAAAACTTGGTAAAAATAATGTTTAAATTATTGACTGGCGTTTTATTCCGAAATTAAAGTATTAAATTTTGATGCACAATTTATATTTTATTACAGAAAGCAAAATACGTCCAATCAAAGATATGACTCCTAATTGATGTCTGCCATTTACCATTTCTCATCTATTCCTACGTATTTCGTGGTTAGCAACGTGTTACCAAAAAAGGCGATTCGAGACTCGCTGTAGTATACTAATTTCGCAGCCTTAGACTGAGGTCTATTTGACATCTAACTCATGCACCTAAAATCACGAGAAGGCCTTCAGCCACTCTCGTAACAAGTAGCTTTTGCAGTAACGGGTCCCCATCTGGGTCTTCAAAAACAGGACGGGACAAGGAGGGTTTAACCAAGTAAATCAAAGATATTGATATTAAAGTTAACATTTTTAATTATATTTATAAAGGTAAGTATTACTAATTATTATCGTATTTTATTATGCATATAAACGCGATTATAATAACATTAATGGAGCGTACAGTGAACTTGAGTCAGCAATTTATTTAATAATTTGTAACTTATTTGCAGCTTTTAACTAAAATTTAATCATTTTAGTTGAGTGAAAATGTATATTGTTCAGTGTGGATACCATTTTTTGTTACTGATAATGATAAAAATAAAACATAGTGGTATTTAATGTGTCACTTGCTTGAAAATAGTTGTTTGCGTATACAAAATAGGAAAATCTATCTTAATTATTTGGATGTGAATTTGCATTTTTGTAATAGGTTTTTAGTAAAATATATAAACGGAAATAATTCCGATATTATATGAAAGTACATTAAGACATTCCATATTTATTACAAAAGCATTGTTGTAAATTTTTAATTAAGTGCAATTATGCTAAATGAAAAAAAACACTAATTCAATAATATTTTCTAATGAAATAAGGAAATGTAAAAAATATATTGGCAATATTTTGTAAATACATATTGGGAAAGAAAAGGGGGTATATTTTCGGTGGATTCGTTGAAATACTTGTACGATTATAGATTATTTTAAACATGTACAGGTATATATAAAAAAATAGTTTTAGAATTTAGCTAACAATTTTATTAAAATGTTATACGTATTGTCTTTGGCAATTTTTTTGATAGTGTAATCATGTTTACACTCATTTAAATCGTAGAATGTATTCTAAATATTTATTTTAAAAATATTTAAGGTAAGAGGATGTGTCAGAGCCTGTCGTGACTCTCAGATACTTAAAAAAATAATGTCATCAATTGACACTTGGTGTATATATGCCACTTTTAGGTGAGGTCTATTTTTTGATTTATTATTTATGTAGTTAGGTTTTTTAAGATTAGGATTAAGTTAAGTTTACGTCTCCCAAAACTCGTTAAGAAAAACCATAATGATTATTTTTAGTTAGCTCATTTAATATTGAAATGTAAAGGTTAACTGAAAAACGTTTTTTCTCTCTGCTATTCACTACAAAGTTAAAGCATAATATTCTGCAGTTATGTTTTACTCTAAGATACACGAGTAGTTCGAAAGAATAATAGTGTTATATTAGTAAGTGACGTCATAACCAGTTATCTCATTTGATAATGCGCAGTCCGATTAATTCCTAATCTTATTTACTGGTGTAACTTGCTAATCTAAGCGATAAACGCCAGATAACCGAAATCATTTGGATCGGGTAATAACCGAAAACAATCAACTGCGCAGGTACTCGGTGAGCACAATCATACTTTTAGATATTGGGAATAATGCGTCACATTTCACATAAAAAGCAAACGTTTAGGATTAATAACAAATTGAGAATTAAGACTTGTCACAATAAAAGTATTACTCAATGCGGACATTGACCTCTTATGGAATGTTGTTTTTGTTTGAAGGATGTTTTGTTTTCACCCATTTTTATAAGAACACAGGAGAATACCGTCAAACGATGATAGACACATCTCGTCTGTGGATTGCATGACGCGACGCTGGCTGTATTGGACACGATTTCATAACACTTTACACACAAGTTGGATGCATGTGGAGTGTTACTGCGTTAAAGATAGACTGTAGACTACAGCAAGGTATTCACGAATTGTAAACACGACAATACTAGTTTATTAACTACTATATGATTTGCTTCCAGAGATAAGTCTATCAGTCTTACGTCTCATTATCGGATATGAGAGTTTGTGTCGTTCTCTGCGTAGTCTTCAGTTTGAATTTAAGAAGTTAGTTCTACAGGCAGTGTGATGGATGGTTCATTGCAGTGTGATGATTTTTCATAACACTATGATAAATATCTGTCTCATCATTAAGGTTATCAACTGACAATACTTGGTGAAACTGCATAATTATAATTTTAAATTAATTTTGATTGCAAAATTAACAAATTAAAATTGAAATTAATTTAAAATTACAATACTTGTAAGGTTTTTAGAGTGTGCTTTTATAATACACAATCCATCAATTATTGTATGAATAAAATAATATATGCAAACTATTGCCAGAAAATTCATTACTTTCTGTTGTTAATGATTTTAGAAGAAGTAAAATAAAATCAAAATTACAAAGAAAAAATTAAATTAAATTACAAATGATAAAATAAGTTCTAGTCTAAGTGGCCTGTGGTAACTCAAAGTAAAAGTAAAAAATACTTCTCTTTTTTAAAAGTATTTTTTAAAGAAGCTGTATTTATTGTTGAAGGTTTATGGAGCAAAATATCGTTTGATGTTGAGATTTTCTTGTTTTTCTCCCTGAGAGGCGTGGGATTTTTTTCCATTCACAAAAAGATTTCAGCATGAAAAAATATCGGACAACTAGCATTGTTATCATTTCATATTTTTTATTAAATTGATATATTTTTTATGTGAGCCCATTTAAAAAAATATAAGCTCATGAATGAAAACACTGAATGTGGGTTGAGACCGTATTACAATATTATACTGGGATCTATGCCGATCGAACAGGACTGTTGGACGCTACAAATGGATTATGACGTTCATGTATGTGTATATTGAATAGATCCAGATTGTATGAAGGAGAAAACATTGATGCTGGAAGAGTATTTAAAAGCTACTGATGATGTTTAGGTAAGGTTTTTATGAATACTATGTTACGGTTGATAGTTATTTAATGCATAAAAGTGCGGATATAAAAAGGGGATGCTTTTCCTTTAACAAGATAGACATTTGCTCTGACAGAAAATTTACCCAGAATATTTTGCTAATCAAAAGCGAGCTTCTACTGGCAAAAATCTAGACTGACGAACATGGAAATCATTGAACAGACAGGAGACCAGAGTCTGAAGAGCATGGTACTACCTTAACCGATGTGGAGTGTTGCAAAGTTTTTTTTTTTACACAGCAGTGTGATTGTGGAGATGAATGAAGACCTTCAGAATGCATCCCGTCTAAGATCCTGCACCATGTGTTTGAGTAACTACTTCTCCTAGGTCTTAATGTTGTGTAACAAATAGGTTATATATCTTAAAAAAGATTACCTTTACCAAATACGCAGATCAAAAGCAAGGTGGATATAAGGTAAAACGTGCACACAAATTAAGTAAGAGAGCAGATATTCTATTGTATATACGAGATCATTGATGCCATATGCTGCTCAGTCTGAGCAGATGTGACTAGGACGACAATGTTGTTAAATGCAGTGCAAGTGAACAAAGCAAGTGATAATTCTTCTTCCTTTTATCTCCGCCCCCGGATGCATCAGTAATAAAATAAAAAGTTAAGTAATTTCAATTGAAGCGCCCCCATGGTGGACCCTGCACATCCGCCGGGTGATACAGTGGGTAACTCAGATAGTGCACTGGATGTAAATCATTTGACTACCAAGCAAGAAGTCGTGGGTTATATGACGACTAAGCTTTGAAAAGTAAGCTTCCTCAAAAATTTGTAATATGTATATATGTTTATTTACGCGTAGTGCATGTCTACGAAAAACGGAATAACAAGGATATTTCTCTAACTACTTGTTTTTATAAATGTTATGATACATGGTTTAACAGTATATATACTAATATAATATATATAGTTAATAATCTAACATATTTGTTATATATATGTCTTAATAATCTGTATTTATATGTTTACAAAAAAAACAGCCGTAATTTAAAGACAGTAAGCGTCACAGAATCAGAAAAGATCTTTCATCTCCATCTGACTGGTATTCTCGTGTGTATGTTTAATATTAAATTGGGGTCCATTATTCAATTACAAATATTTATGTATTGTTTTAAGAGTGTTAAAGAAACGCAGCTGCAGTTGATTGCATAAGAATGATAATAATTACACAGTGTAATTATTCCATTGTGTGTCTAAACAAAACAAGAATTTATATTTTATAAGGCATCAGGCGTGTTCAAACTTTGTGAATGGCCATTAGAAATAAAAACAATGACCGGCGGGTTCCGAGTATAATATTATATATAAATAAATATCAATTATTGTCTTTATATGTGTCATTCAACCCCACCTAAAAACATAATTTAAACAAAAAAAAACTACCTTAAACAATATTGACTTATAATATTTTTTATTAGAAAAAAATATATTTATAAAAGTGTGTTTTTTTGTGGTGAACTGTATAAAGATATAATTAAGTCAAAGAAAAAGAAATTATGTAAAAAACAGACCATATTTTAATATCACTAATAAAAATTCATTCGAAATAAAAATATATTATAAATATTTATTTATTTATTTACCTTGTTTTCACATGGATCACGTAACAAACAAGGTAAATAAATAAATAAATATTTATAATTTATTATGGATCTCAAAGTGAATGCTCAAAACATTGAAAATAAAAATATATAATTAATTATAACTATGTTTTAATGCTGAAAAATGTTATACCTGTATATGTTTATGCACACAGAAAATTAAGACTATTAAGCTTTGGGTTTATACAAATATAATTGTTTAACCCTTTCATTACGGCTCGGTTTGAATATAAATTATACTGTCAATTATAAAACTAGTATTTGAAGCATAAATGTACCTATCTGGTCTATTTTCATATATTACATTGGTTCTTGTATCCTTTAGCTATCAGATGATGTATAAAAAACTATTCTAAGAAAGTAGCAAAACGATAAATCACGTCAACCACTGTCAACGGTCGGGGAATCTCATGACGGCATATGCCGACAACCGATGCGAAAGGGTTAAATAATATAAATATATATATATATATATAATTCAACAGATGGATAAATACAAATCCATGGTTAACACCATTTTATATGATATTTTTGTCGTCAATGGGTTGGAGAAAAATAAACGGCGGATGCGGAGATTCGAAATATGGATCTCGTACACCATGTCCAGTTCTTTAATCTAAATATTAATCCATAAATCGCGCTTTTTTTTTAATTTAGACTTTAATACGTATCAAATTATGGTATAGGTACATTGATTTCTTATGTAAATATACATTGTATGTTGATTAAATAACCTTTTTTAAATACGAATACATAGTTATAGTTTGAGGGCCGAAGTTTGTCAAGGTCTGATATCTTTGGACCCTCAAATAAACAACGAAATAATAGGGGCAGTGAGCTTTTAGTGTAAAACGGTTCTTTGATCTTTGTGTTGAAAGTAATTGGTTAATGAGTGTAATTTAGGACACGACGATGGCTGGGTGGAAAGTTTGCGTATCATCTAATTCTAAATTATAGCATTGCATCCAGTATATTAACTTTTGATACGAATTGAAAAAAATAGGTAGCTTCTACAAATACGACTCTTTACATACCAAAGTATTTAAGCCCGATTCAATAAATATGTCGTAGCATTATAAACTGCCTGTTTATTACCTAAATAATAATATATGAGAGATTGAAACATATATTCCAGTAAACAAATATGTTAATTAACACCAATAGCCTTAAATCAAATATATTTTGTATCCAGTAATATAATCAGCTACTTTTGATAAAATAAGCTGTAGAATATAACTGTAAAAATCAGTGTAAAGCTCATGACGGCTCTAAGCGTCATCCGCGGTGAAGCGATTTGAAACGTGCTTACTGTAGTTTGATAAATAAAGATGATTTCTCATAACAGTAAGCATGGCGGACTACAATATTTAGTTGGATGTCATTCGATATTGTCGGATTAGTTTGGGATAAACCTCAGATAGGTTTGACAGCTGGTCTGACGCCGGCCTAGGTGGTGGTCTGCAGGACTTGGAGGCCACCGCTGAGCTTCCACATAGGGACCACTGGCCGTGATTAAATACTCGGTAATCGCCTCGTCACGACTTGTGACGGTTATGATGAGAAGCAGCCTCCAGGTCACCTTCGAGGGTCGGCTCATTCACCGTTATATTGTTTAGTCTTATCAAATCATTATTAACCCTCAGATTACCCAATTCAATACGACTCGCTAACAGCATACTCGTGTACAAAACACAAACTTACATCCATATGCAGTCATTTCTTGGTTTAAGATAATCAACTTAAAGCCTGTATACAGAGACATTTCTTAAGGCAACCAACCTACAATAGCTACTTTTCTTTAGAATGATTAAAGTGAGGAAGCCTCAGCCTTCGACACCTCAAATCTTAAGAAACAACTCTAGAAACTGGTGTTAAGTTGGTTATCTTAAATCAAGGAATGAACTATATCTGCAGGTCCTAGACATTAACATTTGTAGTGTTCAGTAAGTGTATTTATTGTGTATTATATATTCGAATTTTTAATACTGGTAGCATTCAATTCGAGATGCACTTAATTGAATACGTTATTTTACAGTAAAGCCACATTTTTGTCGGTCGGTAAGTAAAATAAGTAAAAACTGGTCGTGAGCTGCAATGTTACTAAACTTCAATTAGTAGAACGTAAAATTCACTGCCACAAACGTACCAACCATACCGATGTCTTGGTTATTTAAAAAATGTAAGAGGCTTTTAAGATTTTAATCCTGGTTCTTTATTGGTCAAAAGCTGTATGCTTACTAGACTCTTAAGTGGTAGATAATGAAAGTCAGGTAAAATATTGTACACGAAATAAGGGTTATAGTAATGTAAAAAATATGGCAAATAAGCTCAATATTAAAATAAAATTAAAATATACTACTGAGTTTTGTAAATATATTTCATACTTTTTTTAAATTAAATAATATTAAATGGAGGGTTACAGAATACGATCAGAGCTAATCTTGATTTACTGTATAAGTCTATATAATACGTCCATCATCACCGTGAAGCACTCAACGCTCAGCGGATATAGTTTTTAGCAGCTAATAACATTGCTAATGATAGTCGTTAGAAGGTCTTTATGATAACCAGCAAATTGAGTTAGCTGCCTATGAACATACATACCGATTTCCTTCTTTGGATCTACCCAGTTTCGTTACCAGATTTTTTTCTTTGCATATCCGTTCCACAACTTAAACATACGATCACAACAGATTAGCGCAGTACTATCATTTGCCACTCTTCATACATTGTTCCAATACACCTCTACATTTGAAGGTCCACCTGGGAACATAAATGTTACACGAATTTCCAAAGCAGGATTTCGAGAACTTAGAAGTAGTCGATGTACTGAGGCATATTTTGTGTGATTCATTAATCGTAATTTTAAAGGAGATCGAATGATTACTCAATCGCTATCGATGCTTAGACCATTTCGCCATAAGGGGTAACTCTACCCAATCAAAGACACGTGGCAAGTAAAATGCGGTAACACATTCAAGTTTTGGTCCGCTTCCTATGTTGTTTAACTTCGGTGATCTAACGAAAATTGCAATTTACTAATATATAACAGACATTCCTTAACCTCAGCCTTAGACCGAGGTCTATTTGACATCTAACTGATGCACCTAGAATCACGGGAAGTCCTTAAGCCACTCTCAAACAAGTAGCTTTTTGCGTGTGTCCAGTAACAAGTCCTCAACTGGGTCTCCAAAAACAGGACGGGACAGGAAGGGTTTCACCAAGCGAGTCACTTCTTGAATGAAAATGCATCAATCACCAAAGGAATTAACCATTAAATATGGAATTTGATTCAATACATGGATAATTATAAGGTAATAAATACTCTGGAGTAGTCACTAGTTGGCTTATTTGCCATGGTCTGGCTTTACGTTTATAATGATGCTCCTTTTATAGCTTCTCTCTTTATCTACGCCACATCCGCTTCCAATATAGGAGCTTATAAAATGATAAGAGATAGATTGAGGAAGATTAAGATAAATATTATCTGTGGTAAAATTATCAACATATATGATCTACAAATAGAATATACTCTATGTACAAATATCTTCTTAATAAGACTACGAAATTTATGGATTTATCTTTTGATATAAAATACGTACAGTAGGACCTTGTATTATACGGGTATGATTTAAACGACATAACGGATATTATAAAATAAGTATGTTTGTGCCGTCTCATGTTTCATTCTCAGTAAAATGTAATACTAGTGGTAAAAACAGGATGTAGGTACTATGTATGTTTAACGTAAATTTAAGAACAAACGGTCTTCTTAAAAAGCATTATAACACATTGTCTCACTTTTTATTAATTAGCTACTCAAATTTTTATTTATTCATCATGATTTTTCAATGAAAAAATAAATATTTTATATTGTGATAATTTGATGGGTCATTGTCTTTTTCAAATAATGAGTTGTTGATTATGACATATAAGAAAGTTTTTTTGCATTTTTTAAATATGGATCACGTGGAACAGCTTTCATTAAAACGATAGTCTATGTTTATTGCATATTACTCACCACGTCATCATCAGCCTGTGTCCGTCCACTGTTGAACGTAGGCCTCCCGCATGAGTCTCCATCCTCTTCGATCCTCCGCCTTCCGCATCCAGGTCACTCCCGCTATTCTTCTTATATCGAAAGTCCATCTTGATGGCCAATGCGTTTGCCAGTTCTTGGGCGCCATTCCAATACTTTTCTTCCCCATCGACCGTCGTCTCTTCGACAGATATGACCTGCCCATTGCCACTTGAGTGTGCCTATTCGTTGGGTAGCATCCACTAACGAGTTCTTCTGCGTATTTCCTCGTTTCGGATTCTATCTTTTAGCGACACTTAGCATGGATCTTTCCATAGCACGCTGGGTGACTTTTATTTTATGGGTAAGACTTGCTGTCAGATTCCACGTCTCTGCGCCATAAGTTAATACAGGGAGGACGCATTGGTTAAACGCCTTAGTTTTAAGGCATTGCGGAATTTTCGCTTTAAAAATGTACTTTAGTTTTCCAAATGCTGCCCATCCCAGTTGTATGCGCCTGTCGATTTCTTTTGAGAAGTTATTTCGCCCTAGTTGTATTACTTGTCCCAGATAGGTATAGTCGTTTACAACCTCTATTTCTGTTCCTCCAATGGAAATAGGATCAAAGGTCTGTGAAATATGACTATTAATCATGGCTTTTGTTTTATCCATGTTCATTTTCAGACCAATTTTGTTCGACGCTTCATTGAGGTCGTAGAGCATGTCTTGGAGCTTGTTAGGTGATTCGGCTATTAGCACTATGTCATCTGCAAATCGGAGGTGCAAATGCCTCCGTTAATATTTATTCCACATTTGTCAGGATAGCAGTTTAAAAATATCTTCTAGGGCGTTTGTGAAGAGTTTTGGAGATATAACATCTCCTTGTCTAACACCTTTGTTTATAGAAATATTGTTAGTGCTATCATGGAGCTGGACCATCATTGTTGCAGATTTGTAAAGAGATTTTATTATCTCTATATACCGATAGTCTATTTTGCAGCGTTGTAGTGAATCTAGCACTGCCCAAGTCTCGATTGAGTCAAATGCCTTTTCATAGTCTACAAAGGCGAGGCAGAGTGGCTGATTATATTCTTCGGTTTTCTGAATGATTTGTCTTAGCGTGTGGATATGATCAAGTAAGTAATGTGAATTTGACACAAATGTACTTGTCTCTGAAAGACTGATGGTGCGTGCATTTTACGTAAATACATTAACATCCCCGTTACTTTTAGAAAACGACTTCACGTCGCCAGGATAGTTATCACGACGGATGAGGAGCAGATGAACAACACAAAGACTTTCTCAGAAGCACATATCGACAAATTTTGGTATTCGGCTCAGGCCACGGACAATGAACCTAGGCTGATTGTCATCAAAGGGCTGATGAATTCCGAGAATGAATCAGCCCTTTGACGAATTATCTTCTGTCAAAACAAGCGGCGATGCAAAGCCTTTTCTTATATAACACATTATATGACATTAACATTTTTATTTATGCGAGTATGAAGAGCTAACAAAAATAAGAGACGAAAGATTTGTATATCGAGGCTTTTCGGCACCAGCCTGCAAATATCGAGCTGATATCAACATAAACGCAATAAAAATAAGTACAAAAACGAAAAAGATACATAAATTGACATTCTATATTCAAAAAGGTTTTTAATATAATGTTTTGATATTAATAATGAAGGGTGTTTTTTCTTTAAAAAAATATGTTTAAATGAAAAAAAAAAATGCAAAATGATAGTGTTGTGTTTTGTTAAAATCTTAGCGGAAGGAACCAGTTCTCTATCTGGGAATCGATTCAATTTTTTAGGTGTTGTAATATTACAAAAGTGAAGTGATTCTTCTAAAACAGTTCTCACAATGTTACGAAAAAACTGTTTCACGAGAATCCACACCTATTGCTATTTTTCATGAATGTATGTATTAACGCTAAAAATGAAAGTGACGGAAAGCGTTAAAGTGACATGTTCGCAGCGAATGTAATAATTAGCACGTATTGGATTGTTTTTCTGTTCTTTCGAACTGCTGTGTTTTTGTCGCTAACCTGGGCTTGTAATGTGGCAACCGAGTATATGAACCACAACAGTTAATAACCGTCGTGATGGAATAATCAGCAAAGGTGAGCGTCTCAAGACTTTTTGCGGGTTTCTCTTCGTGAAGTCGCTGTTAAATTTTTTCATACTAGACGTTTGTTCAGATATACATTGTGCTAATTTGTCAATTGCAAACACAGAGGAATTATATAAAAATACATACGCATCAATTGTATTTTTTACAAAAAATATTAAAAAATAAAATTAATTTCGTTTAACCCTTCCGCATCGGTTGTTGGCATATGTAGTCCAAGATTCCCCGACTGTTGACATCGGTTGATGTGATATAACGTATTGCTACTTTCAGTACTTATTTGGACATCCACGGTAGGAAATGAAATCATTCCCTTTATCAATCTACATGTATTCTTTACAGGAATCTGTAAAGCGTGTAACTACATATCGTTAGGTTTCGTCACAGGAGCGATTTTTCTGTAAACCACATGTGTCAATGTCACCACATGTATGGAGTTAGTTAATGAACGTTTGTTAAATAAAAGTTTTTTATGCATCATCTGATAGCGAACGGATAAAATAACCAATGTGATATATGAAAATAGGTCAGATAAGTGCATTTATGCTTCAAATACTAGTTTTAAGCAAAAAAATGGTTTGAAAAATTCACGCCGTATTGACAGTATAATTTGTATTCCACTGAGCCGTAACGAAAGGGTTAAACGAAGAAGATGTGTGGATTTAATGACACTTTCCATTTTAAGAATGTTTACACGTTTGATGTAGTTTTGTTAAAACTACTGTCACAAAGCATTCATTCGTTATTTAATAAAAGGAATATTTTGAAATATGGTGTTTTTAATTAATTTGTTTGTGCATCTCTTGGTGAATTTTAAAATATTATTGTATTGATTTATAAAGTATTATCGTTTACCTGTAAATTCCAGACCATTTGGTATACCAGTTTGGCGGAGCTGTTCTAAGTTCGCCATCATTGAGTTAAGTCTAGGCTTTATTTTTGTCAGTTCACCACCAAAAAATAAATGTTTGCACAGTTTCATAGAGTACGTATTATCTTGCTTATGTAAGGTAGGTGGTTATTGCATAAGGATTTAATTGCGTTTGCTGTGAAGTGTCCGGAAGTGGAGCATTGATCCTGAGCAAAGTTGATTCAACGAGCCAATAATCATCCAAATGATACCCAGCCAGAGGCGCAGGTATTTGCTAGTAATTTCAATCGGCAAACTGGGCTTTCAAAAAGCACTAATTGCTGATTTTAAAAACTCAGTATTTAAAATTACTAAAATGCAGAGTGTTTATTTAATTTAAAAATTCATAATTATATAAGTACTTACGGCATACATTAAATACTCTTTTTAATGACATGAAACTTCTTTACAACGGAGTGCACTGGGAGTCACTTGCTAAAACTTAATATATTGATATGGTTGAACATGAAAATCGCAGTAGAAGAGTTATCGCTTAGTAAAATAGCTTTAACCCTTTCGCATCGGTTGTCGGCATATGCCGTCAAAGATTTCCCGACCGTTGACATCGGTTGACGTGATATATCGTTTTACTACTTTCGTTACTCATTGTGACATCTACGGTAGGAAATTGGAAATGCAGTATTTCCCTTTATCAACCTACATGTATTATTTACAGAAATCTGTAAAGCATGTGAATAAATATCGTTAGGTTTCGTCACAGGAGCGATTTTTCTGTAAACCACATGTGTCAATGTCACCACATGTATGGAGTTACATAATGAATGTTTGTTAAATATGTATAATAGTTTTTTTATGCATCATCTGATAGCTTAAGGATAGAAGAGCCAATGAGATATATGAAAATAGGTCAGATAAGTACATTTGTGCTTCAAATACTAGTTTTAACTATATAATTTGTATTCCACCGAGCCGTAACGAAAGGGTTAACACTCTAGTTCTTCACACTGTCGTATGCCTCAAGACATATGACTCAAAAATTTCCTTATCGATGCCTACTAAGTATACTATTAATATCGTAAGGTACAATATGTAATTAAAGAAGACATTTTTTTTCAGTTTAAATCGAGTTTGTCCAAATTTTGCGAAATTCAGTAAACATCAATGAGGTCAAATGATTTTTCATTACCATCATTCTATGTCTGCCTGCATAACTGGAGCATATAGTTGCCACAAAGTGTGTCAGCCGATATCTTCCTCGTCTCATCTCATATCAACTATGACTGAGAACATTCTATATATAGTTATCGACGGTATATCCAAATTGTGAAGAAAATGCGGCTGATTTTATGGTCTCCTGTGGCGTTCGAATCGCATGTCCTAGCCAGCTCTATCTACGTTTCTTAACCGACTGTAGTGTGGAAGGCTACATTGTCCACTTTCTCAAATATTTAGTTACATTTCAGCGATGATTATTAATATTGTGAGGTGTGATGTGTCAAGTTGCTTTTGGTTTTAATGTACAACATACTTGAACACATTGATAAATCATATCACATTTTAAAAGATGCGGAAGGCAATCAACCAGCCGTCCCACTACTTGTAAATCAGATAACCCCAACACCCAGACTGTAGTCGTTAAACAGCTTTCTGAGATCCACACAACCTCTCACATCCGGACCTGAAAATATGAGACTCCAGCTCTGGCGACAAGTCGCACCAGAGGATTTCACAAGAAAGGCCTCCCAACTGTCAAGAACCTTGACTGGCGGACCTGGAAATCCCTGAACAGATAAAGAACCGGAGTTGGTAGAACAAAGGACAACCTCGAGCGGTGGGGAATTCTTCGGCAAGGAGAGCCACTATTTATTGTGCGACTGTAGAGACTTGCAGACTGCCTCACACCTAAGATCCTGCTCCATGTACTCAATAAGCTGCACACTTCAAGACCTAACGTTAAGTAACACACGGGCTATCGATGTTGTCAGATACTGGGCAAAAATAATTTATCGTCGCTGACACGAAGAAGAAGATTTAAAAATATATAATGTTATATTGTGAGCTGTGTATTTACAGTGTTTTAACGTAAGCTGTGAAGTGTGGTCAACTGCATAATCAGACATAGCCATAAATGTCTAACTGAGCATTTGCGCGGACATCAGTATGGAGGTTCGGTCAGCGGAGCCGCGGGGCACAATTACGTTAGGAGAGATCGAACTGTAAAAACCGAAAACCTGCACTATGGCTTACTGTGATTAATTCTTGAATGCTGGACACGCACGTGGAGTCTCAAGAAATAATATCAATAATACTGGAAGTAAAATACTGCGCGAAAAAAATGTCAAATTAAATCATACCGATGCTTAAAACCTAATCGGAATAAAATAAGATTTTCGTAGCACTTTGGCTTTAATGTCCTTTGGTTTTCTTTATTCGTATATATCAAAGTTAAGCTCTATACATTTTCAGTGATTGGGTTTAAAACTTTAAGCAATATGTAAAATTCTCTTTACTAACTGACTAAAAAATCTTTTATTTATATCTGATCTCTAAGAGACTATTTTAAAGTACATAATTGAAAAAATAAGGATAGGTTTATAAATTATTAATGTTTGTAACATTTAATTGATAAAAGATAATATTATACAGCACACATGTTTTAATGGAACGTTTTACAATTCTATATTTAGTAAAATAATTAATGAAAACATAAAAAAATATAGCAGTATTCTTCTAAAGCAAATAAATACACTTTATTTATAGCAGTATTCTCCGTTTTATATTAATGGCAAGTAATTATTTTTAAGTATGTAAGATTGTTAATGTTAACAAAAAAGATTAATTAATTAATGGGATCGTGGTGATGGTTTTCAGTGTACATTAAAACACAAATTGCGCGCCATCATCACAATAAATTAGTTAGCAAAATTAACAATGAGGGACCTTTTTAATTTTACGAATGGATGCTTAATGATGCTCTCTGTGATTGGTGCGATTATCTTCTCAAATGTAACGGAAATCTGGAAGTATTTCTTACAAACGTAAATACGGTAATAAGAGTACAACCTGAGTGTATATTGTGGAAGGCAGAATAACGTCCGTCGAACTGGAAGGTAGTTAGTGGCAGGGAGGTTTGATCTATGTATAATGGCGGTTTTTTAATTAATTAATTTAATTTAAGAACAAACGGATTTAAAAAAATACAGTATTAAGCAACGAAATTTTAGGGGAGAATGTATTATTTAAAGCACACTGGGGTTTCTGGCTCTAAAACGATAATTATTGTATTTTAAACGACGACAAATGAAAGAAATGGTATTGTTATTCATTCAAGTGCCGGTGTTATCAGACGGTAGAAGTTGAATAAAAAAACATTAGGTTTACAAAAAACATGGATAGTAAAATATGTATATTGAAAATAAAAATGTTTATTTCTTTAAATATCACTTAGTTTTTATGCATTCTTGGAATAAAGATAGCGGAAATATCTAATGCAAAAGATATTTAATTTTTAGCCATTAGCACAAGATTTCTTTTTTAATTTTCAAAAAATAAGTTTTAAACATCTTCTGTATGTGGTGAAAGATTATAAAAATCTTGATTTAGGGAACAAAAGCGGAACAGCTCCGCATAATTGTTATTTTGTTTGTTGACGTCTGTCTAGATTTTGAGTGCTTTCTTTTAAGAATTAAAAAAAAAAACTGTACTTTCATAAAATCATTTTAAGCTTTAAAACACGAATGCGTACAATTTATTTTTTTTATTAATAAAGTAGTAGTTTCTCAAAATTTGTAACGCCTGGCAACCCTGCATATATCTGTCTGTTTGTGAGCTTTGTTACTGGAGTAAGTAATAAGCTCTGTGAGATTTGTGAGATAACGAGATGAGAAGAGTGAACTAATTTCTTTAGATTAAAAACATCTCAAAGTGTGGAAAAAGATTGGTCTATTTTGGTTAACGATATCGTGAATGAACTTCTGAACGTAAAAAACGGATGCTGTCGTTTGTACTTAAGTTTACGCATGAACAGATTCGGTAAGTTTGAAACTTTTTAGCTTTGTAAATTTATAGGATGCGAAACAAGACATTTCATTTAAGATACAAAGAGAATTTGTAATCTTCAGTAGGTAAGTACAAAGAGGCACATCTTGCGGGTAAAACAACCGCTATTTATGACAGTATTTAGGTCAGAAACCTAAGTAAAGGCAGACATAAAGTTTATGAATTATTTTATGTCAATGGGTACATTATTATTATAATATTTATTATAATTGCCACATCATGATTAATGTTTTTACTGGTAAAGCAGCATTGTTCTTAAGGCTCTAAAATTCGATCGAATTGTGATCTGTTGTGATAGAGGGAATGACCTGAATGCGGAAGGCGGAGAATCGAAGAGGATGAAGACTCATGCAGGAGGCTTACGTTCAACAGTGGACGGACACAGGCTAATTATGATGATCTGTTGCAGCGTGGATCTCTTTATATTATTACAACTGTAGAATCATATTTGAATATTTGTTAATCAGTATTTAAAAAAATACGCTTCTGATGTCTGATAATTTGGTTGTACAGGACGGCTCAACTCAATAACGACTTTGTTGAAGTAAATTTAATAAGAAATTTTAATTTGGTAAAACACTTACGCTTAAGTAATGGATGGGAGATGCATGTAAGAGGAGCATCCGACCTGTAACAAAAAAAAAATCGATTAATAAAATTGTCTGTAAATCAAAATGACCTCGAAACGGCTCGGTTTACTTTTAACGCCGAATTATCAATTTTGAGCAACACCAGACACTTAACAGACCCGAAATGTAAAAGCAATTAAGTTCAATTAGTTAACAAAAGTGTGTGGGAATAAAAACCTTAACTCCAACTCGAATCATTATTCAAATATACAATGATACAACTAAAGTGAAGTTGTTTACTTAATAACCATTGGCGTTTTCAAGACACTATGCAATTGGGTGCAAACTACTTACTACAATATTAGGCAAATGGCGTCCCTAAACGTCAATCATCACCTTTTTAAAGTCACGTTTTCTTCCACTTCCACAAAATCAGACTCTTTTAAAAGCAATGTTTCTAAAATAATAAAGCAACAGCTGTATATATTGACCGACTGATATTGTCGCTCACTCCCCACCACGAGAAGGCGATCACGATTTTTCTTTCATTTAACTTTTAACCATAACGCATTTAGACCAATATAATATAGAGAGGGACTGAATGTTGGCCGGAATAAGCTTACATCCAGCTAACCTCATCAGGTCAAGCTGGTTAGGGTACTCTATTGTCCTGAAGGTAGCAAATGCTCTCCAAAAGCGGATGAACCTTTATGGTTAACGACATTAGGATGTGAAAATAAAGAGGAAAATAGCACATCAAAGGTCCAAACGACATCCCACGTATCAGCAAAAATAATCGTATCTCAAGTTAAAATCGAGAAGAGTGTAGATCAAGATGCAAGATTTTGTTGCTGCTAATCAATCCACCGGATTGATACTACGAAGAAGAAGCAAGAGCTCATAAATATACGTGTACATATATATACTAGAGAGGGGGTTAAAATACATGGCCAAAAGATTGATATGATAAGGTTTGCTGACGACATTGCTCTGATTGCTGAAACTGAAGATGAACTCACTGAAGCGCTGACATCCATGGAAAACATATTTAATTCCAACTACAATATGAAGATAAACAGCACAAAAACCAAAGTCATGAGAGTAAGCCGCAATGAGCAGCAGAAAATTAACATATCAATGCTAGGAGTGCCCCTAAAAGATGCAAAAAGAATTTGTATACCTTGGAAGTACGATCACCTGGGATGGCAGAACAAAAGAGAAGTCAACAGTCGAATACATCAAGCAAGGCTAGCTTTCAATAAAAAGCCAAAATTCTTGGGTCAAAGAATATTACTTTAGGGCTCCGCAAGCAACTTGTCAAAACACTTGTTTGGAGCATCTTAATGTACGGCTGTGAGACATGGTGCTTATCTGAAAGTGATAAAAAAAGACTAGAGGCCTTTGAGATGTGGTCGTACAGAAGAATTCTCGGAATTTCCTGGAGAGACCACGTCACGAACAATGAGGTTCTCAGAATAATCAAGGAAGATAGGCAACTAATAAGAACCATCTCAGAGAGGCGAGCCCGATGGATCGGCCACATCATGCGCCACGATGGTCTTCTTCACGATATTGTGGAGGGGATGGTTGAGGGTAGAAACTGTAGAGGGCGCCCTAGACGGGAGTATTTGCAGCAAGTATTCGAGGACATGAACTGTAGCGCTTATGCTGAGCTGAAAAGGGTTGCGGAGGACCGAGAGGAATGGAGATCGACATGCAAGATTCTGTTGCTGCAAACCAATCCACCGGATTGATACTACGAAGAAGAAATATATACTAGTATATGTACTGACATCAGCATGATGTAGTATTGTAGTCCTTGCTTACTGTTAACGAAAACCTCGATATACGATCTTTCATCTCTTTATTTCGGGTCGCTTGTCGTGCATTTAGGTGCGCCGTGCTGTCATTTTGGACATTTAAGTATAATCAATGTGCTTCTAGAAGAAAGTTTTGTCTGCTGACCTGCTCCTCATCCTGCCCTCAAGCGACGGAATAACTCCCCCTTTTGAGAGAGGAGGATGTTAGTACGTTGATAATTTGAAAAATATAATTTAAATATTTTAATATTAGACGTTTATTTAGGCTTCCCTTGAATCGGCGTGCAAAGAACGTACATCCCCATTTCAGAAATCTATTGGTACGCTACTGTTAATAAACTATAATTAATGAATTATTATTTAATTAAAATAAGAGATCAAATTTATTGGTCTCGTAATTAGACATGTCCGGACTAAGGCACGATTGGATTAATTTAATAGCAATAAATTTTATACAACACCTTCCGATTTCAATGACAGTACTTATAGCTGGTTATACTTGTATTATTGAGTGTCGATAAAATTATGATAAGTATTTGCATCATTTAGTTGGCGGTAAAATATTTTTTCACATAAACAATTTGCATATATCGAAAAGCTAGTTTTAATTATTTAATAATATCCCAAGTGACATACTTTTGAAATATTATCAAATGATCATTAATTTGCAGCCAGTGTTCGAGGACATGAGTTGTAGCTCTTATGCTGAGCTAAAAAAGATTGCAGGAGATCGAGATGCAAGATTTTGTTGCTGCAAACCAATCCACCGGATTGATACTGCAAAGAAGAGATCATTAACTCCTATAAAAAAATCAATATTTTCCGTAGCATGTTTATGAGAAAGTATATGATTAGATAAGATTGGCAATTCACAAGTGAATAATACTTCTATTTATCGCCATGTTCCCTTCCGTATGGGAGAATATGGTCATCACAGAAACAACATCAAGGTTAACTGCCAGATCATCTGTTACGACCCAAAATAATTCTCCGATTTTTAAACTGATTACAGAGTTCAAGTCTTTCAGAGAATAGGAGCTTAAAGGAACGCCTGTTTTTATTTGTGCCAGGGTTCAACTCAAACTAACATAATAAAACATTACAAATTTAGGGCATGACCTATTTTACAGCATTAGGTCGAGCCACAATACAATATGCTCTCGCCGACGGGCGGTACACAACTGGCCCGCGCTCGGGATGGGTTCTCACCCGCGCCACGAACGGCGGTGTATATAATTAACACCCCCGTGAGCGGACTCATAAATCTTAGACAAGAGAACAGAAATAAGAGACGAAAGATTGTATATCGAGGTTTTCGGTACCAGTCAGCAAGGGCTACATCATGCTGATGTCAAAACATATTCGTATGTATTGTTACAAATATGTTTTAGACTTTCAATTGTCTCTAATATCTTAGCAAAACTAGGAGCAAATCCTATATTACTAGAAAATAAGTGTCCTTCTTAACGAAATGAACCATTGACTATGGATGTTTTTTTTTTCATATTTCATGAATATATTAATGATTCGTTCCACCCATAGCAGGATTTTTAAGTATCTCATCTGACTAATTATTGCTTAAAACACCAGTTGCGCAAATTTGCCTGAAATCTTTATGGAAATTGGAATTTTATTCAAATTATTATACAATTCGACAATTCATTACCTTCATTAGTGCTCTGCGACTCACACCTGCAAGTAGTCAATTCATATGTAGTACTGTTAAGGAAATGAATAATTGGTGTGAAGAATTACCGAGCCGAGGATATTTTTTTTATTATATGTATAAATTGTTTAAATTTTTATATTTCAGAGTAGTACGAGTAGATTAGATAGAAATATAGTGGCAGATAATAATACTAAGTGGACCATCTTAAAGTTTGTCTACCAATGATGGAAGATTTGATGTAGGATTTGTTATTCAGATTTTATGAGGTTAATGCTCGTTAATTATTTATGTATATAAAAGCCTTTTAATATTTCCTTAATTAAATAACTAAGTTTCATTAGTATTTGAAATATAAAATAATATAACATTGATTAATTGTGACACGTAGTAAAATAACAACAGACATCTTAATTAAAATAATTATGAAATGTTAATATTGAGCAAATTGCACATGTCCTCGTATATTACACGACACTATACTTGACTGTCATGTGAGTGATCGTGGATTCGAATCCCGGCAAAGCATAAAATTTACAAATATCTATAATGCTTTTTATGAGACTAAATACCTTGTTGTTTTGTCATCATTGATCTTTATTGAATATTCTCATAAGCCTCTCACCTATCCTCTTTATTGATACTATCAATAAAACTAGTCGGTAGATGAAATTTATTCCGTGAACTTTGAATATAATTCAGCAGCTTTATGATATATATGCAACGTCTCACATCTAGCCTTAAAGTTGGGAGACTCTAGATTTGACAGTAAATTGCTCAAGGTTTAAAACTTGGTGAAGATGCATTTCATTGAACAGACTGAGGGCCTGAATCGTAAGAACACGAGAATACCTGAACCGATTAGGAGTATTGTAGTTTTTAGAGTCATTGCTAAGCAACTGCGGAGATCTCCAGACTGCAGCACATCTAAGACTCATTCAATTTGCTGGACCAGCTGTTTCTCCCAACACCTTATGTTGGGAAATAAACAGGCCATCGATGTTACAAGATATCGGAATGAATCAATGTAAAGTCGCCGACATGAAGAAAAAGATTTTGTGAATACCATTAATAAGACATTTTGTTTGAAAACCTAATAGAAATTAGTGTTTTTAATTTTCTTTATACGCTTGGTATTCTTCTATATGCGTTTATATGAGGAAACTGAGGTGAACAGATGTTTGGATTGGAATTTTGATTAAGAATCATATTGATGATCGTAGAGTTGATACAGCGGATAAGTCGTCATTTGCATAATGTGAAACTGTACATTTAGGCGTCGGGATGAAGCGTAGATCTCTGATACGCGACCGCGAGTCTTCCAGCATTCAAGTAAGCCAGCCTCGCTCGCTCTGGGCTACTGAAACTGGTTTGCGCACTCGCATTCTTCGCATAGTTCGGTCTTCATAATAGGGTTATCATATTAAATATGTTTATATACGAACTCTCGTCTAATCTTCTCCAATCCTTGGAACACAGGCTTAAACTTGATTTTCACCATTCTTTAATAATATCTGTCATTTGCAAAAGAGAAGCAAATGCTTCTAAGCTTCTTTCCAACTAATACTGAGAACATATAAATTTACTAAATAAACGTAAATTTTGTTAATTTACACTGCGAATTGTGTAATGAATTTCACCTACACTCTATATAGGCTTGTTGTTGATAATTGTATGCTTTTGTATTTTTAAACACTTATATATTTTATTTTATTAATATATAAGTGTATATATTATGTAAAATATTAAAACTTGTTTGTTGTTTAAAAAATACCACGTAAATTAAATGAAAAATACGTACAACATGGTTTATTAAAGTACTTATTTATAACAGATGCCTAATTAAACAAAATATTACGTAATATTTATAAAAACAAAGTAAAGGTTACTCAGAGACAAATCTCGGTGACACTGGTAAAAAAGACTGACTTATTTATATTTAAACTCAATGGTTTTCTAACAAAATATGTACTATTTAATTTATAATTATAACTATTCACAATGTTGCTAAATTATACGATTGTGCATAAAAGTAATGTTTTATTTACCAATTATTTAATTATTGAATTGCCTTTTATCTTCCTAAGGTAGACATTTTCAACAGTGGCGCACGTTGTAGAAAATAATCGTTATATTCACAATGTCTTTACTTTCCAATAAAAGTGTGATTACAATTAATTCTAAACTCATATATAGTTCTTATTTGAAACTCAATAAACCGATATTAGAAATGTAAGGATAAAAACGTAACGTCGTGTAAAAGGGTTCCCAATTTTTTTCCTTTTTAAATGTGATCGATTGTTAAAATATGCTACAGTCAGTCTCGAATCGCCATTTTAGAGACAAATAATTACATCATTCTTATGTCGAACGCTGATGAATGTCGCACCTGTGTCAAACAATCATTAGCATATTTTAATTCGTGTTGGCATAAAAATGATCGAACTTAAAATAATGCCAGAGCTATAATTATCCTCATATTATTTATTGATGTTGCAAAGCAAACAGTCCGAGAACAAGACTTCGCCACGATACGTTTATGTTTGTGATGCAACGGACAAGAATTTGTTTATGAAATGTAGGTGCCGTAAATAACATTGTGCACATAACAATATGTAATTGATTGATGGATATAAATCAAACAAGAAAAATGTAAGAGCTTGGACATGGAACATGGCGGAGACTTTCATTCGAGATTTTTTTTCTCCTTGTGTTATCTTCACGTACACTGACAGAGATGAAGCCACGATTACATCTAACAAGTGAATTTGTCCTAATATCAGTCATACGAGTAGTTACCTAAACATATGAAAGTATTGACAGGATAAATTAGTGTAGTTTTTACTATTATTATCGAGTATTTTATTTAAAATATACGCAGCATGTGCATCTTTAAATGCTGATCTGAAACTAATACAATTAAAATTTGAATTTTAAAAAGTTCTTTACTTTATAAACTCCACACTAATGTTTATGACATGTTTCCGATTCGTTAAGTAGTATGAAAAATAATGTGTTAATACTTAAATAGCGGTCGAAGAATATATCATTTTTAGGGTTTGTCACTGACAACTCTGTTTTTTTTAACCTGTGGTGCTTTTGGGGGTGAAATGTAAGACAGTTATATTAAAGACAGTTATGTTAACGAGAATAAGTTGAACCAAAGTGATATTAGTATCAATGTACTTTAAATGATTATACACGGAGTATCGTATCATTTGAGCTATATAAGTCTTAGTTAGGGGAAGATCAAGTAGGCGGTATTGAAGAGATTACGTTAAAGGCATTGGTTTGAAGGAGTGGTGACCATAGTACTGACGAGATACCACAGGACATCTGACCTTTAAGAAGACCACATATAAGATTGCACAATAACACATTGCACGACGTGTCGCAGGATCAGACTCCGACTAATAACAATGACACAGTTCTAAAGGTAGCAAAAGATGAAGAAGAAGAGTCTTAGTCATTGGTGCTCCTGATGGAAAAGGATGTGGATATAACCCATTGATTCCCACACCTATTGCCAAATACATTTATATTATTATATTCTGAAAACAATGATAATTATGTAAATTGACATAAGTCCTCATATTATTTAGACTCGACGCATTTGAAAAAAAGTCGTATTTTTCTATGTATTTAAGAGCAGCTTATCGCAGAAAATGTGCTCAAATACACCATTATATGTACCCAGTTGTCAGTTATGATGACAAATGTATATTGATATATGGGATAAGACTATTTGACAGGTAAAATAGCTTTAAATCGGCTCATACAGTGTGAGCCAATAACATGAGTCACGAAACGACTTTCTGAAGATGTAATCGAGGCTCGAGCGACTAAACGTTTGTTTAGAGTGCGGTAAGAGTATTGAGTAATCGAACTGAAAATTCCCGAAAGTAGTAACTGGGCGGACCGATGCACTGGTCGATAGCCAGTTATAACTATAATATACTACTCACTAGCATTCGCCTAGATGTTTGGCCTTGAGTTTAGGTTGAGTCGCTCAACAATTAATTAAGCAAGTGTGGTCACCGGTTCAATTTCCAACGAAACTTGTAATATATTTCTTTAAATAAATATTTTTGGCATATCCGATTGAAATTCGGAGAATGAGGGTACCACAACACAATATGTACATTTTTTTATTATGAAATCTATATTATATATTTGACTGTAAACAAAAATGTTTTTTTCACTTTTTTGACATTACGTTTATTTACAATGTAAAAATATTACATGATTTGTAAACTCTTTATGTTATGTTTTAATGCAATACTATTTATAAACACTCATTTTAAGACGCTGAACAATTGATTGTTTTTATTTAGCGATTTTTAATTTGAATAAACATATCATGTAGTGAAAAAATCGTTTAACAAAGAAAAGCCAAAAGTTAAGATGTTTTTTTAAGAACACTAACAAATATGTATAATATCTTATTTTTATATTGCCAATTGTCCAATTGAGTCAAAATATTATACATCGAGGTTTTCGGTACCAGTCCGCAAGGGCTATATGATGTCAATATTTAGGACATTTATGTATGTAAAATACTTTACAATAAATTTGCATGCAATATGAGATGAATCAGTAGGAAATATCCAAATACCTGCGTGATACTCGACAATACAAAAAACCATTATTTTTTATTATCAAATTTTATTTAAATTTTAATTTTATTCACGTCATTCAGCCTACATTCAGACATTATATTATTTCTTAATGGCATGTTACGTCAAATGACTGATTTACCATTATTAGATGTGATCGAATGTGCACACAAAAAAAATACCCGTCACAATATACTTTCCACGTATGTTCATTTTACAACGACTTTTTATTCTGGAACCATCCGCGAAATCGTAACAGGTTACAGCGGACCGCGGCTTACGAACTAGTTCTGCAAAACTGTTTCTAAACTAAATTTAAAAAATCCATGACAACCAATTTAAAACATATTTCATTGATAACACTTTTTTATTAGGCTTTTAATCAACGATATAGAAATAGCATAAATGCCGGCGGGTATAGCTCATTGGTCAAAGCGTCCGCATTGCAAGCCAAAGGTCGTGGGTTCGATTCCCGACTGAGATTAAAAAAAAACTGATTTTAAATTGATTTTCAGCACTAAAAATATCCTGGTTGGTGTGAATTCCCCTCACCCGTAAAATGTCAGTCATAGCATATTAATTAAAATTGGTGGTAGACGAAAGTCGTCCCGTGAAGACCAATAGTAAATTCCTGTAAATAATAAGGATGATGCGTGGATCTCGGGCTGTAGTCTATGACGTTGACGGATCAACACTCCACATGCAGTGCTTAGCCATATGCACCATGGTAAGTGTCATAGAATTCCACAGATGAGACTTTAAAATTACTATCTGTCGGTATTCTCCGGTATGTGTTTACATAAAAAAATATAACTGCATTTTTTTCAACTCCCCGGGCTCGCGCTGTCCTGGAAAGCCGTCGGGCACTATGGATAAAATGTACTCGGCGGAGCTGCGGGGATGTGGAGCTGACTTGAGATGAGGCGAAGAAAATGGCAGCTGACAGAGCTTTGTGGCGGCGGTTCGTGATTGCCATAAGCTCCAATAAGGGGAGCGAACATGGTATGATGATGATATACTGATTTGTAACGAATATGGGAAGAAAATGCCTTCTCCATGTTTGTAACCATCAGCCACTCAATGATTAACGCTTGCTAAACATGACATTTGAAACGTATCTGAAAATGAAAGCAAAATTGATCAATCTTTTACAAATTGAAGCAATACGTAAACTGAATGATCGTAAACAGGGTTGCTCTCAAACTGAGGTCTGGTTTTTTTTTGTGTCGCAGACAGGTTTAAAATATCAACTCAAAAAGTGCACTTGAAATTAATCCAACAAGTCACTTGCGTGGGCAGCTATCGAACTAGGCGCCTACCGTTTTTTTGTTGTTGTTTTTTTTTAAGTTAATTATTATCAAGCCATTTAACGTTTAGGCCCCCGGCCGGTTGGTCCTCTGTCCACTTTGTCTTAATTGTATAATTTCCGTCTTCCGCTGTGTGAACAAGTGTAACATGTCGAAGCCTGTGACAGATGGTCTGAAACAGAGACGAAGAACCTTTACGGAGACCGACTTTGTGTCATAATTTGTTCAGTAATTAAATATACACACACTATACATCAAATTCTTTATACGCATCAATTCTTAAAAAAATATCGGCAGAAGCGGGATGCGAACCACGAGCCTTGGAACCAACCTTTGCTCAGGTCTTTATATACCGCCTAGCCCTCTCGACTATTTCTCTGCCTGAACGGACACGCGTTAGAAGATGTATTTATACCATTGTTATCATCGTATAACGATATATGTCTCTATATTATATATTCAGAGCATGTATATTAATATTTTTTATTATTCAATCAATCAACATTTATTCACAAGCACATAATTTTTTCATTCATAATTCTTTCATTTACAATCTTCTTAAGGATATATATATTGTGCGATATTTCTCAATGGATAATATATAATTTTATATGCATCAATTACTTAGTGTCTCTTTGGCAGAATGAATAAAAGCCTCAGACTACAGTTCATGCAACATATAAGTATTATCATGTGTTCTACGTATTTTATATTACTACTACAAAAACGTGTATACATACAGCAGAGGTATCTAATTACAGTGTGATGAGTATTTTGAGTTGAGCTGGTCTTTAAAACCATATGGTTCAGGACACAGGAGTTTTGAGCCTATCACCTGATCTCCTTAATTAGTCACTGAACATACATTTTTGAGTATCTTTTAGAAGAATGATTAGAGGGATTGTTATGATATTAAAAATAAACACATTGTTGATTGTGTATATCGTAAATCCAGTCGGTCATAAGTCGAGTTTGACGTAAGATATTAAATATATATATATTTTAATAAATATTGATTTATTTACTTGTTTTTACATGGATCATGTGTGGCCTCTGTTTAGGAGAGTGTAATTTCGACTAACTCATAGCCTTCCTCAATCCATCACTGTCAAGAGACAACAAGAACAACATGTGACGGATTGAGGAAGGCTACGAGTAAGTCGAAACTGCAGTATCCTAAATAAAGGCTATACTCAACGTGATCCACGTAAAAACAAGGTTAATAAATAAATATTTATTATTTATAATGGATCTCAAAATGAATGCTGAAAATATTGAAAAAAATGTTTATATATTTTGCATTTGTATGCAAGGACGCCATCTGGTTTTTCAGCCTTGCTAGCTAAAAAATAAGATAATAATCGCATGCCTCGCATTAACTATAAAATATAGCTGATTGAATAATAAAAAAAAGGAATATGCAAACTCTGAATATATACTATAGAGACATCTATCGTTATACGATGGCAACAATGATATAAATACATCATTTTACGCGTGTTCATTCAGGCAGAGAAATAGTCGAGTGGACTGGGCGGTGTAAAGTAAAAGAACTGAGCAAAGGTTGGTTCCAAGGCTCGTGGCTCGCATCCCGCGTCTGCCGATATTTTTCTGAATGAATTGATGCGTATACAAATTTGATGTATAATTGTTTGTGTATATTTAATTACTAACTATAATAATAACTTTATATAAAAGCGATTATAAAATTATATAGGTTTCTATTCACACAAACAGTTGGATGCGAAAGATGATTGCGTCATGTCGTGTCCTCCGGAGCAAAAACAATGGAGAAGAAAAATATGCTCTATCAAAAATACAGACCAAAAAAGCCATTGCGGTCCGGGCGAGAATGACTAACTCGATTTTAAGGCGGCGAAGAAAATAATCAAATAAAACCAACGACTTTATGCAACGGTAATGTTAAAAAGAAGACCTGCGGAGATCACTTTTATCATTTTACAAAATTCTCTTGTTTTTATTATTCAACCTAACCTAACCTAACACTATATGCCCTTTGATTATATGTTGTTTTTAGGTGTACGAATATTTCATCAAAATTGATTTGATCAACATCGTCTTCAATTTGTAGTGATCGTGATTATTTCACACATTTTTTTTATGTTAAAACATACAAGAGAATACCGACAGATGGTGATAGTGATTCTGAAGTTTCATCTGTAGGATTCTATGACGCTTACCATGCTGCATATGGCTAGGCTCTGCATGTGGAGTGTTGATCCGACAAAGTCATAGACTACAGCCCGACATTCACGTACCATCCTTATTATTACAGAAATTCACTATGAATGGGTGGTCTTCACGGGACGACTTTTGTCTACCACCAATTTTGATAAATAGCCTATGACTGAGATTTTACAGGTGAGGGATCAAAATCACACCAACCGGGGGGTATTTAAAGCTTAGAAATCGATTAACAATGTTTTTTTTAATCTCCGTTGGGGATCGAACCCACGATCTTCGGCTTGCCAAGCAGCAAACGCTTTAACCACTGAGCTTTATCCGCCGGCCAATATATAACCACAACAACATACTATATTTACAATATAAATGGGTATTTTATATTCTAAAGGTTCATTAAGTCGTGTAAATAATGGGTTTTAAGAACAGGTGCTTGCATAAAATATTAGGATGCTTTTACTTTGTGAGGTGTGGCGATGTGACACTTTTCCTTCTTGTATTCGAGAGATTAAGAGAAGAAAATGAACCTGGTTAGGGCATGTTTTTCGAATGCCACAGGATAGCATAGATAGATCTACTAGTCTTTGTATTCAGGCGTCCCAAAGCAATAGATTTTATGATGATCAACCAGGGTGGCAGGACATAGTAGGGGTTAGTGGAATGCAAGTGTACATTAATCTGTTGCTCGATGAGATTCAGATTGTATGAATGATAAAATTCAGATACAAGAAGAGTATTCCAGATCTAATCGGTGGCATTTAGCAATGTTTAGCAAGTGTGAGACTGTCGGTTATGGGTGGCTGCAAAAGTGATTAATTATTTTGAGTTCAAAAGAGCAGTGGACAAGGTATTAACGATAGAAAAGGTTAGACGTAAGTGTGCGATTATTTATTAGAAAAACTGTTTTTTATTGTACGTATATTAAGGTACCTACAACAGTAGGTTAAGTAACATATTGTAGACGGTAAAAATAAGTATAGTTAGAAATAGAAAGAATATTTTACTCTTGTGTTATCCAGAGATAGAAGTTTAGACGTTAGGTGATATTATTTAACATGGTAACAGTCTAGGCGCGCGGTCGTTCTGTCGGTCAGGGAGGCGATGGGCTGGAAAACAAAAAGGTTGTAAACTAAAAATGATGCGTCCGTTGGATGCTGGATCTATTTATGTCGGTCTTTGTATGGATCCGCGTTAGAGGGGAGGTCTACTGGTGTGGGAGAGATCAAAGGAAATTTAGCTTCATAGTTCACACGTTCCCCAGTGGGAAAACTGAGTCTCACTTTTTTTAGACACACGACAACGCTTTACATAATGACAATAATGGCGAAACGTGAGATACACGATTTGCTGTCATGAATATATAAAAGAAATAGCAGTTTTATTGTCACTTCCTTTAATAATGATGACTTGCAAATATCATAATTTAAACATAAATATTTTATTATTAAAGTGTTTGTTTTTCAATAACAATGTTGTAATGCAAAAAAAAAACAGTCGAATAAAGCAGATGTTTTTTTTATGCATTTCAACATTTTTATTTGATGTATTCTTTATGTTGAGATATGTATATGATATGTATATATAATAATATTAGTAATTAATAAACATTTCATTTTAAGCAATGCTGCATATCAACGGTTGTACGTGTTACCAAAATAGTTGGATAATAGATTTGGTGCTGGAGAAGGATGCAAAGCGTTTTTTGGAGTAAAAACACATAAACGTATCCAGGAATTGGATGTTTCGAAGACGAAATCAACGATATGTCTGCCAATTACTTGTATCATTAAAGGTCATGATCCAAAGGAAGATCAGATGGACGTACCAAGTTAAAAGTGTTGCAGAATTATAACTGCATGATTCAAACTACTATGCCGCAAAAGGTGGAGTAGAATAGTCCAAAATGCAAATCATGAGCTTTTCATCAAGGGACATTATCTCAGGAGTATTGAGATCTACATGAAGTGGAAGAAGAAGAATTTGGGGAAAGAATCAATAAAACAGAAAGAAATAACTACTTGGCGGAAGAGTACGGGAAGCTCTACATTAACTGAGAACTGGCACTAAGCCAGAGATGAATATAGTATATATCAGTAAAGCAATGGCAGTTTTACAGCGAACCGACTGAATGTGACTGCGGCGTGGAGCAGACCCTGTCACACCTTCTGGAGTGTGCGCTGTGTGCGAATAGCTGCATCCAGGAAGACCTGATGATGGCCAGAAGTAACGCCATCGACGTCGCCCACTTCTGGGCAGACAGGATCTGACCCTGTTGTTTCCGACACGTTTATATATAGTAAAGCAATAGAGTGACATTGATGATAGTGCAATTACACTATTAATATTAGAAACATCCTAAAGACAAGACCACTCCAGTATTGTCATCTAAAATGGCATTAAAATTTGCAATCAAAATCGTCAGCAATGAGAAAAAAGAATGCATTTTATCATCAAAACAGTTTACTTTTTAAATGAATTATTATTTGAAAGCGATTGATAGTTGCATTCATTTGACGCGGTGAGGTGAGAACTGAAATGTTGCCAAGCGAGATCGAGAATTTTCCCGCTCGCGAGTAAGTAGGTGGGTAGGTATCGCTCCCTCGCTGACTGGTTTACCGTAAAGGGGAGATCAATGGTTTCGATTGAGAGCGAGTGGGCAACTGCGTCAAGTACATCCGTGACATCACCGACTAGACATTATTCTGCGGAAACAATGGATTACTAAAAGTTGATTTAAGAAAGAGTTATAAATACCTGTGGTTAAATGGCCAAATTATTGTAAATATATTGTAAATAACGAGCGGACAGTTTTAAGTAAGTTCTAGATGACATGCTATTTACACGCTGCCATCATTTTGTGTGAAACACGGCTCAAATCAAGAAGAAGTTTCATACAGTCGACAACGGAAATGGTGAAACCTGAGGCCACCGTGCGGCTGAACATGTGGAGAAGCGCAACTAAGGGGAATAATTGGCTTGCCCCGAAAGAGGACCTAGCCCCTGGACATGACCAAGGGTGTAATATATGGAAGTCCCTTAACAGACTTGGGACCGGAGTATGCAAGACGAGGACACAAATGAAAGCCTGGCAGTTTTACAGCGGACCGACTGAATGTGACTGCGGCGTGGAGCAGACCCTGTCACACCTTCTGGAGTGTGCGCTGTGTGCGAATAGCTGCATCCAGGAAGACCTGATGATGGGCGGGAGTAACGCCATCGGCGTTGCCCACTTCTGGGCAGACATGATCTGACCCTGTTGTTTCCGACACGATTATATATACACTGCGTTACGAGTACTTGATAGCTTCTTTTATACATTGTAATTTATTAATTACTTTCGGGTAACCCTCTTGCTCATTTGTTAATTTTTTAATTCAAATTATTATTAAATTAATATAGCCTTATAAAATAAGAGAGTGATTAAAAATATTACATTTTAAAGATCTTAGTTTGAAGATGCTATCTATCATGCTTGCAATGGTGATAAAATATACAGGCAAGTTGTCTGCAGTTATAAAATCTTTTACATTTCTCTTAGATTGCGAATGAAAATTGTCCGATATTATGGCCAAATTAGAAATAACATGTACAGGTATATTGTTAATAATACGATAGAAATTCACAGTATTGACAACTATTATACGTACAAATAATACGATAGTATTTTTATCAATTATTCAGCTTTCTTATAATGGGATAGTAGGACGGCGTTCGGTTAAGAAAGCCTCGATTGTTAAGCAGAGTGTTACGCGGTCCATTGTTCAAGAAATTCGCACGCCCGGTACATGATTGATTTTCTGCACTTGCGAAATCAAAGTGATATTAAAAATTGAAGTGCTTGTTCGGCTCTTTAATACCGCGGCTGTGAATGATCGACCTGTTGGGCAAATACGAGAGAGCAAGACGCCGGCCGGGTGATGGATTTGCTTAAATGCAACAATTAAAACACGGTTCGAAGGCAACTTGAGTGGTATCTTGGACTCGAATAATTTGAAGGTTATCGAAATGTGTAATAATTATATGTTTTTTTACGTGCATATGTAGGTTATTACAGACTTACAGCAACAGTAAAATATACTATAGTATTGCAGCCAATACTGGTTCAGGGATTTCCAGATTCAAAAGAAATTAAAACAATAAGTGCTGCCAATTAACGACTGCTAATCCTAGCTCTTCACCAAATTCAATACAGCGGTGTATTAGGTTTTGAGAACAGATGAATACTGCGTATAATATTGAAGGTGCATTGGTTTATCTTTGTAAGGAATGGAACAGGTAGGCAAGTGGACATAATAGCGTTTCATAATACATAATCTACAAACATAAAAGAATGTCGCGTTAGTTACACCATTTATAACTCAAGAACGGCTGGACCGTTTTTCATGATCTTTGATTTGCTGAATTTGTCTCGATTTCGAATAGAAATAGAAATATTTTATTAAAAAATCTTTCAAAAAATTCACACGAAAAATATATATAAAAATAATCTTGATTGATATGATTTATCTTTGTAAGGAATGACTGAGGTAGAAAAGCAGATACAGTAGCTTTCCATAATACATAATATTATATGTACAATTCATGTATACAATATTTGATTATAATGTTACATTTTAGTTAAAATTTTTAGTAAATATGTGATAAGTAAAAGTTACCACTGCCTTATTTGTTACTGGAAAATGTATAACAATCTATATTAATAGTCTAAAAAATCGATTAAGAAATTCACTAAAAAGGCACCGCGTTCCAAAGGTTTATCTAATACATAATGTATTCCAAAGGAAATCTACTTTTTGTAGTATTTTTTTTCTAATATCTCGACATTTTTGTGAGCAACGACTCTATTTTTTAATGATCTAGTGAAAAAATAAATGACATAATTGTTCTATTGTGAGATATCTATCTAGCGACCATCAATTATAATTAAGTCATACGTTATTGAGGTATCCAAACGACTGATAGTGGGCAGTGTTTGACTATGTTCGCAACAATGTAAGCAAGCGTCGCGTCGCAACATACGCAAACATAAAGTTGAAAAAAAAACTCGGGTAATTTTCGTAATCGTCTCGTCTGATGGCCAGATCCTCGCCAAGGTCGGATCGATTCGTTTACTTGAGGGTCATAAACGCTGCGCACTAAAAAGTTATCGGCCGGACTGGCGAGTTAGGCCAGGTAATGGGACGATTATGGGACATAACTTTGTTTAATCTCCGACACTAAAACACGGGTAGAGGACATAAGGAGCTGGCAGTCGACAGGTGGGAGGAGTACAAGGGCGACGGCCAACGCAATCCCGAAGGATCCAATATCGCAGCTTGTGACGCGAGACGTCTATAATGAAATGTAAAAAATAGTAAAATTGTAATGAAATCGGTAACGACGGTAAAGTACGGACGAGATGGTGTTTAAGAGAAACGTTGACAGGACTACCCCACGGCAGCTGCGTCTCATATTTTACTATTACGTAAATAAAACAAGGTACTTTTACAAAGTAAACATATACACAATAACATCGTCTAACTGATGTAAAATAATGTATGTGATTCTACGACGTTAAGTTTTAATTCTACGTATTTCTATTCCGATGATGGGTAAGCATTGAATGTGTTGATCAGCAATAGTCATTAGTTTTGGATATTCATGCATTTTCCATAAATGACATCACAATGTTAATTTAGTGATTACAATTTATGGGTGGTGTGCATGGAATGAAGTATATATCGTCTACCACTGAATTTGATTAATAGACAATTAAGCGTATTTATACGGCTGAGGGTTCACTATCATAATTACGTACTCGTATGTACTGGTCCTTTTAGATATGAATTTAATATAAGTTTTTTTTTTTTAAGTTTCGACGGCGTTGAACTGTGATCGCCAACATAAAAGCTAAGCGCTTCACTTTATTGGTTTTTAACTGATGAAGACACATTTATAATAAATTTGAAGTGTTTTTCATTTTTAATAATTGTTTCTTGTGTGAAAATGTACGATGACAAAAAAATGATATTTTAACTAGTACAGGGTTTACAGTTTGAGTAACGGTTTTAAATTTTTGAAAAAAAACGACGAAAATTGTCAGCTTTTTATGCCGCTTCCTGTATATACAAAATAAAGCAAGAAATATTTTCCTTTCCCAAAATCAATAACTTTTACTCACCATTTGCAGATAAATCTGTGGTTACAATCATACAGTAAGAGTTGTTGAACTTACCTGGAAAAATAAAGAAAATAATGTTATTAATAAATCTGCAAAAAAAAAAAACACGTTAAAATATGAAAACAGGGTATTGATGTTTTGAATTAAACAAATAATTATTGACACATAATAAAAGCCTTGGAATAAAATACAAAATATTTATTATTTATGTTCGTAATCTAAAGTCCTTCCATTAAGCCTTCGTAAAAATGTTAATCTTTCAATTTATTGCCGACCTTAAGAGCTTTAAAGGAGTAAAATTAAGCTCATCAGTGCGCATGTGTAAGTTCATAATAGTATATTCACATATGTATAACTAGGGTCTTCGGTCATACCGCTACGAAACCCAATTGTGGGTTTCGACACTAAATGACGGTACTTCGGGGATATAATGATTCTTTGAGTTGAACTGTCACATGAAACTTAAAATAAAGTCTTATAGATGAATCAGTGACACAAAAACTGTAAGCAGTTACGTACGAGTATAATATTATGTTATATAATATTTGATAGTGTCTTTATATTCCAAGGTATTCCTAACTGGTAATTCAAATTTCAGCCGGAGAAGGTAATTTCTAAGACATCTAATATTTAGCGATTTTATAGGAAAACCGTCGTGGTTCTTGGGGTATTATTATGAATACTTTTATATAAATAGTATTATGCGTAAATTTTCCATATCTATAATCTAAACAGATAAATATACACGTGCAATCTCCCCAACCCACACACAAACACGAACACAACACACGTTTCCCGCATGCAGCGTCCAGCCTCCCTGGCTGAGCGTCATAGAGTGCACTGGTCTTGACCGGTTGTGCTCTCCTGCATGCGTTTACATAAAAAAAAAAATCTATACTAATTTAAATTAATACACCGAAGAGAAGCGAATGTAGTGGTTAAATGACTTTCGATGACAGTTGGTTTCGTAGCATATTAGAAGTACGATGGTTTGTTCAAAGCTTTAATTCCAAAATGAGATAATATATTAACACCCTCCTCTCCTTCAAAAGGATGTTATTTAGTCGCGTGGTGGCAGGATAAGGAGCAGTTTAATAACATAGACTTTTCTGAAGCACATTGACATACATTTACGATAAACTTTACAAACTTATGGCCCGGACCTAGTCACAGAATTCGGCCGAGCGAAAATACAATATGCTCTCGCCGACGGTCGGCACACGACTGGCGCGCCCGTGGTGAAGTGATGAATAGATAGTGAGTATAAGTAAAAGAAGAATGTCTTGTGTGGGTATCATATTGATATCCTCCTCTCTTATTTGATATCGATTTATTTGCTGATAGGATGCAGGATCAGGTTCACAATACAAATAACTTGTTTTGTTTCACATATTATTACGGTGTATTTGTCAAAAACGTCACCCGTTATAGCGAACGCCATAAGGCGCGCGCGCTGCAACGGTCGCGAGTCAAACTCCAACTGTCAACTGCTGGCGCGCTCTGACATCTCGGCGCTGCCAACCGTTGCTGCAGAAAAAAAGCGAATTCAAGATGACAGTGGTACCAACAGGAAATGGGCCAACTGTCAACTGTCAACTGCAAACACCGTGTAACATTTTACAATTAAAACTAACATTAGATGTGCATGTCAGGCGAGCGGACAAAAATAAGACGAAATATCATTTTTCAAGGCTTTACGGCATTAGCCTAAAGGAGCTATATCAAGCTGATATTAATATATAGATGGAAATAAAAATAACTGAAGTGCTATTAAGCTCCCCGATACCTGGTATAAAGTAAAGTACATAATAAGGTATATTCTTATGAGCTAGGCGTAGTCTAATGTTAGATAACTAGCATTTACCCGGTTAATCCTACAAGATGGGAATGATTAGACACGGATGGCGTGCGGCCATGACAACAGGGGCGGATCAGGGAGGGGCAACAGGGTATTAAAGACGGTCATTAAATTCCAAGACATAATATACGTTATGTATGAAATACCATGACATAGAATAAATTTAAAGAGTAAAGGGAACAGTTGCATCAATGCATTAGTGTTATTGTATCCATTTGATATACATAATTTACTTCGTATTGAGACACATTCAAAATAAATACTTTTATCTTGTTATGAAGTTAAAACTGTACTTATATAGACAAATAAATTATCTGCCATTTGTACTTAAAAAATATTATGATGTTTTAGTAATTTAGAGAGTTAAATTATAATATATAAAAACAGTTCAATTATTTTTTCAACAATTTCATATTACTGTTATTTTTATTAATTTTGCAGCAGAAACACTGATATTCACTTTTAAAAATTGAACAGAGAATGTAATTTTAGTTTGTTTTGATATGAAAACTATGAAAATAACCTTATAATTTTTTATTTACATTTCATTTTTTAATGCACAATTTTCACTTAAATTTGACTACAAAAATGATATAAAAATCAGTCAATATAAACTTAATTAAATCAAATATATAGAAAAAAACCTAATTAAATTAGTAATTAAATACACATAAAATTCTACATCAATTTTTTACGCATCAATTCATTCAGAAAAAATATCGGCAGACGCGCGATTCGAACCTCGAGCGTCGTACCTCTGTTCTGTCCTATATATGTACATCGCGTTGTCACACGATCATTCTCCGCCTGGACAGATACGCGAAACTTGATGTATATATACCATTGTTGAATTGTATGTGTGTGTTCAATTACTAATAATATTGAAATACAGATCAATTATCTATTAAATAAAATTAGAATATTGAAAAATATTCTAATAAAAAATAAAAAAAATCCAAATACTAATTTAACGCTGAGAATGGATCTTCAAGTAAATGAGTCTATTTGATAAAAGCTTAGTTAGGGATTTGAAGTGTCAATTAATTTATTTCTTGATGAGTTTCACGTTGTATGCAGTGAGAAAACACACCACACACAAAGTATTCTGTCATTTTGCTAAGGTTTTTATTCTTCTTTTTCATAAACTGTGTTTGACTCTGTTTTATAACTCAGGAAGCCATCAGATGGGGCCATTGCAAAAGACGGCATATCTCGTATCTTTACTATTTTCTGGAACAAATTTATGATGCGTCGTAATTTGCTCTTCATCACCAGATGAGCTTCCGCTGAGATAAGATGAGCAGAGGTGCAAATCACCTCACGTTACCTCAACTCGGTAGTCATGCTTAAATGTAATCATTGTTATCAAAACCGCCTATTTTGAGTAATGACTTAATGGAGATAACTGTAAAAAAACTCGTACAATCTTTACTAAAGACAAACATGACTTTATAACATAATCTTATGTGTAAGAACATGATTATTTAATCAAGTAAATCATCGATATAATTAAGCTGTTTTTGAGCGATAATGAAATGATTACTGCTTAAACTATTTATAAGAATTTTAGCATTTACTTAGAAATGTGATGAAAACATTAGTCAGTTTTGTGTATTTTTTCAATGAATATTATTATTTTTCGCAAAGTTATTGATCATTTTATTACACCTAGATTCTTCTAGAAATAAAATGTGTCAATATCGTTGCAACTCTACAGGAACTGTTTAAGCAGCCGGTCACTATCCATAGGTAAACTGATCTTGATCCTCCACACGTTAAGAGATTTAGACCAGTCACACGTTTCATGTTTTGTCAGCTAAATTGTCCATGTTTTGTTACAAGACTCGCTGCACCAGGAGTCTACCTAGGATTTAAGTTTCAAACAGAGCTAGGAGATTGTGTACTTCAAAGGATAGCTGTTGTAAAATTGTGGCATGTTTGAGTTTGTGGTTAATCAGCATTTTTAAAGAGATTGGATGATTATCTTGACGCTCCCAAAGCCTAGACTTTTAAGTTCCAAGGAGTGGCACAACCCTAAAAAAATATACACAAATTAATTAATTAGATTTTGATGTGTAATCCTACTTTTTTCGGTCTTCTGTTTTATCTTTTTGGAGATATAAAAAAGCACAAACCGAGTAGCATTGTTTTTAATGTAATAAGACACTATAAATGACAAGACATAAAGGCGTCTCCACCCATGTCGCCGCCCACTCTATACCGTGACAGTCAGCAAAGAAGGAACGAGAAGAGACCCCGCCATCAATGTTAGATGCCGTCCTTTCATCCGCCCGAGATCCGTTCTCAGGTCATCTCTCAGTGTGCCCTCGGGTGGATGGACCCCAGACGGAACATAAACATTTTCTTTGTTTTGAAGCCGTAAAAAGCGGCCCGACCTTCTTCATATATATTATTCAATACGTAATTTCCGTCCTTTCGTATAAAGCTATTCTATAGCCGCTCGCAATAAAGTAATGCGTTTTATAAGCGCTGTGTGGCGTGGCTTTCGCTAGAAATATATTTTAAAGTTACAGACTGCATTGAAAACTGTTGAAGAGCAGCAAGAAGCTGGCAAAGTCACAAGAAAGAAAATATTGAATCAGAAAATATTAAAAAATGTTTAAGTGGTAGCAGTGGAAATGGCAAAGAGCGTGAAAAATTAATCGCTAAGATGTGACATCTATTGATTAAAAAATACGGCATGAAGCATAAAATGAAAATATATAAAAAAAATTCAGTATGCATTAAAAGATACTACATCATGTTTAAAATTAAATACAGCGGACCGACTGAATGTGACTGCGGCGTGGAGCAGACCCTGTCACAACTTCTGGAGTGTGCGCTGTGTACGAGTAGCTGCACCCAGGAAGACCTGATGATGGCAGTAACGCCATCGACGTCGTCCACTTCTAGGCAAACATGATCTGACCCTGTTGTTTCCGACACGATTATATGTTTAAAATAAACTGCAGTTAATATTATAAAAAATCTAATAGAATCATCAAAAAATGTAACTCGTGCAGCTTTGTAGAACTCAAATATTTGCAAAATTATTTGCTTTGATTAATTGTGAGTGAAATGTCTTGATAAGTATGCAACATTCCTGTTTCGTATTATTTTTAAAACAAATAATATTGTATAATTGTTGAATTTGCTGAAATGAGATAACGTAGCGTAAAACAATACCTAGAGAATCTCTTTTTGTTGATCTGCCAGAATGTTCAAAATGTTTTTGAACATCGTACTCGTTTGATCTGTACATCCAAAAGCTTACGTTGTAAAATATTAACGGTTTAATTGTAATGATAACTCACTTAAGTTAAAATTCGATGAGAATGGCATATTGTAAATAATATTGAATAAATAATGTTATCTTCATATAAAAAATATTGCCATCGATAGGCAGATACCAACGGAGTTGATTATTAAAACGTATTGAAAAAAAAATCAAATTTGGAACAGAATTTGAATTCATTTGATTACGAGTATCTTTGTTTTTTTTCAGTTGCGTGGTTTTCTGATTAAATACCCATTGGTATCAATATAAAATAACGGTAAGTTATCCAATTTTTAAAATATAAATTCAACTTTGGTCATTGTACGTTTGCTGTGTACAAGAATCCCTTTTGCTCCGATGTACTACCCGACGCTGTCAATTCAGGACCGAGTAATTGGTCCCGGAACATATAAATATTATCAGGTCAGTTCAAATATTTTAAATTAATAATCATATAAATCATTTACTCTACGCTTAAGTAATTCTCTCACCATCATCTGACATCACAATAGTTATTGTGAGCGAGAAATATATATTTTTGTAGTGTTCCTCTTTTGTGTGTTGTTGTTCCGAATGCTTTATAATCGAAATAATATTTTTTTGAGTCAAAATAAGTCCAGGTGAAAGATTTAATACAACTGATACACATACAAATTTACATCTAACACATCTCACGCGTCACTTCTCTCATCAAAAATCGAAGAAAAAATAACAATAAAACTTGGGGATTCGAAACAAAAACTTTAAGGAGATTTTTTAGTAGTTTACAAATTGTATTTTTTTCCGTTGTGAATTATAAATACTGAACTTAACGTCATCTTAATTACACATTATCGTCCATATCAGGTATCACAGTTATTCAGTAAATGTATAAAAGCCGCTCTCCAGATGCCAGTGCCGCGATTCGAACCGAGGATTGCTCGCTACGCAGTACAACGGGTTTAATTACATTTAATTGACAGTGGTTCGCAGCTTTGTAGAACAAACACCGGAATCTGGTTTCGTTACATTAGAATTCTGCAAACGTTATGGCTGGCTAACAGTTACGATTACGAAGTCCCACAAGAACTTAGCGCGTTGAGTGGAGACTAACCAATTGCCAGGTAACATCTAACAACTAACAACCAACAGGTAAACAGTCAACAGCTAAGTAAAGCTAACAACAGGTAACACGCCATTCGAAGCAGTGGAACAAATAGAGTACAGAATGTATAGAAAATGAATGTAAACTCTTTGAATATTTTTATGTTCTTTAAATTCGGAATATAAACTTTATAGCAAGTATTTTATTTGCACCACAAATTAACGCCACTCAGTTATGTCACTTGCAACAGTCCATACCTTGTCCCAAGACATCTTTAGATTCGAAGGTCGACCTGGAAACATATATGGTTGCCGATGAATTCCAGGGGAGGATCCTGAGGACGACTTGATGAGACGACACCTGTAGTATTCGAGGCATATTTTAAGTGATTAGTTAATTGTTATTTTTAAGAAAATGCTTCCGAGGCTTGGACCATTTAATCCTGAGGTGACCCAACCTAACAAAACACATGCGCTAAGCGATAGGTCATAAACCTTACATGTTTAATTCCGTGTCTAATGTTGCTTAGCTTCTGTGATCTAACTAAAACCGCGTATACAATGTGTTATTGTCATTGGCCTCTCCATTATATGCGTATTATTACAAGTATATCCAATGCTTATCACAATTAAAAGAAATTACTTACGGCGTGTTATCCACTCACTGAAATATTAAAATTCAATACTAAGGAGATAATTTTATGGATTGAGAACCATTCATCTGAACACAATATCAGATTTATTGAACACTTCACTTGATCTGTTATTAAATATTCTTCAATCGAATCATTCGTTTACGATCACATTATTATTTTTCATTTCAGTTTAATGACACAATGTTATTTGATCAGAGCACTGAACAAGATGCCACTGTAATTATATTACAAGCGAATTAATAAAGTCGGTTCTAAAATCTCCGGTTCTTTTTCACATAGAACAAAAAACACTTGACATTATTATAAATAATACATATTACGTTGCGATATGTGATATTTTTCATTGTGTTCATTGCTAATTTGCCCATTCCTGTTTTTTGTGAGAGAGCTCAGAGGAGAATGATAGGCGCAATTAACTGCTCAGGTAATTCTAATGACCTGATTAAAACGCACAGCTTGTATATTTGTGAGCGCCATTACTAAAAGTGAACGCCCGATTTGTTGTCAGATTTGGTGAAAGGATCGTTTAAAAATTTGCTTTTAATTGATCGCTGTAATGAAAGATTTTCTGTTTTGTGCCAGATTTCAAATGAAAAAAACAAATATATTACATTAATAACGTTTAAATAATTAACCATTAAATATAATGATTTTGATTTAAGTTAAGGTTTATAATTTATATATATATATTTATGGCTTTGAGACATGGTGCTTATCTGAAAGTGATAAAAAAAGACTAGAGGCCTTTGAGATGTGGTCATACAGAAGAATTCTCGGAATTTCCTGGAGCGAATGACGTCACGAACAATGAGGCTCTCAGGATAATCAAGGAAGATAGGCACCTAATAAGAACCATCTCAGAGAGGCGATCCCGATGGATCGGTCACATCATGCGCCACGATGGTCTTCTTCACGACATTGTGGAGGGGATGGTTGAGGGTAGAAACTGTAGAGGGCGCCCTAGACGGGAGTATTTGCAGCAAGTGTTCGAGGAAATGAGTTGCAGCTCTTATGCTGAGCTGAAGAGGGTTGCGAAGGACCGAGAGGAATGGAGATCGAGATGCAAGATTCTGTTGCTGCAAACCAATCCACCGGATTGATACTACGAAGAATAAAGGTTTATAACGTTCAATTAATAGTATTATGCAATAATAAATTAAAAATATTTACTTTTATAGTACTATAACTAGTATAAAGAAAATATTGTTTCTCTCTTATTAATTACGACTGTAACTAAAAATTTCTTATCTATTTGAATCGCAGATCTGAATATTTAACTACAGCTTGTACCTTACAGTTTATAGCAACGCAAGCGTTTTTCAGCGCGCGTAGCTACGCGTATGCCGAAGTGTTAATTCTAATCGTCAAGTAAGTTACTAAATGCGTCACAATCTTATTACAATTTTAGAACGACGAGCCCAACGATTGAGTATGCATCACCTGGCGGTGCTTAACCAAAATAAAAAACCAATGGGTACATCGACTAAGTCCATAGGTTTTTATATGGCTTTTATAGCTTTTGTGGTATCTGAAATTGGCAAGGACTAACAAACGCTCAATAATTTTTATAAATAAAGATATAACATATCGAAAAAACTGTTCTATCAATTACATAAGTTATCTTAAATCTACAACTTAGACTCATTTATTCCTAGTTTTTATCTTTCATCATCGTCGTACTTCCCCATTTAAATTATATTAAAACACTAGGTTACAACTTCGTATGTCAATCAGCTGCTATGAGCGTTAATTTTCATTTTTAAAACACGTAAAAACTTAAGTGCCTTCTCAAGGTGTTTATGGTGATACGTAAATTACTCGACCGGTCTATCACGTCCTTTCAGGTAAGGTACACGACCATCGACTCTCATAAGCCACTAAGGCTTGATTGCTCGCGTCAGGTTCCATCAAAAGCCTCCTACTATTAATGCAAACTCCTAACATTATAGAAATTTCCTACTAATGCATTTTTCAACAATAGGTACACATTCAAATCCACAGCAAATATTATCTTATATGATATTTGTTTCATCAATGAATCACATAAAAATAACAGAATCACATCTCAAGATCTAATGCTGGGCAACACACCGGCTATCAATGTCACCAGATACTGAGCAGAAATAATTTGACTTCTGTGATACGAAGAACAAAAAATCTGTGTTATATAAAAATAACACAGATTTTAGAGAGCGTTCTAAAGTTTACCTGTAGAGGCAGGAGAAGCTGATTGTTGTTCCTTGATGTTTCCTTGATGAAGTTTAACAGCAAGGGACTGGAATACTGATGCCGTCTAATTTACTGTCAAGCGAGACAAACGACATCAATGGTCTATCTTTCCGTTTGGAGGGAAGTGGAAGAAACTCTAGCGAAACGTTGGTCTATGATAGTAGCGATAAAAAAGGCTGAACGTCTGTCTACCATTTATTTATGCCAAGGTCTATTAGACAAGTAAAAAAATCAAAACCAACAAGTAATATGAGGCTCCTTTACAAAGTATGTGTATTAGAAATCTGGGTGAATTTGGGCTTTGTATTGAGGTAGTACTTGTAGATTCATGTCGGTTAAAAAAACGTTGTTCTTTAAAAAGGATACGCAATTTTTTAGTTGTAATTTCTACCTTGAATTTGATTAATTCAATATAAACAAAGTGTTAATGTTTATATATAAACGAATATTTATAATTATGATAACTTAATTATTCGCTTTAAAAATGTTTTGTATTGTAGTTTAGTTGAGTGTTCTTCGTAGCTCTTCAAGACCGTTAGTCTGCCCGGCTCCCCAGAGGGCGCGCTTACTCTTGGCTTTATTACTTATAAATATTAAACTATTAGACGATATTGTTTATCGCCATCGTATTTGCACTTCATTTAGCTTAATCGATAACGGTGAACTGCATTCGATGGAACTGCATTCGTGAGGCTGGGAGACGGTCAAGGCATAAAACACCGCACATTAAATATCATAAAGAACTAGAAAAATTGACATTCCAATTTTTTATTCTAAACATTGAAAACTGATTATTTCAGCAATACCTATTTAATTAACGCAAAAGAATTGACAGTTATTAATTTAGGTATATAATTGAAGAGACAATATTGTAAATTAAAGATGTTTTTAGTTTAAATTACATAATTTATTATATTTTTGATGGCGTGTTTCGATATCGTTGAGTAGCCATTTGGAAATGTGCATAGCCAAAATCATCAGTTACCCAAATAAATAAATTACATTCATAATTAAACAGTGTTTCTAGAGAAAAATAATGTGGAAAATAATAATAATTTTGTATGAATATTGTTATGTTTTTTGTTGTGCAGATATTGTATGTACGAGTAGATATATGAATCGTTGTATGCAATATTTTAATCTACTTTTGATGTTAATTTTACAGTTATTTTAAAGACAATTTTTCGCGGCATTTTTTTCAGCTAATCAGAGTGGTTTTTAAGAATAAGGCACACTTAGACGATCAGTTATATTGCACGAAATTTAGAGTTTGCTTATTACTCTGACACGGAAACATGGAAAATACACATTGCCTTATTGAAAATGCGCATATCCGTACTGAGCATGCGTAATCCACTCACAGCATGCGCATTACAAAACATTGCTCAATATAATTGATACATACTCTTGTAGTGTGATGTGGATTTAGTACATGTACTCTTGTCTTTAAAAGCTTTCGTGTCAAAAATGCAGTGTTTTCTTTGACAGCTGTGTCGTACAGCGGCCGCGTTGGTTGTTCGCAATGGCGGTCCGGCGTGTATCAGAGCCGTGGCCGTGGGCAGAGAACCCAGCATCCCTGGTCACGTGCAGCACGACCACGCCATCAGACCACAAAGCCATCGGGCGTCTCTGCCCATGCGCGAAAATAACCGCCACCGCAATATTCTCAACAGAGAAGATGATGCTCACGTTCGCTACTCTTGGCTACCCTTTACTGGGTGAAACAAGCCAGGTTTACACGCCCAATACTCCTAAACTACTAGCCAGTTTTGTCATGTTCCCTGGAGCTTAGCAGATAACACCAGTACGCAGTAATTTCTTGACTCAAATAAATTAACTTAAGACTCTTAAACAGAGACATTTCTTAAGGTAACCAACCCATAATAGCTACTTTGATTATACTTCCTTAAGAATGATGAAAGTGAGGAAGTCTCAGCCATCGACTCAAATCTGAAGAAGTGCCGCTGCAAATGGGTGTTAGTTTACTAACACTTCATCAAGGGGTAAAAACGATTGATTTGGCAAATATAATGGTGGCTTACTTTCATTCAATGTGTAATAACTGATTTTGATCAGTTCATTTAAGCAGAATGTCTTGCTTGTGAATGTGATATGTGGATCGTCTTCTAAGTACTCGTAGATTAAACAAGATTAATTGGTTCACCCAGCTTTAAATGGCTAATCAAACTCATTAGTTAGAATACCTCGCAAAAAGCCGTCTCTCTTTAGATCGTACTGCAAAATATTAACGAACTGTCAAAATCTCATTTCACAGCATTGAATCAAAACAACAGTTTTTACTTTATTTGTCTTATTCCTTATCAAATTAACATCCTGAAGTTACGCTACAAACTTTATGTGTAGTCGACACTCCTCAATGATAACAAGAGCCCAGAGCATCCTGTTTGTATTTCTGTGGTATATATTAGCTTCCTAAAAGCATTCATTAATTGATTCTCTCATGCTAACTTATGCTAGCCAAATGCTTCAACTAGGTAGTGTTTCACACAATGAAGTAACAACCATTTAATATCTGAAATGTACAAGTTGTGGATGCTAAATTTATTTGTTTTTAAATCATTTTCTCGAATAAAAACTATGTTTTGTAACTGGCATTGTAAATACACCTCAGTTCTTTGTGAACGCTTTCAACGGCAGATGAACGTTACAAATAAGAGATGACAAATTGGTCATGAACTGTGCGATGTGGATCTGCTACATGCTCTCTGGGGTTATCCAATATTCGCATGCGAGCTTGCCAACAGTTCAGAGGACTTATTCAATGATACAGAATCAGTAGACAATAAACTATTTTTCATTACAAAAAGTTTAATACATATATTGTATTTTACTAATTTATCATAAACAGGTATAACCAAATACGTAATATGATAAGATTCTCTAACAGTCTACCATACATTTTTAAGTTGCCTCAGATACAATTAGTCTATTACATTCATTAAGTTGTGGAGGGGATGGTTGAGGGTAGAAATTGTAGAGGGCGCCCTAGACGGGAGTATTTGCAGCAAGTATTTGAGGACACGAATTGCAGCGCCTTTGCTGAGCTGAAAAGGGTTGCGGAGGACCGAGAGGAATGGAGATCGAGATGCAAGATTCTGTTGCTGCAAACCAATCCACCGGATTGATAATACGAAGAAGAAGATTCATCAAGTCTATTCCGATGATACTACATGGTACAACACCTAAAAAATGAATAAAATTATATATCTAGTACTTAAAGAAATACTATTTTATATGTAGTGTGTTTGAAAACGCAAGGGATTTTTTTTGGGTTAGGGTTGCAATTTGTATTTCATTTCACGTGTTCCATTTACATGAAAATTGCAAAAATATCTTCAGGAAAGCACTTTCATCGTGTGCTTACGAGCATCAGTATGGTTAATCACCTAGTTTTCTTTAAGATATTGTCTATGTCTCCACTATTGATTGGGTCATAATCCTCTCCAATCCTTTCAATAACAAATTCGGTTGGAATATTTATATTCAATTTCAATTAAATTTATTTATTTTTTCCAAATTATTACAAATATTATTCAATACAATCCTGAAGTAATACATACAAATATTAAAAAAAATATAAATATAGGTACTTATGATTAAGTACTAATAAAAACATAGCAATAAAGACAAGCAAAAGAAGATCCCAATGCTCATCAAAAAGACGACTCACAAATTATTCTCTCAAACAAATTCGTGGAGTTCGTTCCTGAACGGGGCCTCCCTTGCGTGAAATATATCAACATCTGAGCCGATGTGGTTGAACAGTCTGATCTCTCTCCCAAAAGGCATAGTCTCTGGCAGGTTAGTGTTACTCTTTGGGAGATCGAACAATCTGTGCCTCCTTATTCTCAGATATGTGTCGGGGACATATAAATCGATATTCTGTTTATTGTAATGGGAAAAAGGATTCTGGCAGATATAACTGCCTTTTCTGTAAGACTTCTAGTTATTCCGTCGGCATGCTGGTGGTCTATTATAAAATACACTAAGGATTTGGCGGTACTTTGGGTCTATTATAAAATACACTAAGGATTTGGCGGTACTTTGGGATATGAAGTAGATTTGGTACAATCAAGGATCTTGCTTATAGATAGCATATGCTCCATATTGGCGCAGATACTGCATTTTAGGAAAATTTTCCTAGATTTCTGTACGTTAATAAATATAACCTTACAAAAATAAAGGCCTTAGGCATACATAATCAATTCTGTCACAGATATTTCTTGTGATGCGTTGAATCAATGACTGTGGCCGTCGAAGAGAAGTCGATCTTTTGCAACAAGAAAGATCGTTGCCCGTTGGAACAAGATCGCGGTCTATGCACCAGACGTTATAATATTACCAAGTGATATAAGCGGCCAAGTACAGGGGCTTGGAGGGAGGGCCGGCGGTCCAGGGAAGGGCCGCCCGGCCAAACATCGCATTCAATTACGGTCCGGTCACAAATGTTGATTTACGGCACGTAATGAAAACAAATATTTATTTAAAGCTTGTACGGGAAGTCTAGAATAGCGGCACGATCTACTAGAAAGCCTCTGTATACAACGTAGACATACTATTATTGTTACCAACGTCTGTAAGATATATACAACAAGTAATATTGTTTGATTGTGTTGTGTGTTTGACGGTATTATTTTCTCAGTTTAAATTCGAATGGAATAATTTTGAAAATTGTAGTCAGCTTTTTTCAGTGAGTCGGCATTAAGCAGGAGAATGTTTTAAGGGACGATAACTTCTGTTGACAGAATTTAAATACAATAGACGAACTAAATAAACTAATATTTAAGATTTTATTGTTACTTTACTGCACACATTTTATTCTACGTGAAATTAAACTTCTAACATTCAGATATAAATAAAAGAGTATTTAGAATTTATCCCACAATATATTTGTAGACGACATGTTTTGGCCACGTCGAGTGGCCATTTTCAAGTCAATTAATAAAGTGAGTGTTGGCTCTATATAAAGCAAAGAGTGAGTGAGAAGGTGGATATGAATTGTGTGATGGGTATTCTAACATTCGCTGTTAGAAATACAAAAATGGACAAACTCCTAACTGGAACCTATCGAGAAGCCAAGATCTTTCTAGTATCTTCCTTCCAAAGAAGCCGATGGTCAGATAATCTTACATGAACTAATTAGCGTTATGGAATTCCTAGGGTTGGCAACTAATCACCTGTCTCATCGCAAGTTGATCTCCTTCTTTAATTATTTTCGTTAATCCCCACAAGACGCAAAGCTCTTGTCATATTCGATATGTAATTGATATTCTATTTAATATCCATGTGGGTACAAATTTATTAAGTAGATATTCTTTTCAGCTTATTGTGGATAAGCCGATTCTTAGGAAAAAAATATTTCTATCAACTAATTAGATATAAACAGTGCATTATTCAAACAATTTTTTCTCCAACTTCTTAATTGTGTTATTATTAATTAACAATCGCTGTGCTAATTGTATTTGCAAAAAATAAGGTAAAAAAAAGTGCACATAAACATATACAAAAATATTTTTATACGATTTAAATAACTATTTTAAAAGCAGTTAGAAAAAGATTTTAAAGAAGGTAAAATGTCCAGTGTTGTGTTAAAATTTTACATAATTCTTAAGAGACAACGGAAATCGTTCAATATTTCAGCGTTTTACGTATCTCAATACAGCCATACCACATGTCTTAGATACCGTGTACATAGTCGAGATATATAAAAGTTTCCTGTTTATCGTGACATTTGTTCTTATTAAAGAGTGTAGTTATTAAGGAAAATGTCCGGAGAATGAATTTAAAAGCGTATTTTAATGCTCTACGTATGAGTATTTATATCTTGTTGATATTCTAGAAACGACATAATGAATTCTTGATATTAAAACGACCGGTCCGCTTATGACCAATGAAGGAATATAGTATAATGTATACCCATGCTTTCAAGAATCAGTTAATAACTAATAACAAAATGTTAAGAAAAAAAGAAGATAATTTCAGCTTTTACCCATACACGTTGTATACTAAAATAAATATTTTGTACAATATTATTCTCACCTGTTGCAGAAAAATCCGTGATCTCATACAAAATGTAAGGTTGTTGAACTTACCTGAAAATAAAATGAAAAACCAAATTATAAAAAATGATAATAACAATTTAAGGTATATAATAATAATTCATTAACTTTAAGATTAATAATTTATTTGTGATGATCTAAGTAACAATTTCTTTGTGATATTTATGTTGCTAATATATTCACGAATAAAGGATACATTTTATATCGATTATTCGCTTGCTATTGTGAGGCTGACTTAACAAAGTACGAACATACATCATCTATGCACCAATATCGATCGATTAAATATATAACAATTTACTTATCTTGTTTTAACATGGATCACACTGAGCACTGTTTCACTTGATGGAAAATCTACGTTTGTGCACGTTGGAACTGATGAAGCTTACATAATTCGCGAAACTTCAGTTTTCCATCTGGTGAAACATTGCTCAGTGTGATCCATGTTAAAGCAAGATATCAAATTCTTAAATATTTATTATAAAATGGATCTCAAACTGAATGCTTAAAATATAAATAAAATAACATCGTTCGACTTCAGTCTAGTATTCACACATCGTTCGTTTAAGAATACTCACCGAGTCACAAAAAACATTTGTACAGCAATTTAGGTTTTTTTTTTGTATATATTTAAAAAAATCTTAATTAGGGATCGAACTCACGTTCTCTGGTATAGTGAGCAAGCGCTTTACCATTAAGGCATACCTGTCTGCCTATCGTTTGTATACCCGCGGAACTATCTCCGACCTTTCCACGAGTGCCGTAACGATTTTTTGTTTCCATTCGTTAAGTCTCAGCCGTTAGGTAATCGTGACCCGGGGATCGCCTCTCGCTCAATGGAGCGCAGAGTATAACGCCGAGTTAAAGCCACTCCAAGTAAATCTCCATTGAGACTGTGACCTGTTCCCATTGGCCACGGTCTGCTCATCGCACCTTACCGGCTGGTGAAATAGAATAAAACACAATTACAAATCGTGGAATAAATGAAAAGTATTCAATTGTAACATCACCTGTAACTATTAAGATGTCGTTTATTAAATCGACCTAACTCACCACTAACTCGCAAACAGACCAACGGCAATTTAAATAAGTAAGCGCGATTCTCATTAGATCAACAAAGTTAAAAAAATTGGACTAGGATCCTAAACCTGCATAGATTACCGCTTACTGCCTTTTTTTATGTAATCGCATGCAGGAGAGCACAGCCGGTCAAGAACAGTGCAGGGTTGGAGAGATTGCAAGTGTATATTTATCTGTTTCTTGAAGAGATCCAGATTGTTGGAAGGAGAAAACACAGACGCTGGAAAAGCAAACACAAAAGCTTACCGGTGGCATTAAGCAAAGAGTCAATCTTACGCCTGTGTTCCATTGATAGCAGGTTAGACGTAAGAGTGTCATTGTTTATCATAGGAATTACTCTTCTTCTATTGATCACTGTATGTCAGCTGTACCTTAAGACCAAATAGTCCAAGTCTCGGGAGCATCGGAAGCATTGGGGTAATCAACCGGTCTCTTTAAAAACTGCGATTGACAAATCGCCAAAAAATATGCCTTGGATACTACAGCGGTCGTCATCAAGTCCCCAGGCTCCTACTGTGAAGGTCAACGAGAACCATATAGTATATATTCCCAAGCGATCGATCTTTCGGCTGTGGAGATGGCTTGAGATAAAGCATGAATAGTGGCAACTGACAACTGAACTGAAAGGCGGAAATTTGTGAAGATATTCTCTTCATATGGAACGGATACATGGAAAGATACTTTAACACCTTTTCACCCTCTACAACATGTTTCAAGGGGTCACCGTTTGCATCACGTTCGTGAGTATATGCTAAATGATGGCGCATCTTATTGGCACACGGACACTGCGATGCATTCCATATTCAGTTATTCAGACGAGATGCAACGCGTTGTGTTGTGTCACCCGGTATGTGGATTCCATTGAGGCGACATTGTGTCACGCAGGGCCTGATGGGATCACAAAGCTATCGAGGGCAAAGGACGATCGGCTGATGGGATGATGAGATGAACGCTTCTCTCCTTCACACGGGTAATACCTCACGAGGCGACTGCACCAATCGAATCATTAAAGTACTGGGTACGCTGCATTACTACCTAATGCCATAACCAACCATAAGGCGATTAGAATATTAGAGGAGACAAACAATAGCGCAGTACATCCAGTAAATCCATAAGAAGATACGAGCATATGAAAGTTCATCTTTATAAATAATATACGCTCCATATTAAGTAGAGCCCTGTTTAGGGCTTCTACGCAAACTTGGTGCTTTTCTCTACGCGATTACATTTTTTATATTTTAAAAATGCATTAGAATGCATCATAATATATTTAAACTTGACGTGGAATTTCTCAGTTGCATGATGGTATGTGTAATGGTATTCAATACATTGGAAAAATAATATATAAGAATGCAAGCTCAGGGTGTTGATTCTCTTCATGGGATGTGTCCTGCGGAATCCGTAGGACATGTTCAACGTGAAAGTTGGAATTCTACCAGCTCTCTTGCATTTACAATCAATTGTGTTATTAATTATTTTTATTATGATTTACAACACTTACACTTGTTTATTTAATTATAAAATAGCAATTAACAACACGATGCGCCTAAAAAAAGTAGATGTGAGCTCAATTTATAAATTTAACTGCATTATTTTCCTGTGCGTATATTTTCAAATACTATCTAAAAGTCGGAGTCATTAGCTTATATAATTTATTATACGAGTATAAACTAATGTTAGCAAAGAGACCGATATACGACATTCATTAAGTTACTTATAGTTTTTAATACTGCGCTTTCTCAAAAATGTACTTGCAGTTTAAGCAATTCAATTAACAACTAAACGTTAAAGTAATACAATGATTAGGGTTATATTTAAATTATTATTTGGTCAGGCCAACGTGCAACATTTCAGGGCTTCAGTTTCACTCTTCACGCTGGCTGAAAATTAGCATCTCATATATAATTACTCTGTGTAACAACAAACAGAGCATACGATGCAGTTAGTGGCTAGCATCTCATGCGTGCACTTCATCTAAACAAACTTTCATTGAGGATCCATTGCACTCTTCCCGCGTAGTGAATTTCATGTTGGAGAGAGTTCGGAATAAATTTTAAAGGTTTCTCTATTGGATGATGTAAAGATGGCTTGATAGCCGTTCGGCTATATCATTATATTTTTTAGCTTATATTTAAATGGTTGTATGATTTGAAAAGACAAAAGGGTGGAGAATATTTAATTACTTGGGTTAACTTTTTTTTTATGTAAACACATACAGGAGAATACCGATAGATGGTGATAGTGATTCTGAAGTCTCATCTGTGGAATTCTATGACGCTTACCATGTTGCATATGGCTAAGCGCTGCATGTGGAGTGTTGATTCGCCTACGTCATAGACTACAGCCTGACATTCACGCATCACGTTTATTATTAAAGGAATTCACTATGAACGGGTGGTATTGATGGGATGACTTTCGTTTACCACTTATTTTGATTAATAGGCTATGACTGGCATTTTACCAATTCACACCCACCCCGTTGTATTTATAGAGCTCAGAAATCGATTAAAAATCTTATTTTCTAATCTCCGTCGGGGATCGATCCCACGACATTCGGCTTGCCAAGCAAACGCTTTGACCACTGAACTGAGAGAAGCCCAGTTTCGACATGAGCTCCACAAATTTATTTATCAAAGTAATTTCGTGGAGTCTTCTGTTTAGCGGGCTCCGGGACTTTTTAAATGATTCTATTATTATTGTGTTATTTATAAATTGTTATTTTATCCTGTTTTAGAAATGAATTAAAGATTGTTATTTGTAATGTTTCTAAAAGAAAATAAATTGAAATTGAAAAAAAACTATACCAGCTGGTACTGTTTAATCACTTGTTGGAAGACTGAAATTTAATTGATGGCGAAGTCTACTAGCATGAGATTAAACAGCGCTCAGCGTGATCCATGTTAAAACAAGGTATAAAATATTAATAATTTTTGTTGTTACATGCCGTATTTTTTTTTAGTTTTTGATGTTACGTATTGTTTTAATTTTGCAATAATAAAAGCTCATTTTAAGCGCTCTAAATTTGAAATTAGTAACGATTTAAAAACGTTAATCAAATTAAATTAAAATATCCATGCAATGCTAGATAGTTTAGCTCCATCATGACATCTCTCCTGTCAGAGACGCACGACCAGTGCGAGAAAAATTACCTTCGAGTAACAGGACATGGGCTTATAAGGTCGGATCGCGGGGTATGTTCTGGGCGTCTACACCAGTTATGGGAAACTAGTTTTTGTGACTTATGTTGATACGTGCCACAATAAAAAGTTGAAAGAATAACACAACCATAAACCAAAAAAACAAATAAACTTGACTGATTTTTACTATGTTTCACGTTTTGCTAAAGACGAATTTTCACAACACAATTTTGAAGCTCGTAAAATATTGTATTGCAGTAATTTTTGCTCGTGAAATTGGAAAATGTGATACAAATTGTCACCAGGAAGCTAAAAGTTGCCAGTTTGATCGCTATATCTTAATTAAAAAACTTTATTATGAAACTCAATACATTAGCAGGAACAATGTACACGATACATAAATACTTATTCCGAAATAATATCACTGTGTTTTAGCAATTGGAAGTTATATTTAGAATTAGAAGCAAAGTATCCATATGTTTTGTATATATTTGCACACTGAGAGTTATTTCTTTCCAATATTTTTAAAATTATTTTTCTTTTTCTTTGTGTATTACGAGTAATGATATATGACATCATCTCACATGGGACTAACATCCCGTTTTTACCGATTTTATTGTGTTTTTGTTATAAAGTTATCCCATAATTCAAATGCGTGAATTTAAGGATACCACATATAACTACGATAGTGTATTCAGTTTTTTTCATGCATTTTCTTTAACTTTTCTATAGTGTTATAACGTAATCACATACACTTTTTAAATATTTTTTTATCAATCTGCATTCAAGAAAATGCTTAATAAATTAATATGTGCTTTGCTGACATTAAAAAATGTGTATGCACCCAATTTTTCCACCTTGTTAACGACCTAGCGTATAGTCACGAATGTTTTACGATAATAACATAAATTCAGAACACAAATTCTTTGTCAAATTGATGAGCCTTTCAAACGCATCTGATCTCTTAGATATATTGATAGACTCAAAAAAATCATACTATTATTCTCTTTCGTTTTGCTGGTATTTTCAAATATACTCGCACGTTAGTTGCGGATCACTATACAAGTGTATGAAGCGATTTCCTATTACGTAGGCCAGCTTTCCTTATAAATAAATAATGTGTTGTGTTCCGTGCTGCAGTAATAGTCGGTCCGATACAATGGACCGCGTTATTATAATGAATTTAAACCCTGTCACATATTGAATTGTGTTTATATTCAGTGATTAGACCCAAAGCCGAAACCGTAAGTAAAACTCGCTAACGAGACGTTTTACGGTGAGGCGAGCTTTCAACTTATATTATTTGCAAACTTGTTTATCGTTAATTTCATAATCAAATACAGTTATATTGAAAATAAATAATTTTAATGGATTTATTTTGCAATAATTACAATAACTATTAATCACGTAATAAACTGTAACTGACGGTTATCTTATTTAAATGAAAAGAGCAATTATTTTTTAATTATTAATACAGTTATCGCTCATATAGATTTCTATATAGATTTTATCAATAGCATTTGCGGCTGCTTTATTGACGTCTCCTTATATAGTGTATATTTTAGACTGAACTGCTTCTTATAACAGACAGTACATGTCTCAATATCGTCGGGTTAATCAACCGATTTTATAAAAACGCTATAGAAAAGTTGCTTGCACTGCAAACTCTTTAACGTATATTATATTACAGTAAAACGTTTTCATGTCGTTGTTTAGGCTACAATTAAAGATTATTTTTACGTTGATTGAGTATATTTAAGAAATATATACATATTGTGATATCAGCTTGGTCTTTTGATAATCTTTGGGGCGCTACATGTTACTGTGCCCGCCTATTAGCTCGTGCCCGCGGATAGTCCCCGTCCGACCGAGGCCCACGATACAACATGTTACGGTCGGGCAGGGAAACCAAAGTCTTATATTGAAAATAAATGCGGTTTGTGCTTCTAAACAAGTTACTTGTTTGACGATCTGCTCCTGCATCCTTCCTCCACGCGTCCCCGACGACGAACCAGTGACTTGTTGTCGCCTTTTTAAAGATGGGGGATGTCAATTGTTATTATTATGTGGTAGATTCTAGATGATATTTATATAATAAAGAAAAAATATATTAGATATACGAGTATAAGAATTATAAGTTTCAATAGACTTCTATGGTTAAACCATTATAACATACTTGTGTATCATATGAAGTGTAATCTATTCACGAAAAAAGATCAGGTTTGTATTATATTACTGTAACTATATGTTACATAACACGTGCGTACAGTACAAAGGCGGTTTGTGTATAAATTTCAAATTTGATTTATGCGGTCATGGTGATACGGTAGTCTGAAAATATTGATCAATCACTTGCTTAACATTGCATCGCACAAACGAGTATGATTGACGTCAGATTTAGTTTGTTTCCAAAATAATGTAAATTGAAGAAAATTTGATTCAAGAGTGGCAATATAGCGGAGTATTACTCTATAACGGATTCTGCGTAAGGAGAGGAAGTTAATTTTGCATGCTTAAAGGAATTTATGAGATTGCTGTGTTATAAATGGCCGGCGGGAATAGATCAATGTTCAAAGCGTTTGCTTTGCAAGCCAAAGATCTTGGGATTCGATCCCCGACGGAGATAAAAAAAAAAGATTTGTACTCGATTTCTGAGCTCTAAAATACCTCCGGTTGGTGTGAATTTGATTCCTCACCCGTAAAGTGACAGTCATAGCCTGTTAATTAAAATTCATGGTAGACGAAAGTCGTCCCGTGAAGAACACCCATTCATAGTAAATTTCTGTAATAATAAGGATAATGCGTGAATCTCGGGCTGCAGTCCATGACGTTGGCGAATCAACACTCTACATGCAGCGCTTAGCCATATGCACCATGGTAAGCGCCATAGAATTCCACAGATGAGACCTCAGAATTACTAACACCATCTGTCGGTATTCTCCTGTATGTGCTTACATAAAAAATAAAAATAAAAATCACATGTATTTATTATATTAATCTTGTATGAGAAAGGATGAGTTAATTCTAAAGAAGATGTCATAAAAGGTGTTACAGATCAGAATGATTTCAGCCAATGTGTTCAAATAGGGTATAGAGTTCTGAAATTGATTCTTACAGAAGGATTTACAAAGAAATTTCAAATAAGGAGTAGCCGTGATAATGTTCATTAGATATGTCATAAACATTTTCCGTTCGGGAGGTTTCGCAAGAAAATTAACGTCAGTGAGTTTAGTTAATTAGGAGTTATGGTTGTGCACATAATCAGCTCGCGTATAGATTGCATTGAGCAGATTATGCTCTCTTGCACGCATAAGGATAACGGAGCAGATGTTTAACTTCGTATCTCAAACGTTACGAAGTCGATTATATTTTTGCTACCGGTTATGATTAAGAAGTTACACGACCTGCGTTTTCTGTATCAAAACTCATCGCTCAATGTTCACGCAACTTTGATAACATAATACCCGCACTTACGATATACACACCTGCACATTAGTCGAATGAGCTTTTATAAAATAACGCTATTTTACAGTATTATTACGTTCATTTCAACATTAATCTAAACTTATCATGATGAAAATTATAGCTTCAATACATCGATTACAAATATTATTCATTCATTTAAAACATACATTTAAAACATTATTGTTAGGCTAACATTTTCTGGCGCGCGTTGCCACGCGTCAGAAATGTACAAATTTAATTATTTTCTTATTCACCCGTCTATTCTTCCGCTAATTCCCCGTCAATACTACGATTTTTATGTAAAACCAGAGCATAGCCGAATAAATACTTCTAATAATTTTTAAAATATAGCTACTTATAAAATATATAATTTAATGACCATCGACATTAGCATAAAATTATAACGAACTGTCCGTCATTTGAATTTTTGCAATTGCAGGTTAAAATTTGACGACGTGAGTCAAGTGATTTTTCAGTAAACATAAGCCACACCATTTCGTCATTTTTCGTTTTTTGTTATAATATAAAGTGAATGATGATAATTTAAAAAAATATTTTCAGTTATTTCAACAGTCGGGATAAACCAGCGTCTTTATTATGAGCGCCGCACAGCAGGAAACTCAAAAGCAACTTCTATAAGTTTGTTCCCGTGAAGGCTTTATTTTCAAAAGGCTTGTTGTTATTTCTCGTGATTCTATTACCCGTAAATCACTTTCTTTCTGCGTTGTTTGATTCTCGATTCCCACGTGGACGCTTTTATTGGCGCGAGATTTGGGTTATATAAGACCTCAGCCTCCACCGGCATGTACCTGAGCGGTTACTGCATAAGCCGAGATATTTCAAAACACATCATTCGTCATATGTAGAGTTGCCACACCGGTCATACAGCCAGTGGCGACCAAAGGTGAAGCATAAAAAATACAATTAATTTAATGTATTCTTTCTCCATCGTAATGCTATTCACAACTCTTTGATTATTTAATGCTTTAAGTTTTACAATCTCAGATAAGTATACCTGTAGTCTTAGTTATCCATTGTTTCTACCTTTCGAGTTCCTCGTACTTAATTCAATTCAAATACTGGCGCTTTTACAAATACGAGTTACAAATACACATTAACCGCTTCTTTTACTAGTGATCTTTGACAAATGTTTTTTTTAATATTCTTTTCATTTCACGATGAGTATACTTAATAATAATCTTTGTAAAGACTGGCGAAATTCTCAAGTGCAGTTGTTCAATGTATGAAAAATAAAATAAAATCTATAATCTACAAGTATACTCGTATAATATTTTTAATGTATTGCAAAGTTAATGTTAAAAATAATACTACATATTTGGTCATGATGTTATAATACTTAAAAGTTTAGTCACTTACAATATCATTCATCTATTTTGAGGAGTTACAGATTATGTCATGAATTTTTCATTTTTCAGAGCATCTTACGAAATGCTAGTAAATATTTGCGTCACTTGAAATATAAGTGTACGAAGATTTACACGGAATAACACTAAGTAACAACAATGGATCACAAGAATTCTTTATGTAATTTGACAAACCTAAAAAGGCAATCTATATTTGAGAGTCTACATCAGTGATTCTTAACTATGTTTGAGTCGCTGAGCACTTGTGTCACTTCGGAGAGCACCAAAATAGGCATGAATCAAATTTTGCATATTATATACTGTTGACAAAAATGGTGTAAATTTGAACTTTGCGAAGCTGCAGTGCTCCGCAAAGCACCGATGAAGAACCACTGGTCTAGATTATACAGTAGTGGTTATAATACAGTGCCCTGCGACTGAACCGTTAAGCATTAAACGAAATAGAGTATATATCAGTTTGCTGGTAAATTGTAATATTAGAGATAAAAATGATCAATGGGTATTTAATACTCGCAGTACGTGAATTACAATTGTATTACAACAGTTAAAATGAGACGAGTAAAAGCGTCATATTTGTGTTTTTTTATATTTATTTGTATAAATAGGAAAACTAATGAAATCCGCTACAAGTCCATTTGGCATTCTTATATGCGTTCATTCCTATATTAAATTATGGCGCAGAGACGTGGAATCTGACAGCATGTCTAACCCATAAAATAAAGGTCACCCAGCGTGCTATGGAGAGATCCATGCACGGAGTGTCGTTAAAAGATAGAATCCGAAACGAGGAAATACGCAGAAGAATTCAAGTAGTGGATGCTACCCAACGAATAGGCACACTCAAGTGGCAATGGGCAGGACATACCTGTCGAAGAAACGACGGTCGATGGGGAAAAAAAGTGTTGGAATGGCGCTCAAAAACTGGCAAACAAAGCATTGGCAAGATGGACTAACGACATAATAAGAATAGCGGGAGTGACCTGGATGCGGAAGGCGGAGAATCGAAGAGGATGGAGACTCATGCGGGAGCCTTACGTTCAACAGTGAACGGATACAGGGTGATGATGATGATGATATTCATTTAGAACCCCCTTTACTTTTTGACTTCCAAAGTCAAAGATTGTATGAAAAAATGTGTAAAATCTCATTTTTAATTTCTTAGCTATTTACTCATACCTGCCATTATATAAACAAGCACACTTTCTTGCCTGATTCACTCGACATTGGCAACCCGACCTAGCTGAAATATGTCGTCTTTATAAAAGTATATAAGCTACCTTATATTTTATTTGATATTCAAATGAATCTATTTCACCAAAAAGTCATCTGAGATTAATTCTACTTTGCAACACTAAAAGGTAAATTTATGTTGGTTTTGGTGCTTCATGGACTCGGTTTACAACAGAAATTGCCCTGTGGCATCAAAAAGATGAACAGCCACTGCTATACAGTCTGGACCACCTCAAATGTTTCAATGACCGGTGAATACATTTTTTCAATTCATTTCTCAATACACTGCGCTTTTTTGTCGTAATGATTAAATTAGATGACTCTCTTTGTGTGAATCGAAGTAACAAATTCACCGCAATTAGACGCAGCGAACGTTTCACAGTTAGGAAACGTTCTGTATACTTACGTAACGCCATGCGATATGTGAAGAATACTGACCTTAGGTTCCTGTTGCTTTTTTGCGTTCGATAACTGTAAAAATCGTTTATAAATTATACGCCTTACGTGTTTGCATCGGAAGGGGTTTCATTAAACGTTCATGTTGAGTCACGGTGAATCCGATTTTTTTATATATAAACGCACGCAGGAGAACACCAAAAGGGGGTCATCAAGATTTGTAATATGATAAACTATACAGTACTAGGGACGTTTACTTGTTCATGTAAGTTTTGAAGAATTCGTAAGTGAATATTGATTTGAAATGAAGTTTCATTAAATCTTAATATGTAATATAAAAATACACACTTTTAATTTACAGCAAAGCGACATCTATTATTATACGAAATTAAAAATAGTATAATTTCCTTGAGTCTTTATGCAGAGGAAGTAGACATGGTTGATTGCGTTGTGTATAGAATATAACTCGTGGTTCGAATTCCTCCGTCTGCCGTTTCTTTTTCTCCAATATTGACGAATGAAATGTCATAAAATATGATAATGTACGAGTATGTATCAATTTATTGGAATATTGATTTGTTTCTTTGAAAGTTCTGTAATGTATGAAGAAATAAGCATTAGGCGGATATTTAAGTGCAAATAATTATTTTGTATCTGACATATTAATAAACGAATATTAAATCATTTTTCAGTGACTGATATAGTATTTTTTTTTTTTTTAAATTTTTAAATAAGTGGTTTAGCTGAGAGTATTTTTAAATAAAAACACCATATGAAGCTCTATTTTCATAATATTTTTAGAAATTACTGACTAAAATTAAGTTAAAGTTCTTATTAATACTAACAGTGACAATTTTAAAACTATATTTTGAGTTTTAAATAATATATTTAATTAAATAAATTAATCCTTTCTTCATTATTTCTAAACGACTATTAATATATAATGCAAAATCAATAATGTTTAAATATCCGAAATATTTAGGTGGACTTCAACTTTTTTATTTCTTTTCTCGAAATAATTTTAAAATACTATTAATGTCATAGGATTCTGGAGTATGCAAGACGAGGACACAAATGAAAGACTGGCAATTTTACAGCGGACCGACTGAATGTGACTGCGGAGCGGAGCAGACTCTGTCACACCTTCTGGAGTGTGCGCTGTTTCCGAGTAGCTGCACCCAGTAATTCCTGATGATGGCCCGGAGTAACGTCATCGACGTCGCCCACTCCTGGGCAGACAGGAACTGACCCTGTTGTTTCCGAAACGATTATATATTTACAGGATGCTAATTTAAGAAATAGAAAAATCTACCGTTAAGATATATAAAGATAGATTTTTATAGTTTTTTAATTAATATTATGTACAATAAGTAGCATTTTGTTTTAAAAAAAAGTTAACGACTTACATATGTAACTATTATTGATATCTATCGATTAAATTGTTCCTTCTTCAGATTCACCCGGTCCGAAATGCTGCTTGATCTATTTGAATATTATATATTCTTCAGATTCGATGAATCTCATTTTTTTTATGTAGACGCCCTGAGCGGTGCTTCAGGTTGCGAGAAACGTTATACGAATTGACATAATCAATCATCCGAGAGCATTCTGACTAATTGCCTGCTTGGAACAATGAGATGAAGTGTAAGCACCTTAAACAAGTTTGGTTCTTTAGATGTGATATCATATAGAGCTATAGAATATTGTGTGTTATATTATTATACAAGTTTGAAACGAATGTTGCGTAACGAAAACTTGAAATGTTCGCATGCGTGTGTGTCGGGCACCTATCTCTGTGTTTTGTATGAAAGTATTTTATCTGTTTCTTCGCAAACTCGTATCAAACGGCTCATTCTCTTTTAACAGTCCATTCATTTGCGTGATTTATAAATAATGGTCCATCGTGTTGTAAAAAGTAATCATGCCACATATCTCGCAGCTGGCCAATACAAGTATACATACACTATGTATGATATATAAGCCAAATATAATAGTATGTTGAAACATCGGTTCCCGAACGATTGTTAAGTTAAGCAATCTTGAAAGCGGATTGTTCTTGGATGGGTGATTAAGAACTACCATAATTGTCTCGGATGCTTAAGTTTGGCTGTCTTGTCTTCAAGATTCGGGAACTCATTCTGAATACAGACGGGAACTATGCAAGTATGTTATCGTCTGAGATCAGAGTTATAGACGACCTGAGGTAAGGATAAAGGTAACTAACATAACTATGTTGGTTGCTATTTGTGGTAATCATATGTACTAGATAGGAAGAGGAAATAGAAAAATATATTTATTGTGTAGGTACTTTTATTATTTTTAGATTATTCGAGAGATTTTAAAATTCAGATTGTATATGATGAAATCGTGATTTGCTACATATTTAGGAAGGTAGTTATTTTGCTTAAGAGTATTATACAGAAATGTATTTATTTCGTTATATACCGAACGAAGTCTGCTTCGTAGGCAGAGACTTGTTCCAACAAAACAGTGTAAATTGAAAAAAAAAAACATTTTAAATAAGTAATTAACTATATTAAAATCCTCTTTCAAAAAGGTGTTTCGTCGAGTGAGGGAAGAGGAGCAGGTCAGCAAAACAAAGACTTTTTCAGAAGCATTTATTTACGTTACAAATTGACAAACTTCTGGCTCGACCTAGTCACAGCATAGACCGAGCCACAATACAATATGCTCTTGCCAACGGGTGGGGCACGACTGGCTCTCGCCCAGCGCTAGAGTGGCGATGTATATAACTAACACATCCGTGAGCGGACTTGTCCAAAATGACAATATGGTCACACATAAATGTATGACAAGCGAACAGAAATAAGAGACGAAAGATTGTATATCGATGTTTTCGGTACCAGTCAGCAAGGGCTACATCATGCTTATGCCAATATAATAACGAACCCAGGACAATTTAAAAATATCACAATATAATGTAGGGATATAATAATATGGGTATTGATAAACATATAAAACGTGAAGGGAGTGTGAAAATAAAATAAATTTATAAATCCATTTCTTGGTGTATAATGTGATTGCATGGTGTAGTATTGCAGGCTAATTTTATAAGAATTTGAATAATCGTCTGTTGAAAGTCAACATTCCTCATATATAAGTACATATAATGTCATATATATTATATATAGTAAGTTGGCCAAGTCGTTGCGGTTTCTAAGTGCACGGATTTTAGTGTCACGGAGCTTTTGTAGTTATCATCGTGGCGGTATCCGCGCGGTTAAAGCTTTCCATGACACAATCCACGTGGACACAAACGCGCGGTTCGCCGTGTCTGGACTGACGCTCTTAATTGCGCAATAGAGAGAATGTTCAGTAATATATCAATGTGCGACTCTTCAATCATTGTCAATTGAATACGGTCATGTATTGTTGTAAGTCGATGTATCGGATATGTTCGGTAAAGGTTTAGACACAGAATACCTGAGCGTTAATTGAAACCACGTCATCTAAAAGGAATGCAATCTGTTAACCGTGACACATCATCTTTCAACCTGTACGGATGGAGCACGTTTCTAAATCACGTTTTCATAAATATTATCATTAAAATCGATCCAACTAGTGGAGCTCAAACGAAATCACTCATTTTAACAAACAACATATTTTAAAATGTAAATACATACATGAGAATACCTCCAGATGGTGATATTTCTATTTTGTATACATTCTACCATCTTAAAGCGTATTTTTATGTAAAGATTTTTCTTATAGCGTTTTTCTTATAACGGTTTCTCATAAAACGGTCCCTTCTATAGTGTATATTTTGGGTTCAAAAGCCAATAAAGACAAAATGACCCCAGGCCTTAGAGCGTCGGGCTATTTTGAAAGTCATCGGGAATCATATGTTTGCAGGTGTACCTTCGGATGCAGATATATTTGGGGACGTGGATAACGGTAACCTACAGAACTGGGTAGTGGGAATTTATCGTGATCATATGTCAGGTATGCAACGGACATGGTAAGAAAATATAAGCACATAGAATAAGGTTTTGGCCCTTCACGAACTCTGTGATGCTATGGGCGGATATAAAATATGTAGTTGTTGTGTTTGTGTAGGTATTGAAGGGATTGTTAATATCTGCTTCTTAAAGAGATTTACATTGTATGTAGGAGGAAACACAGACAAAAGGAGAGCATTCGAAAGCCTGCCTGTGTTGTTAAGGACGTTTATCCGAGGAAGCTGTTCGTCCGGAGTCAATTTATAAAGAACTTTGAATTATATAACGCAACAGTTGACAAATGTGTTCATTATGCATTCGTATTGTAGACGAGTTTGATGGACTATTACAGCCGTTTTTACGTGTGACGGATCTTACAAAAATACGCTGTATTTATAGATATATTTGTCATTTTTGAGCTTATGAGCTTATAAATATAATTTAAACTTTTCGGGAATAGAACCCAAGACGTATTCGCGTGACAGTAGATCGTCTCTACTTCTCAGCCAAACCTTTACCAAGAATTAAAATGCATTTCGTGTACTCGTCGTGATGTGTATCATGAACTAGTGTATGGGTGTACTTTTTAATTGATGTTAAGATAGTGAGGCATGCATTATGTACGTACACAGAATACTATGAAGTTTGAATATTAATTAAGTAAACGAGTTTAAAATATTGATTTGACTTGACCGAGTCAATTCAATATTTTATACTCGGTTATAAAGATTTACTCACATTTTATAAAAAACCATACATATTTTTTTGACATATTTCAATTTAAAAATGAAATTAAAGTTGAATAGTTCAATCAATAATTTGGAATAAAAGTAGGTACATAGCGGCTTTTAAGGTCAAGTTTTAAGTACTTCATTTTTCTTGTTCTAATTTTTTAACTGATAAAATAGTGAATATTGACAGTATGAACTTGATTATTAATGTCATTTCAGATTACTTACAATATATCAAGTTTTATAAGAAAAATATAATTTTATAAATTACATTAAGAACTTAATAATTTTGATACACATAAAAATCTACAGCAAATACCATGTTAAATAAAATTTCTTTCAAGTACAAAAAATTATGAAATTCAGCTTATAATACCTATGTATTATTTTTTGATTCGATGATGTAGTGAAACAAATTAGTGATCAGCGTCGAGTGTTCATTTGTATATACGTTTGTCGTTCGAATCTCACGTCCACCGTTTCTTTTACTTGTGGAAATTTATAAATAAATAGATCTATGTAAGACGGTATTTACTATAGCATAAGATTTGCATGTGTTTTATATCGTATAATAGTTATATTTATTACTTTGATTGGACGCGTTTTGCTTTGGGTAAGAGTATCTTTAAACAGTTTCAAAATATATATGTGAAATTATAAATATCATATACTAAGGTACTTGTATGTGCAGTTTTAAGATATTGAAGGTATTAAGTTGAAGGTAGGAAGAAGAAGGTGTAAAGATGAAGTGATGAGCATTGGCAGTAGTTAAAGTCTTAGTTCTCAGACTGTAAAGGCTGTAGTCCAGCCGCCTTGTCCGCTTGCAGTCGGCACAGTTAGGCTACAGTTAGATGGTTCAGCACACGTGGCCTCGATGCCAGACACCAGCCTTCTTATGATACCGCTACTCACAAGCAATACTTCTGCTGCACATGGAAGTGTCACAAGCGGGTACTCTCTTCCACGATAATCGCATTAAAAAACGCACTTTTTCACAAACAACAAATTGTGGCACGTCACTGAAACGTACCTGTTATAAAATACTTTTTATTTTACGTCTTTGTGGTCTGTAATTTGAGACGATAACAGTCGCTCTTGTGATACTACGACGGTCTTTGTAAACCGTTTCTTTTCTGAGTGTTATAAATTTTTTTTTCCAAAGTTAAGAAATATTGGACACGGACTGAAGCTTGGATGGGTCAACGTGTGTTGCATACTACGTAACGTTTGATGATTTGAGTCATCATTTAGGACCAATTGATGTAGACATTGGTGCTGAAGAATTCATTCGAACTGTTTAAAAATGTTGATTCACAAATCTCCCCAGAGTTTCGCTTCCGATCATCGGGAACATTATACGAGTACGTACCCAGGTGTATTTTCAGGTGGAGAAATGTCTTGGAACAAGGTGTCGACAATGGAGGCTGACGGAAATATGTGATGACAATATGCTGAAAGATATAGGAAGAAAAAAAGTAGCATGATAAAAGTATCCTTATAATATTAGGATACTACTAAAAGTGCATTTAGAGTTAGAGAATATAGAACTAGATCACATATGCAAATTGATTTGGTGTAAGCAGTTTTGTTTTAACCTGTCAAACCTGCTGCAAAACTAAATTCGTAATAAATTTAAAGGAGTGAAAAAATAATAATCAATTAGTATTCATCTTAAGAAACGAGGAATTATTTATTGCAATATGAAAAACAGAGAAAATATATAAATAATACATGTTAATATAGCAAGTGTTCGAGGACATGAGTTGTAGCTCTTATGCTGAGCTAAAGAGGATCGCAGAGGATCGAGAAGAGTGGAGATCGAGATGCAAGATTTTGTAGCTGAAAACCAATGCACCGGATTGATACTACGAAGAAGATTAAATGTTTATAGATAAAATATATGCGATATTAGTTGTCAAATGTGAGGATAGTGAAGTACTGTTTTATCATGAGCGAATAGCGTTATTATGCGTATGCATACAAAACTCATAATAATGCATGCATGTGTGTTATGTACGGGTAAGCTTTAGAAAGCATTCCTATCTCACTGTTTCTATCCTCGCAGCATGATGAGAATATCTTCTTCAAGCTGAGAATTAACAGGCGCTCGTTATCTAATCAACTCCACCATTTACGTGTTTACGAGGCGTGTCTTACGTGAAGCGTTTGGCCGACGCAGTCAAGTGACATAAAATGCAGCGGAGGCTCATATTTCTGATTGTAAATATCCTGTATGCGCTTACAGAAAAAATAAGAATTTTCATAGGCTTTCATAGAAGTTGAGACAAATCATAATTAAATTAGCGACTAATACTTCCAAATATTGATTACATACAAACCCTTTAATGGGGTAGCTGTTCAAACGTGTGTTAATTTTTATAGTATAATACATTAGGGGAGCGCATGCGTGATTTAAATCTGCTAGTTAAGACTTTAAATTATAAAAACACCATTTCTGGAGGGTAGTGGGTTAGTTATTCTTTAAGCATCGCTATGCGATACCCGTGGGCCTTCGAGTATTATCTATTTCGCACTTAGCGCCTCCAGAGGACCATCAGATAAAATAACCACGAGGTACGTTCTACTGCGGTTCTAGGGCATTTATGACATTTGACGTCTACTATAATATTCTCGACTTCTATGTAAATTTATATTTTATAATAAATAACTGTGTTTTAATTAAAGTTTAACCTAGAAAAGTATAGTGTATTTCAGAGATACACTCAAGCAATGGAAGTTGTAAAACGTTCTCATGTTGTGTTTGCAATAAATCTTTTTTTTTAATAAAAATAAACAAATATTTTATTAGGAAAAAGAGTTTCAAAACACAGTCAACATTACTGCGGTTGTCATTGTGTATCCGAACAACAGAAGAATTAAAAAATAAACAGTTTCTAACTCGTATGATTACGAAACTAATGAGAAAATTGGACAACGATAATTGTTTTGTTTTGTGTTTTATTCCTACGTGACTGTTCCTATTGACCATATATGGCATTCGCTTACAAAAAATGAGCATTCATGGTTGAAATAATGTTAACTATTAACTACATACCCAAATGAAATTACCCCAATTTCTGAGATAGAGTAATTAGGTACAATTTCTTAAGCTCTCCTTTGAATACGCGCGGCTCGAACAGTAATTACATTAGTATGAATACCTTTAATGGAGTATTTTAAGTGTGTGTCGTAAATGATGTTCCAACAAACAAAACATATCATAGACAGAACTAAAAAATTAGCGGTAATATCTTTTGCTTAATGGCTTCGACACACTTCGCACGAATCGACAAGGGACAAGAATCAGTTCATCAAAACTCGAAATGGCCGAAACCGCACAATTATCGTGATGAGTAAGATGGAAGTTCAGCAGGGCTGTACTATGGATCACTCGTAACTCTAAAGATACAAATTATCCAAGGGAATGCATTCTAGTAAGTCTGATAATCAATATTTGCAGTATACATTTGCCTAACATGGCACGGAGAGATCGATGCTCGTATAGTCTTTTGAATATTACTATGAAATGAAGATATACGAAGAAGAACATGAAGTGGAAGTTATAGCAACAATTGGTTTAGCAAATATAGAGACGTCGATCAATGGAGAATGATAAAGATGGAATAGCGCCGAGATGTGTTCTGTGGTGTTCATGGTGTCATGTATTGAGTTTGTCAGGGGAAAACAAAGAAGAAAGGAGAGAAGGATTAAAACATATTCGGGAGACCTATGTGGGACGGTTAGTGCTGATAGTGATTTATATATATATGATTTAGTAAATAAGGAATGGTGTTACTAAGCATAATATTATGTACAAAAAACGTGTATATATTGTCTCTGCATCTCTAGTACCGCCTTCATGACATACCCCATCGCATAAATTTTACGACGCCTCAAACTTTGCTTATTTCAGAAAATCTGACTTGTTTAAGATTTTCAATCCTGCAATGGGTATATCATAATCGGACGAGGTTATGCATTTATGTTTCCATAGTCTATATATACTATATACAACATTTCTCAAGTATCCAGTTACAAAAGCGTCTTTCTTTGCTTGTCCTGTAACTTCTTCATATACGAATGTCATGACTGCTAGATATCTCGAAATCAAAGTATGGAAACCAATTAGAATTAAATCACTCGTCTTTAAAAGAGTCAATGTCATGGAATGGTTAATTGTAAATATGTATTATACTATTAGGTATTGTGATGCGGTCCTGTGCGTGGCGCTCAGTTCTGAGAGCCGCTCTGACACACATCTGGAAGCAGGTATGTATGTATATTCTCGTAATTTGTTTACCGAACCAGCGACGAGGAGAAGTGCGGTTTCAATAAACGCAGACCACTCACGGCTCAGGTGAGGAATTAAAAACACTGACTTCACCAATCGTGAATGTGGACAGTAATTATGAGAGCGATTGCTGCGACTGTCGGTCGTGTGCTGAACTGTACACGAACTGTTAGTCATCCAGCGGTAATTGATGTTAATTGTTCCATTAAACGCAGGATCGAGTTGCTTCGCCGATCAGAAAACGAACCGAGGACTTGATAATGCAGGACAGAACAAAACAATAGGCGGTTATGTTAACAATCATCGTTTTTTTTAGAACTGCTCTAATTATTGATGCGTCGGTTTTCCAATGCCTATTAAACTAAATTCGAAACATTGCAGTGTTAGTGCTTCGTAAAATTATATTATAATCACAAGTGCTCATCATCATCAGCCTGTGTCCGTCCACTGTTGAATCGTAGGCCTCCCGCATGAGTCTCCATCCTCTTCGATCCTCCGCCTTCCGCATCCAGGTCACTCCCGCTATTCTTCTTATATCGTCGGTCCATCTTGTAGGGGGTCGACCAATGCTTCGTTTACCAGTTCTTGGGCGCCATTCCAATACTTTTCTTCCCCATCGACCGTCGTCTCTTCGACAGATATGTCCTGCCCATTGCCACTTGAGTGTGCCTATCCGTTGGGCAGCATCCACTACTTGAGTTCTTCTGTGTATTTCCTCGTTTCGGATTCTATCTTTTAGCGACACTCCGAGCATGGATCTCTCCATAGCACGCTGGGTGACTTTTATTTTATGGGTAAGACTTGCTGTCAGATTCCACGTCTCTGCGCCATAAGTTAATACAGGGAGGATGCATTGGTTAAACGCCTTAGTTTTAAGGCATAGCGGAATTTTCGCTTTAAAAATGTACTTTAGTTTTCCAAATGCTGCCCATCCCAGTTGTATGCGCCTGTCGATTTCTTTTGAGAAGTTATTACGCCCTAGTTGTATTACTTGTCCCAGATAGGTATAGTCGTTTACAACCTCTATTTCTGTTCCTCCAATGGAAATAGGATCGAAGGTCTGTGAAATATTTTTAAACTGATATTTCTAACAATATTTCTATAAACAAAGGTGTTAGACAAGGAGATGTTATATCTCCAAAACTCTCCACAAACGCCCTAGAAGATATTTTTAAACTGCTATCCTGGACAAAATGTGGAATAAATATTAACGGAGAGTACATTTCTCACCTCCGATTTGCAGATGACATAGTGCTAATAGCCGAATCACCTGACAAGCTCCAAGACACAAGTGCTCAGTGCCCTCAAAATATTAAAGAAACATTTTTATCTCTTTCTATAGTTCTATCAATTGTCACCGTCCATACTTTATCCCAAATCATCTGTACACCTAAATATCAATTACTTCAATACTACACCGACTGCATTGGTTGAGAGTTTCGGCTAGAATCCAGTACAAATTATGCCTCTTAGCTTACAAGGCACTCAACTGAACTGCACCGGGCTATCTGACAGAACTTATCAAGCCTTCAGAAATAAGCGCGCGTGGAAAAACACTGAGATCGGCTAGAGCAAATAGAAGCACCCTGCAGCTGACGGGAGGTAGTCCTAGCACGGTCTTTGGCAATCGGGCTTTCAGCTACGCGGCACCAATGGCCTGGAACTCGCTACCGGAAAGCATAAGAGAGCTTAAAGCGGAGGCATCCTTCAGAAGCAGACTCAAGACCCACCTTTTTACTCAGAGAGGCAAAGAAGCGCTTTTGGAATGATCATTCGGTCATAAAAGAGCGCTATACAAATACTAATATAATAATAATAATCAATTTAGAAACACCTGAAAATACCATGTTTTATTGGTTGGGTTGTGCTGCTCTTTTGAAAGAAAAGTTCCAAACCTGTATGACTATTAACGAAAATCCAAATATTCCTTGGATACTACACTTGCTTCCTCTTTAAGAACTATTCATATTATGTAAACACTATTTTATACTCTATATCTACACTATAGATACAATAATAAAATTGTAATTAGTGGTATCAGCGACGTCAAATTATTTCTGCCCAGTATCTGGCAACATCGATAGCCCGTATGTTGCCTAGCATTAGGTCTTAAGGTGTGCAGCTTGTTGGGCACATGGAGCAGGATCTTTTATACAAGTATGTAGAAAGAACAATTTTGGATCTACTAAATAAAATATGTAGTCATGGTGGCTTGAGAAAGAGGACCATTGCACACCTTCAATCATCATATTCACGTCGGTATTTCAACGATAAACAACTTCTTCTTCTATATAAAGGACAAATCCGACCTATCCTTGAATACGGCAGTCACCTTTGGATTGGAGCCCCAAAATACCTTCTAAACTTAATTGACTCAGTTCAAAGAAGAGCAATTCGTTTGATAAACAATGACACCCTTACGTCTAATCTACAATCAATGGAACACAGACGTAAGGTTGGTTCTCTTAGTCTTTTCTACCGTTATTATCACGGTCGCAAACCCTCGCAGTCCCTCTTCGGAACTTAAAGAACTAATTCCTCCTGCACCCACTCACAGCCGACAAACTCGTCTTACAGTTGCCGAACATCCATACACGGTTAATATATGTCGACAAAGAACTGGCAGCTTCCAAAGTTCCTTCCTTAATGCCACCGGTAAACTATGGAATGCTCTTCCAGCGTCTGTGTTTCCTCCTTCCTACAATCTGGATCTCTTCAAGAAACAGATAAATATACACTTGCAATCTCCCCAACCCACACACAAACACGAACACAACACACGTTTCCCGCATGCAGCGTCCAGCCTCCCTGGCTGAGCGTCATAGAGTGCACTGGTCTTGACCGGTTGTGCTCTCCTGCATGCGTTTACATAAAAATAAATAAATATATATTGTATTATATTGTACTGAAACTCCGTGACGATTAGGTTTTAAAGGATGTAAAGAATCAGTTATTTGATTCATTGCAAAGATCGTGACCTTTTTTTTTGATTGTCAGTGAGATTTTGAACAATCCTCTCTTTCATTCCCTAGATTCCTAGTATTTGCGTTCGCTCACGAACTTTTATTATCTTGAACTCTGTATTATACTCCAATAATAAGTGGTAACGGAACAACCACCGTTCCTTCCTTGTAGTATTTGAATTGTCTGCACACGTTGCAGTGAGCATGCAGCACAAGTTGACTAAGAATCATCAACAGATCAAATAAACTTGTGATCAGTTCCAGATTCAGGATGTGTTAGATTAGGAAACGCCCCAGTGCACCAAAAAATAAATGCGCCAAAGCAAGGATAAAAGGCGCCAAATAAATAAATTAAAAACTTCTGTCAACTGCTAATATCATTGCATATTCCAAAGACTTTTCTGCACCCTTAAGATCCACTTGGATTATGTTGCTTGCCGTGTGTCGTTGGTTGTATTGAGCCACTCATCAGAACTAAATAGTGCAGGCCACAAGAGAATTTCTTTAAGAAATGATTAATAAACCACTCAAGTTCCTGCCCTCTCGCTTTTATTAATTCATTAAATGTTTTATAAAGTGGTCCTCGGGGTTCAGAAATTTCCCGAGACAAGGTACGGATAATTGCAGCTTAACCCTTTATTTACTGACGGGACTAATAAGTCCCATACCACAAAATCCAATATTGATCGTCTATTTTGCTGCAGTTGTGCCCTGACTTATAAAACTATGAAATAAATAATTATTTTAGAAAAAAAATGTTTTTTCTTAATTTTTCTCTATATCCTATCAACACTTATTCGTATTAAAATATTAAAGTAAATACATTATTTCATAATTCAGTAAATAAAGGGTTAAATAACTATTTAGCGTTTTTTTTTGTTTTAGATAAAGATCGGATGGGTATAAAAATAAATTGCCCGTGGGCGCCGCGGTCGCTAAAGCCGGCACTGCTCTTGCTTTATGGACAGAACAATTACTTGTTACGAGTATATTTCCTCGTTGCATCTGTTCGTAATCCAAGACCTTTGCTGTGGATTTGCATAAGCGGGCACCTCGAGATGAATCACACCGGAGCGAGCGATCTGTCAGGTTCGCGGCGTGACCGCCAGGGGGCAGCGGCGGAGACTTCTCGAAACAATCAAATTGAATTCGCGCGCCATCTTACTTTGGCGCGAAATCGTGACAGATGGGAAATGCTAAAGCCACCCGCACACAGACTTAAAATACTTATTTTCAAATATTATTTCTAATATTATTGTTTGAATACGTAAAAACGTCGATATTTATAGATGAGAAACGCTTATCCTAAGCTATCCGCACATCGACATTGAAAACTGACGATTTAAAAAATAAATAGATTGTTGTAACAATATTTTTGAGAGCCGGTCATATCATGCGCCACGATGGTCTTCTTCACGACATTTTGGAGGGGATGGTTGAGGGTAGAAACTGTAGAGGGCGCCCTAGACGGGAATATTTGCAGCAAGTGTTCAGGGACATGAATTGTAGCTCTTATTCTGAGCTGAAGAGGATTGCGGAGGACCGAGAGGAATTGAGATCGAGATGCAAGATTCTGTTGCTGCGAACCAATGCATCGGATTGATACTGCGAAGAAGAACAATATTTTTTTAAAATTAATTTTTTGATTAGTAAAACCATGAATACTTAAAGTTTTTCAAAAGAATTGATGTGCATACAAATTACTAGTGAATGCCATCTTAAATAGATTAGGTAAAAATAATACAATTTGCCGATAATATTTTTGATTTGATATTATAAAAAATATGACACTATATATTAATGAAATTTTATGGATCAATAGTCACCATCGAGTGTGATGAAAAAGTCATCGGTGTGATGGAAATCCTTCGTTTTTTCTCTTCTTTAATTTTTTTATGAAATATAAGATATATACTCGTATGCGTATCTGTTGTTTTTAGTACATCTACCATCGTTTGATTATTAAAGTAATATAATTAATATCGAGTATAATAATAAAAGGATCGAGAAGAGTGGAGATCGAGATGCAAGATTTGGTTATTACCGGATTGATACCACGAAAAAGAATTAATATACTACATATATTATAAGTGAATAAAGCTTTATTTTTTTGTTACCAAGTCCCGATAGGTTTTCCCGGTAATGAACAAATCATTATTTTTTAAATAACCGAATGCTGATTAGTGTTTTTTTTGTTGTTTTAATAACTCATTAGTCAAACAAGAAACAGTTACTTTTTGTCGAGAACATGTAACAATAAAAATTCTTTTGTACACATCTTTAATAAGTTTTGAATTTATTCTAGAAAGTCAAGCTTCAAATCAAGAATATCACCGAGAAAAGGGTGAGGCTTTACAATCCAATTCAGTGTGAGCATGGCTTAACGATATTTACTGCCACATTTTTTGCATGAAACAAAACGCCGAATTGATCGAAGAAAGTTTTTTCCGTCGATATCATCAATTTACACTATGAAATACGAATCTCATTTTGTTATAACGGTGTTTATTCATGTTGCACAATAATCTGCTGATCCCACTTTTTTGCGTTTTAGACGACTCTTAAACATCTAAATGCCAAGAGGCATATTACATCATGGATAAATTTATTTTTGTTTGCAAACGCCGAGCTAATCACTTTATTGACTGATGTTGTCTTCATCACAGCTGTAAGAACCGTGAACATTGAACATACTGTTTAAATTTCATCAAAATCCAAATAGGCAATTAGGCAGTGGATATTGCAGTTAAAAGCATACGAGTGTTGTTGAAAAATAATGTTACATTTGAATTTTCGCAGGCTACGTATTCGTATGTTCGATAATCTATTTTTTGCATCACTATGTTGGTACTAATGTCCCTCATTTACGAGTAGTATATCAAATCTGAATTTTCTTAAAAATACCGGGCTTTCATCGTCTTAAAGTATTTGTACAAAATGTGTGAAATTTCCAGAAATTCAGAAACATTTGTAACGCCTTTCGACGTGTCTTTTGTAACACTATGTGCTATTAACAACACTAGTGCCGGAGCTGAAAAGGGTTGCGGAGGACCGAGAGGAATGGAGATCGAGATACAAGATTCTGTTACTGCAAACCAATCCACCGGATTGATACTACGAAGAAGAAAGTGCCGGAGGGTGGAGCTCAATGGTCAAATCGTTTGCTTTGCAAGCCAAAGGTCGTGTGTTCGATCCCCGACGGAGATTTACAAAACTGATTTCTAATTGATTTCTGAGCTCTAAAATACCCCCGGTTGATGTGAATTTGATCCCTCACCCATAAAATGCCGGTCATAGCCTATTAATTACAATTGGTGGTAGACGAAAGTCGTCCCGTAAAGACCACCCATTCATAGTAAATTCATGTAATAATAAGGATGATGCGTCAATATCGGGCTGTAGTCTATGGCGTTGGCGAATCAACACTCCACATGCAGCGCTTAGCCATGTGCACTATGGTAAGCGTCATAGAATTCCACAGATGACACTTCAGAATTACTATCACCATCTGTCGGTATTCTCCTGTATGTGCTTACATAAAAAATAAAAATCACATATATTTATTATATTAATCTTGTATGATAAACGATGAGTTAATTCTAAAGAAGATGTCATAAAAGGTGTTACAGATCAGAATGATTTCAGCCAATGTGTTCAAATAGGGTATATAGTTCTGAAATTGATTCTTACAGAAGGATTTACAAAGAAATTTCAAATAAGGAGTAGCCGTGATAATGTTCATTAGATATGTCATAAACATTTTCCGTTCGGGAGGTTTCGCAAGAAAATTAACGTCAGTGAGTTTAGTTAATTAGGAGTTAGTTTTTTTTTATGTAAGCACATACATGCTTACATAAAAAAGTTTATTAATTTAATTATGCGATTAAGGTATTTTAATTATTATTAAATTAATATCTCGGTTTAGGTAGGGTTAGGTTAGGTTAGGTTATGTTAGGTCCAATAAAAATGTGTAAAATAAGGAACATTATTTAAAAATAGAATATATTTTTCATTGTATAAATAAGGCATTTTTCACAACATTTGATGCAGTAATTCGTAACTGCAAACAATTTGCATACTGTATAGATTTTGATTTTTCGCAATTTAATAAAAAAAAAAATTCTAAATGTAAAGCAGTTAGAGAAAAACCAAGCTCCTTTGTTACGCCTAGATTAAAATAAAATATAGTGTAATGTTCCGTACATAACATTACTATTAAAATAGCTTAATCCATTTGCCTCACAAAGATTGCAAACATTGCGATACGAAAACATCAAGGTTAAGAACGCCTGATAAGGTGCATATTGTTGAATAAAATTTCTAAGTAATCATAATCGATAAGGATAATAAAACGAGGCATGCGCACTTGTTATTTACATTCCACTACAAACGAATGTATTTTACCTGTAACGTGTGTGATACAATAAAATCTATAATTATATTATGTAGAGTTAACGACGGGTTTTCATTGATAAACCGTAAAAGTAAATATTTTACATTAGTTAATTAGCCCTTTATTTACTGACGGGACTTATAAGTCCTATACCAAAAAATCCAATATTGATCGTGCATTTTGCTGCAGTTGTGCCCTGATGGAACTTATAAGTCAGATTTATAAAACTATTAAATAAATGCTTATTTTATAAAAGAAATATGGTTTTTTCTTAATATTTCTCTATATCCTATCAACACTTATTCGTATAAAAAGAATAAGAAAAGTAAATACATTATATTTTCAATGTTTTGAGCATTCACTTTGAGATCCATAATAAATTATAAATATTTATTTATTTATTTACCTTGTTTTCACATGGATCACGTAACAACACACACACACACACACACACACACACACACACACACACACACACACACACACACACACACACACACCCTCCCCTACAAAAATGTGTTACACCACTTATAAGTACAACGCAGCTCAGTTATCTCTTAACTAGAGAAGGATTGAAAGACTACGAGTTAGTCGAAACTGCAGTCTCCCAATAGAGAACTTTTGTTACGTGATCCATGTGAAAACAAGGTAAATAAATAAATAAATATTTATAAGTAAATACATTATTTCATATTTCAGTAAATAAAGGGTTAAGTGTGAATTTAAGATTTATTTAAGAATTATAATGTTTCCAAGAATGTTAGTTATAAAGTAAAATATGAAAAAATATAAAGAAAACATCGCTCTTAAAATACGATTTTCTTAAGAAACTTTGATAAATTACCAAAAAATGTTACTCCGATACTAATATAGCTACCCTTTCTTTAAGTATTTGGACTTATGTACTGGACGTTGTCGGGTACCATATGTTTCGAAGTGGACTTTCAGGTTCAGATATGTCCTAGAACGAGAAATGGACTTTGGCAGCTGACAGAAGTAGAAGAAGAAGAATAAAAAAATATTTTTTGGAATCACTTCTTCGTAGTATCAATCCGGTGGATTGGTTTGCAGCAACAAAATCTTGCATCTCGATCTACACTCTTCTTGATCCTAACTTGAGATGCAATCAGTTTTGCTGAGACATGGGATGTCTTTTAGACCTTTAATGTGGTATTTTCCCCTTTAATTCCACATCCTAATGCCGTTGACCATAAAGGTTCATCCGCCTTTGGAGATTATTTACTACTTCCAAGACAATATAGTGCCCTAACCGGCTTGACCTGATGAGGTTAGCTGGGTGTTAGCTTATTCCGGTCAACATTCAGTCCCTGTCTATATTGGCCGACTGATGTTGTCGCTCGCCCCCCCTACCACGAGAAGGAGATAGATCAGGATTTTCCTTTCATCGAACCTGTGACCTTAAGGCATTTCGCAGTGTCCTCTAGTACTTTTAGGGCGCCAAAGCAGCATAAAATAATAACTCCTTTAGCAATCACATAAAGATGGGAAAAATGATTTTGTAATTTGGTGGGTTGTTAAGTGATTTACAAAATTAGAAGACCTTTTCTATTTTGGTAACAAAATATACAAAATAGATTTATTTGTGTTTGTTTACGGAACGCTGTTGTATAGGATGCTTTACTAAATAATGGAATATTAAGCTTTCAAAGTTCTCGCCGATCGCAGTCAGTTTAATGTTTTGAGTAAAGTTACTTTTGCTAGGGAAGGGTGCGACTGTGCGAACTGGGAGCGAGAGTTGGGTATGGGAGGTGGGTAGTGGGTGGGCAGTAGTGGGTAGTATTAGTGGGTGGTAGTGGGTAGCTGCTGGCAGGGCGGGGCGTTTAATGTTTAATGGCAGAAACACGTGCCGATAATATTACATTTTACTGCACACAACTCGGAAATCGATACTAAAATTTGCTGATGTACTTTTGTTTGCTCGTTTTTTTTTTAAATATCGATCGCAGTTTCATTCGTGTTAATATGGATATCGCAACGTAATTTGTTTACGTTTTTATATGAAACAAAATATATTTTTTGTAGAAAAGCATTCTACTACAACACGTACCTGTTTCTATGAATTGCCTTCTATAAAATTTTTAAAACTAAAAAAATACTTATAGGCTGTTTGGTTGAGTTTTATATTAGGAGTTGCTTTGAGATTAAAGATTTCAATGTTAGATATTGAATATTTTTGCGATATAAATAATTATTTAATATTTTAATTAATAAAAATATAATGTGTGAATATATATATTCTAGATTAATTTATAAATTAACTTAACATGGTAATTCTGCACGTGAATATTATTTACATAACATTAAAATTGGGGCTTCTAATTAGAAACACTGAAACGTGATATGACCTCAATTAACACAAGTGGAATAGTTCACTGTTCCTAACTAATATATCCGTCCTTATCAATTAGGGTGTTTTAAATTATTTTGAAGGTGTTACTTCTGTTCTGTCTAATCAATTATTATTCGTGCCGTTTGCTACATAATAAGAATGGTGTTATCAAAGAGTTAATTCAAAAGATTGTAAATTTCATAATTCAATAAGAATATTAAATTAGATTTCAAATTGTACAGAAAAGACCCAATAAACTTGGGATTAGGTTTTGGATGATGTTGCGGTTAAAACGAAATTTTGCATTCAGGGAAGGAGTCGAAAAATTATTTGAAAAGAATTTAACAAAAATGATAATTAAAATGAATTAATCAATTATGTATGACCTGCAAATACAGACAATTAACGTGGATGCAGTAAACCTGATAAATGGGTGTGTTTTAAAACAAATATTACAAGTATGAAATGTATATTTATTAGGTTTATTGTTGCTATTTAGGCGGACGAAATTAGATTTAAATTTTTGCATAGACCGGGATTAGGATGGATTTGATAAGTTACCTAACTTATTTTACAAAATAGTACTGAAGTAGAAGATCGGAGGAGACTCGTGCTTATGCCAGACTGTCAGTATTGATGATACAACTATAGCTAAACATTACAATGACAACAGTAAAAATGCTAATTTTTTGCATTTTTGCATACACTGCTTTTTACCAGTCTGAATTAACCTTCAGCATGCATTTAAAAAACATGTATATTATGATAATAGTCAAATAATTCGATCCCATCATGCTTTAAAGTAATAAACAAGCGTATGTTATATACTTTACGCATTTGGACAATTTCTTGGACAAGTTTTAAATGTATTATTCATTTCTTTAAAAAGGCATCTAGATTCGCCTGGTCTTAATAAAGGGTTGCCTGTTTTGTAAAAAAAATACAGTCAGGTAAGCATTACGATTGAAAAATTAAATCAAGATATAGCTAATGATGATAGACAATTTCTATGGAATGAGTGAGAACTGTCATTCTACTCTTGATAGAAATCGCAATGAAGTGAAATGGCAAAGAATAATGGAGAATGAAAGTATAAATGAATGCGTAATCTGGAATCGGTCTATAAAAATTCAGCGTCAAGATTAGAGAGATAAATTAAGAAAAAGTAATCTCGTTTGATTTCGATAGCGAAAATATTAAAGATCACCAGTTCATCTTGGCATTTTGAATGCAGCTCGTCGTTATTGGACAAAAATGTATGTTTTAAACATTCGTATATAAATTTACACAAAAATACCGAGAGACGTTATAATGTTCCTCACAATAAAGCAATGCCTCGCATACCGCACTTCTGTCGCAACAAGTTTTTATTCTGTATTTGTCTTTAAATGTGTGAATATATATATAACCTGTCAATAACTCGTTTCTGAAAAAATGTATCTCATTCCAATAAAGGAATTCCTTGAATCCCACTTTGCCCGTTGCAATGTGAAGATATGTATTTTCTTTGGAAAAGTGGCTTTAGAGGTATTGCTTTATCATGTACGATATATTACATAGAGTTTATGTATCCAAACGCTACATGCACGTAATAAATAAAACTATGTTGAAAAGTGAAATAAATATGCTGCCTCCAGCGAATGGTGAGAACAAATAGCTTTTATGTTATTTATATTGTTAGGATTTACTTTGATATCCATTTTAATATTACGATAAATACAAGTAGATAAGTAATTAAATATACACATACTATACATCAAATTCTTTATACGCATCAGTTGGTTCAGAAAAAATATCTGAAGAGAAGCGGGATATGAACCAGCGAGCCTTGAAACCAACCATTGCTTAAGTTCATTACCCTAGACCACTCGACCATCTTCTGCCCGAACTGTTGCGCAGAATAAGTTCTATTTATACCATTGTTACCATCATATAACGATAGCTGTCTCTATAGTATATATTGAGAGTGTGTATATTATTATTTTTTATTATTCAATCCGTCAACATTTATTCACAAGCTTAATATTATTACTTTCCGACAGTCTAAAAGAATTTGATGATATTTAATAACTTATAATCTTGAAATATAGTCGATGATCTATAAAAGTAGATTAGAATATTGAAAAAATAAAATAATATTCTAATAAATATTTAAAAATCCATACAAGTAGATAAGATACCTTGTTTTAACATGGAGGGTGAATTATTATTAGAAAGTTAATTATTTTCTATTTTAAAGCGGATAATCGACAATTGGAATCTGAAACCTTAACTCTCGGCGTATAAAAAGATTTTAATATTAGCCGTTGAAAATTTGTCATCGCAAAGTGGTTCAGTAAACTGATGTCCTCATCATCTTACCGCAATTCTAATTTATAAAATAAAAGTGTTAACAAGTAAAACTAAATGTTATTTATATTTTTAGCATCCATTTGAAAACCATTTCAAATATTAAAAACATTTTTTTTTACATTGTTTCAAAATAGATTATGTTGAGCGTGGTACAATCACAGACTTGAGAACTGCAATTTCGCTGTAAATGAGGTCTTAATAAGTTCTTCATATGCTTAAGCATATATTAACATCCTCCTCTCTCAAAAACGGGCGACATTACGTCGCGTGAGGGCAGGATCAGGAGTAGGTCAGCAGACAAAGACTTTATTTTAGAAGCACAGATTATATTTACGTTAAAAACATTACAAGTTTGGGACCACGTGGTATGACATGCCACGCGGCCGCGATGCGGACCTTGCCTTGCCAAAGGGTGGGGACCAACTCATGTGTGGGCCCGCCGGAGCAAAGGATCTCGCTCAGCGCCACGAGCGGTGATGTTTATCACTAACACACCCGTGAGCGGACCTGTTCAAAAATGACAATATGACGGCGCACCTAAATGCACGACAAGCGACCCGAAATAAGAGACGAAAGATCGTATTTCGAGGTTTTCGATAACAGTAAGCGAGGACTACATCATGCTGATGTCAATATATATATATACGTAATGAATCCCTCTTCTTTTACCATATACTTACCACATCTACAACAATTGCTGCTACAGAGCTGCCATTGCTCTGACAGCTGCCATTGTCCATAAATTTAAATCATCTCTGATCTCAAGAATCTCAAGATTTGTACTCAGAGGTCGACCCTAGAGCATATATGTTCCCCTTCAAAGCGCGACTCAAGGACACTAAGAGACAACATTAATAGTATCCGAGGCATATTTTGAAGCATATTTGTTAATCAAGGAGATCGATTGATTAGCCCGATGCTCCAAAATCTGGAGGATTTGGTCCTAAGTGCGGCTCAACCCATTAAGAGCGTATCAAAGCCTATTTAACACGTAACTGCAGCTTTCAAAGTCCGTGATAAAACAGTGCTCAACGTGTTTCATATTAAAGAAGGTTAAAAATAATTATTTATTGAATAGCCATATTTTAATTTATAAAGTGAAGAAAGCGTTAAAGACCATTTCTTAATTTACGATTCCTGGAAAGTGATTAACCGAAGGTAAGGTATTTGTCTCTTGCAATCGAGAGTGCAGTTTTCGTAGTCTTATGGACATTCGTCTCATGCTGTGGGTTCTTGCAATAGTTGGACTATCAGTTGGTCTGTCCAGTGGTCAGTGTTTCGACACTCTCCGCGTCGGGCTGCCGCGAAGGTCACCTCCGCTCAAACACTCAGCTTGCCCAAGTATTTCATTACAATGATTACAACATGGACAATCGAGTATTGACCGTCGCTCGCCCATTATTGATGTTGTTATTTATTTATTTATTAATTTACTGTTACGGCATTACAAGTGCACAGATCGTTCGAAGGGCGACTATAATTAACTTTTCGATCATGTAACGTTAATAAAACTATCGTTCAATGTCAAGAGTTTAAAGCTGCGTTGTAAATTAGCCGTTGCCCTGCATTCTTTGGAATATAAATAGTAAGGCACGATTGTTATAATAAATACTTGTTTATTAATTATTTAATCTTACACTTGATCAAATAGTTTTGCTTGAATATTATTATTTGTTTAATAAACAGTGAATCACTTTTTAAAAATACGCATCATTTATTCGACATCATAAGGCAATGCGTTTAGATGGCGAAATATTCTTCCTATTCCTGCAAAAGCTAAAGTTTTAATTAAAGTTTTTTTCTCAGATCTGCTCCATATCTGGAACATATAGTCACCACAGATTGCCGCTACTCCATTTATCTTTGCATTCGAAGATCCACCTAAGAACATACATAGTTCATGACAACCTTCAAGACAGAACCCAGCGGACTAGAAAAGAAGGCACTGCATTATCCGAGGCATATTTTGATGGATGAAATGTAAATAGATTTTTTAAGAAGTCGAATCATTAGCCCTGCCGTTAGAATATTTAGTCCTAAGGAGCGGCTTACCCGACCAACAGCATGCGAGTAGCAACAGGCGGTGACCCATCCTTGTGTTGGTCCGCGTCCAATGTTGCTTAACTTCGGCGATCTTACGACAAAAACGCTTACGATGTGCTATTGTCGCTGGACTTGACATATAGAAATCCATTGCGATGTAGTCAGAAGCAATTTGGTCTGTCTTAAGATGATATCAATCGATTAATAAATCGAATGAATAAAATTGCACGGAAGTATTCCTAACAGATAGAATGACCTTGCTGGGAGTGCCATTTAACTATAAATCTCACAAGTAGTCAGAAGTCTTAACCTCATAAGCTGCTCCAGGTGAAGGGATGTCACCTACAAGGCTAAATACTTTGGCAGTCACCATCCTTGGCAATGATAAGATTTTTTCATTTAGCTCAGAATATATATTGTGTAGAACAATGTAGAAATAATTCTGATAATGAAATTTAAATGAGCAAAAAGTTACATAAATTTATCGTTAAGTTCCTCAAATATCACACGTTATAAATGGTCTTATTAAAAATGATAATTTACTCAGACACTCTTATCCCGTTACAGTTATATTCGGCATTATAAGTTACTTGATTCGAGATATAGATAGTAAAAATATAAGGTAGCTTATTACTGCACAATCGTACGATATGCAGATTTTTGGAAACACAGAAAGAACTTCCCACAGCAGAATTAGAAGTCAGCTTTGGTCCGCATTTTTGCCATTCTATGGGTAAGATGTGGTATTTAATCTGATTAACGGTACTCCTCTAAGCCGAATTAACCTTACTCGAGTCAACAATTGAGAAGCATCATTGTTTATATGACAGTTTTGCTTTTCCGTGAATTAATCTCGAAACCAGATCACGTCCGCGTTGACGTTAGCGACACACGGTAAACATAAAAAGCTTTTGACATGTAATACATACCTTCGGAGACAGAGCCAGCTGAAGGTATTCGTCAAATCTCCAACAGTAAAGGTACTCGTTCTGTTTGTGGGTGAGAGTTTTAAATATAATTTAAAGAAGCAACGTAATTACGAATCTGCCAAACATTCAGTAACGTCCAGTAATTTCATACCAATTCACGATAAAAAAGACAATTTCATTTCGCACTAAATCGTAGTTTATTAGTTTTTCGCTTGAAAACAAATACGATCTCTAGTACTTTCTGTTTGATCAAGCAAGGAATTGACGAAGCCTTTATTGAGTGTGAAACAGCGGTTCTGTGACGAACATTATTCAACTTGATCCATGTCAAAACAAAGTGAGTACGTATTTTTTAAATTGTTCTTATATTGAATGCTACCAGTATAAACAAAATATGTATAAAAAACATCATATTGAGCACTGTTTATTCACATACTTGACACCCTGGATTCGCTTTCAATGAGAGCTTTTTCAGTTCTTCGTATGTATTGCGCAGATATTTATACGTATGCAGAACTTAGTGACAAGTGACACCAGTAGAAGAATCCTAGAAAGATTTAGAAGGTGACGAAAAATAAAAAGGAAAATATGAATGAGATGAAAAATGGTAATACTTTGTAAGTAGTGTGTTTTCTCTGGTGACCCTGTTGTCATACATTTTTTCACGTTGGCATCTAACAGAGGTATGCTTGGGCGAGGTCGCTGCTAATTACCATTGCGTCTTCATCTGTCGCTTTGGTGACGCGATATATTGTTTTGGAAGCTGTGCACGAGCTGATGGACCGAAGAGTATTCAATTAGTCGAAGTAATGCGACTGATTTATACAGGAGGAAAGCGAGAGGATTGTAACACATGGGATAATGGAACTATGAAGGCCATTGAGCGATAATAAACAAAGCAAGAGAGCGTTCGTCATAAAAACTGCAGAAATAAGTTATCTAGCTGACACATTCTTCAGTTTAATGAAGATGTGCTATTAAAGCATTGCTTTCTTATTTGTAGAATAAAAAACGCATTTTTTCTACATTAGTACTTTGAAGTTTAAATGTACTTACTATAAAAAATGGAGAAACGATTGAGCCAGATGGTATTATACAGTACTCTGTATCAACAGTGAGTAGCCATCTTAGCTGTACAGACGTTTGAAGAGTAGGCAGTGGTTTTGAACTGTTTGTTGAAGTTATGTGAAGTGATTAAAAGTGCTTCCTGCATCCAAAAATAATGCTAATTTATGCTGTAGATTAAGAGTATTTTTTTTTCACATTATAAACATGTATTACTTTTACAGATCTAACATCAAACTTATGTAAGTGTATACGAGTATATATTTTTGGAGTTTTAGGATCCGTTCCGCCAATACAAAAATGAATTATGAATATTCACGATTATACAATAAGTCGAGACACTTAGCTACGCTACTATGTAGTTTCGAATTGTCAATTCCCACCGATTTGTAATATAGCTTAACTTGCACGATAATGTGGTATTTAATGAAGTGTGATATGGCGATGGGATGACACGAGGACCCTGGCGGCTGACAGAGCTTTGTGGCGGCAGTTTGTAACGACCATTTGCTCCAGAAGAGAGCGGCTACAAAATTATGTCAATTTTTTGCTCGGGGGCCGCACAAAAAATAAGCAGCGTTTAGGATTTGCTCGCGGGCCGTAGTTTGAAATCCCTGGTGTTGATTATAGACCACATACTCGGCAGGCGATAGTTTTACGTTCCGTGAAGAGAAGTGCTACACCAGGTGTGTGAAATTACCCAAATTACATCCGCCCGGGGAAGCTGAGCTGAAGAACGTTATTCGTATCGCATTACCCCAGCGTTCAAATGGGCCTAATTCCGTGAAGTCAATGGGCCTTATTCCGTGAAGTGTCAATGGGCCTATTCCAATTGAGATAAGTTAGTGCTAACTGAATTTTAATTCGGTACCTCGATTATTACGCCATAAATCCGGGCCGGGGAAAAATGCGCGAGTTTCGAGAGGCCGGTTATTAAGAGAGGCCGCTTTTGCCGGATTGTTTTTATAGGCTTTTTATTAACTTATCGTTGGTGAACTTGAAACATTTCTTTTTTAATGTTTACTATTATTTTAAGACAATTAAAAGATCAACTATAAAAATACTGCTTAAAAAAATTACCTGGTAATGATTATTAATGCTGATAAAAGTTATTTAAATACATATACAATTTTTATTTTTTATTTTTGTGTAAAATATGGATTAGTCTACACATTATTTAGTAATTATTATTGAGTAAAATACAAAGATTTAGTTACATTTTAATTGAACGCGATAGTTCACCTTGTTATTCGTAGTATCAATCCGGTGTATTGGTTTGCAGCAACAGAATCTTGCATCTCTCGGTCCTCCGCAACCCGTTCCAGCTCAGCATAAGCGCTACAATTCATGTCCTCGAATACTTGCTGCAAATACTCCCGTCTAGGGCGCCCTCTACAGTTTCTACCCTCAACCACCCCCTCCACAATGTCGTGAAGAAGACCATCGTGGCGCATGATGTGACCGATCCATCGGGCTCGCCTTTCTGAGATGGTTCTTATTAGGTGCCTATCTTCCTTAATTCACCATGACAATATATATTAATTCATGGCAACGGATATCCCGAGACATTTTTTTATAATTAAGATTTAATTCACGTTTTTGTCAACATGTTTTTCGACCTCTTCGATACATGATTTTGAAGGTAGAAAAAAATACATTATAAAATTAATTTTGGCTCTTCCAAAAGGAACTTTAAACAATGATGTTGTCTAATTACGAGCTTAGAAAACATTATTCGCCAGTAAAAGTAACGCACACATAACGTTTTTTGCAATAGGAACAAATGTTTATATGCAGAGACATAGTCTATATACACAAGTATGTACCGTTGTGGTTGTATAAATTTCTAAAACTAAATTAATCGCGACTTTATTCAAGTAAGGTTGTGTGTTTAAAGAGTCGCTTTGTAGGTATGGGTATATTATACATTATGTAGGATAGTATTTAGTAAGCGGGGTAGTTACGTCATCCATATGTTATGATATTGCAGGCAGTCGATAGATATTATCTAATTTGGCCGGACATGCTGGTTATAAAATATGCAATCTTTAATTTATTGATAGTGGATTTATTGAAGAAAAACGTTTGTTAATTAAAACTGAGTATGTGATGCTGAGAATTTGATGTTATTCTTTTATACTTTTATTTTTTACTCTTTAAAGCAGTATTTAAAAGCGATCTTTTAGCGTCGTTAAAATACTTGTATTTGATTAACGTTGCAGACATCTTTGCGATGTCTTTAAGGACCATAATGTATCATTTATCACTTATTTATTACTTTGATTCATAAACTAAGTCTATACACATATTTACACGTTAAGATCACCTCTTATATTCTTCAAAAACTCGTCACAAAGTGAATATTCAGCAACCGTACAAGGTGTCATTCAATAGTTTACATCAATTAATGCACTTTATGTATATTCATTAGTTTTAATTGGTCTTTTAGAATTTGATGCAACCTTAAGAAGACAATTACCAAATTGAAATTTCGTAAACCAGTTTTGGCACTGGCGTTCTATCAATACATATGACACACAAATTTAGATTTTTTCCTTGTATTACCTACATTATTACATTTTTTATAGTAGAAAGGTACAATATGCCGCTTTTTACATACCGAATTTGAAAGGGTACCAACTTAAAACTTTTGCGTAAAATTAATCGTTTTTCCATGAACACTTGCTTCATCAGCTGTTAGAATAGAAATGATTAGGTGACCTTATTGGTTGTGAAACAATATAATTAATTAAATCAGATACCCCCAACACCCAGACTCGAAGAAGTCGCGAAGCAGCTTTTTGAGATCCACACAACCTTTCACATCCGGCCCTGAAAATGAGAGACTTCAGCTCTGACAACAAGTCGCATCAGAGGATTTGATTACTCCTAACCCAACTTGCAAGAACCTTGACTGACGGACCTGGAAATCCCTACACAGATTAAGAACCGGAGTTGGTAGAAAAAAGGACAACCTCGAGCGGTGGGGAATGCTTCGGAAGGGAAAGGCACTATTGTGTGACCTGCAGACCGTCTCACACCTAAGATCCTACTCAATGTGCCCAACAAGCTGCACATCTCAAGACCTAATGGTGGGAAACACACGGGCTATCGATGTGGTCAGATACTGCAAAAATAATTTGACATCGCTGATACGAAGAAGAATACTTGAAATTGAATATAAAAATTATTCTAGATACACTTATACTTGTTAAAACAGTTTTTTTTTTGAGCAGACGATCGATTTAAGAAACATATTTAAAAAACATATTCAAAAATAGGTTTCTATAGAGATTTGAACCGATACAGAAACTCCCAATTCGTGCGTAGTCACTAGATACCTACATAATAATAATCATGAAATTGATTAAGCTCTACAAGTACCCACTAGTTACTTGTGTTTGTATTACGTCTCCATAGAAATGTAACGTGTTATCGAATTTTCATTTTCAGCCCGCCCGGGAAATAATATCAAATTAAATAATGTATTATTCTATGTGCGAGTTGCACGGGAGCCATGACCAGTAACAGGGCCATGAATAATATATCTACGGGAGCAGCCATTGAATATTCACCCTTAGTTTAATCAAAACATTCTGGCAAAGAATACAAAATTTCACCCTGATGCGTCCCTCGCCTACAAATAGCAATTAGGATTATTGGATCATTTTTCGAATTAAGTATTTTACATCTTCTTCGTAGTATCAATCCGGTCGATTAGTTTACAGCAACAAAATCTTGCATCTCGATCTCTACTCCTCTCGGTCCTCCGCAACCCTCTTTAGATCAGCAAAAGAGCTACAACTCATGACCTCGAACTCTTGCTGCAAATACTCCCGCATAGGGCGCCCTCTACAGTTTCTACCTTCAACCATCCCCTCCAAAATGTCGTGAAGGAGACCATCGTGGCGCATGATGTGACCGATCCATCGGGCTTGCCTCTAGATGGTTCTTACTAGGTGCCTATCTTCCTTGATTCGTGACGTGGTCTCTTCAGGAAATTCCGAGAATTCTTCTGTATGACCACATCTCAAAGGCCTCTAGTTTTTTTTATCTCTTTCAGATAAGCACCATGTCTCGCAGCCGTACATCAAGATGCTCCAAACAAATGTTTTGGCAAGTTGCTTGCGGAGCTTTAAATTAATATTTTTTGACTCAGAATTTTTCTTTTTTTTATTGAACGCTAGCCTTGCTTGATGTATGCGTCTGTTGGCTTCTCTTTTTGTTCTGCCATTCCAGGTGATCGTACGTCCAAGGTATACAAACTCTTTTGCATCTTTTAGAATTACTCCTAGCATTGATATATTAATGTTCTGCTGCTCATTGCGCCTTACTATCATGAATTTGGTTTTTGTGCTGTTTATCTTTATATTAAAGTTCAATATAATTTAACAGAATTACGTTCCACTGTATAATATAACGTTTGAGTATCAACACTTCACATACAGCGAAATTTCTATATCACGGTCTGTCGGCATTCTCTGTTCGTGTTTACTTAAAAGCTACTTGAGGTATAGAAATGCAGTATTAATATTTTCATATTATATTATTGTTCGTCAATTTTACATTGGTTTATCCATTGGATTCGTTTTTTAATCGAAACAGTGCTTAGTATCTATGACTAATACGGCATGGTGTTATAAATCATGTTAAAAGTCACAAATATGTACCATTACTTCTTTACACAGGTGTGATTTCCGATTAGTTACGCATTACTATTACTGCCACTTTCAAACATTCACAGTTACATTAAAGTGTAACTTTGCTTTACGTGAATGATTACAGCCAAAATCTTACTTATAATGTAAAACACTCGTTACCCGAAATATTTATAATCCCTCTACCTCATTGCTAGACCAGCAAAAGGCTTTATAAGCAGTACACATACAAATCAAAAGTAACATAAGTGAGTTCGAAATGAGCATATTCGGGGTTCATTTCGAGTGGCCCCCATACCTGAAAAGATAAGGGAAAACCGCCTAAGATGGTATCGGCATATGACACGGAGAGATGAGGACCACATGGTGACGAAAGCCTTCAACATAGCCACGCTGAGAAGAAGACCTAAAAGACCACAGGCAACCTGGACTACAACTGTAGACAATGATCTAAAAACTCTGGGCTTGACCGAGAATGCAACGCAGGATAGACGGACATGGCGAATGTTCACAAGGAGAGCCGACCCCAGATGATGGGAAATGGGGAGGATAAAGAAGAAGACACATGCAAATCAAAAGCAAAATATCATATATGACATTTCATACATCAATTGATGATCAAATTGACTGATGATTGATAAAACGTATAAAAAACGGATTTGTAGAAAAACAGAAATTCCGTGTATTATTTTCGTCACTTGTTATTTAAAACGATGCTCGTTAAACGAGTAATTCTTTTACAATTTGTTTTACTCGTTTAGTGAGGTTTCCTGTAATTTTAAGCATTATTCTAGTATGTATAATCATTTCCTCACAGGTAAGTAATATGTAAAATAGTATCGCGAGATAAGAAGTCCGGAGGAAGTGATTCATCTCCATTCGGTCGTTAAACATGCTATCGGAATAAGCACATCCAAGACGAATGGTCTTTTTATGCGATTCCGGCGTCCAGTATAAATCACAGTTGCATAATAGTTGATACAAAAAGGTCCGCTTCGAACTCATCATCAGGTTTGTTATCTGTGTCAGAAGAGCCGAGAACATGGACCGCCTGATGCTGTCTGCTAGCCAGGGCCACATTCTGTATGTAGCGGAGGAGTCCGGTGTACTGCCCAGGAATTTATGAAGACATTCTTTGAGTACTCATTTACAGTTAAACTGTGATCTTTGCTTAATAAAGGAATAAAAGCAGTGCTGCAAGGATACAACTTAGGGTGCATTTACATCAAAGAAATATTCACATATTCTATAATGTTTTTCTTTGCGACGAATTATAGTAATGTACACGGTAAATATGTATTATACTGTATTATACGTTGCAAATTTCATTCTAATTTGGTGTAACCGTCGCAGGTTTGACAGGTTAAATCAAAACCGTTTATACTAAACGAAAATATTTTTTCGTGTTTTAGTTATTAGTCATTTGGTCTAAATGCTCCGTTAAATGTGAAGCATTTGCTTATCACGCCAGAGGTAGTGGATTCGATCCCAAAAGAAGCTTAAAAAGTAAAGTTCTTTTAATAAATTTATAATATCTCGGCTCTAGAGACTGATACTATTTGGGCGTATTTATTGATTAGCTGCGAATAAATTTAACCTGTTCGCATCGTTACCCGATATATGCCGTGTAAGATTCCCCTACCGCTGACAACGGCAGCCGTGATATATCGTTTTGCTACTTTCTTAGAATAGTTTTTTATGCATCATCTAAAGGATACAAGAACCAATGTGATATATGAAAATAGACCAGATAAGTACATTTATGCTTCAAATACTAGTTTTATATTTGACAGTATAATTTGTAATCCACCGAGCCGTAATGAAAGGGTTAAGTGTTGTATATTGGTTTAAAAAATGTTTCCCTCAAACGCCTACTTGAAAGTGGGCGCCTCAACCCTCAATTGACTCCTCTGTAAATAATTTTAAGTAATTCTTATTACCAAATATCAACGTACTGTATATATTTATGTGTCTAAAAAAATTAACTAGGCAACTGGGTAAAGCTATTTTGCATCAAAAGCGATGTGCTCAACGACTGAAAAAATGATAATGATAAAATTGTTATTAATTTTTTCATGTTAAGACATACCTTCGTGTAACGACCACAAAGTGAAAAATAATAAGCGGGTATTGTTAGAACGCCAATATATTTTGTTTTGTACAAAAGCATGCAGGTACCAAAGTTCGCCGTAGTATGCGGGTCAACTGTGATAAAAATCAGTTGCATGGAATTGTAGACATGCTAGATTTTTGACCTCAACAAGGGAAAACATTATTTATAAGAAGTAAAAAATTAAAGACCATAAAAAATAATTGCTGATAAATAATTTCATCTACTATAAAAACTACACATTTTCAGAGAGTACCTTAATATAAAAATGAGTAAGTGCTACTTTTTTGTTGTGTTGTTGTGTACACACAAAATGGCGTCTTGTCAATACAGGCAACTGTCAAGTATGCATTGAAAGGAATCATATTGTAGATAAAACAGTGAAAAATGTAATAAGGATAGAATAGCTGAGTCATGTCTAAACACTAAGCATAGCGTAGAATTGATCAATGTTGCAATTAAGTAGGACGCCTTCAGTTTTGAGTACAGAAAGAGAACATGATCTGTACATTAAATCAAGTTATTAAGCTGGTGCTGTGTTAATAACCGTTTTGGAAATTCATTACACTTATTATCAAAAGATAACCACACGGCTCAAATCAAGTGGAAGTTTCCTACAGTCAACGGAACTGGTGATACCTGGGGCCACCCTGCGGCTGAGCATGTGGAGAGGCGCAACTGAGGGGAATGCTTGGATTGCCCCGAAAGAGGACCTAGCCCCTGGGCACAACCAGGGGTGGAATATATAGAGGTCCCTTAACAGACTTCGGACCGGAGTATGCAAGACGAGGAAAATAATGAAAGCCTGGCAGTTTTTGACTGCGGCGTGGAGCAGACCCTGTCACACCTTCTGGATGTGCGCTATGTCCGAGTAGCTGCATCCGAGTAACGCCATCGACGTCACCCACTTCTGGGCAGACAGGATCTGACACTGTTGTTTCCGACTTGATTATATAAGTGGTTATATAACACTAAGCATAGCGTAGAACTGATTAATTAATGTTGTAATTTAATAGGACACCATAAAAATCAGTTTTGAGTACTGAAAGAGAGCATGATCTGTACATTAAATCAAACTATTAGACTGGTGCTGTGTTAATAAAAGTCTTTTAGAAATTCATTGCACTTATTTTTCGGGCAATGAAGCTCAACCAAATTAAAAAAAACTCGAATTTATTAAAGATATTCTAACTTTATTCATGGGAATTGTATAATCGATCGAGTAGTAACCTGTGCAAAGCGCATGAGACTAGTAAGACGTTAGGGCGAGGGTGAGATTATTTTAGGGTAGCCATTTTACATTGCTCCCCCATTTCTAATATGAAACAATTTAAGATGGAGGACAGGGAAAGTATCGTTCAAGATGCATATTTACATACGGGGAATGATGCTTCACAACAATATAAATATCTAACTGTAAGAATATCTTCCGCCTAAAATAAAATATTCATTAAAAATAATGATATTAAATTAAGTATTTTAAGTGATATGATTAATTAGCATGCCCGTTTCATTTATTATCGTGAAGATACAAAAATATTATTAAAAGTAATGAAATTAATTCAATCGTTGATAATAATAATTAGACTAACTGATTCCAAAATAAATTTTGAAAAGCGAAATGGTGTTGAAATTATTATGCTTTGATTTTGTTATTGTTGTAATTTCGTGTTGAATGCATCAATTAAAATAAAGAAATACATGATATTCCGTTATATAAATGAGCCAGCTCCTGGGCCACTGTCTAATGGAATATAACAGGAGGTTTCAATTTCATGTAATGTACATTACATTTATTGGTTAATACATCATACATGTCATGATAAAGCTAATTTTTCCTACTACATAGACTATAGAGAGACTGCTGGAAGTGCAGCGGCATTATCACCAGTGCTGGTTTTAGGAGGTGGCGAAGTGGGTCGGTGCCCCAGGGTGTCGAATAAGCTAGGGGCGACGAGTGCAACCAATCTTGCTTAGATTTTTTTAAAGTGTATACAATATGGGGCGCCAGAAAAAAAATGCCCTACGGCGCCGCATGGTCTAAAGCCGGTATTGATTATCACCAGTTTCAGTATTTAAAATAACACTGCTCTAGATAGAGCGATGATATCTACAAGGCTAGCAACTTGGAAAGCCACGATCGAGAAAAAGAAAAACGCCATTCAAAATTAACAAACATGCCTTGAATTTTTTTTTTTTTTCGATTTTTGTTTTCAAATTTGGCATCTATACGTGGCATTTGAGAACCATGCATATTATTATTAACGTATTTACAGTATTTATAAAATCGATAAGTAGGAAAGTGCGTCGCTTGCTACAACCGTGCAGATTTTACAGTACGTTCGCGAGCCATTATGACATCAGGTGATGAAGAGATAATTATGCCTAGATTCAAGGCTTATAGTTAAATATTTACATTAAATGCAACATAATTTAAATATTATTACAAAATATATTAAACAATGAATTAACATAGTAGCAGTAGCAAAGAGAATATGTAGTCATTACATGACAAACTAAAACCTTTTAAGAAGAGTATATATTATTAAATATATTCATAATTTTTAGCTTATTATTACATAAAAGATATATATAGAGAGCGGCAAAAAAGCTGACAGTTTGATTATTTGAGATAACATCAAACCGTCAGATCTTTTCTAAAAAAGTTCTGACGGTTTGATGTAATCTCATATATAAAACTATGTACTACGTTTGGCATTGTTTATTCACATATTTGAAGACCGCGGTTTCGTTTTCAATAAAGTATTTTTCAGTTTTTCACATCTATAAATGTACGTATAAAGAATGGTATCTGATTCTACAAGTATATTACTTTTACACCGACATTTGGTGTTAATCACCACCCGTACTCCTACAACGATAAAGTGCGTTGAAAACAAGCCTTGATAAGTGCTCCCAAGGAGTTCAGGTACAAGACAACTAGCGCATAGTGCCTAAAAGCCCCAAAATTTGTAAAAAAAAAATGGTGTCTAATTCATTCTTAAATTCACGGATATTGTTTGAGCGATACGCCTCGTTACTGAAGCGTTAATACAATACATTTCTCCTACCCAACTGCGAAAGCCATCCCGATATGTACAACTACATCTTTTTTTAAAGAATATGATAATAACAAATAATAAATAGATAAACAATAAATATCTCCGTAATCCACTTTCGTTTATCGAGTAGAAGAATATTTAAAATATATTATTCTATTTTTCTACAAATTTAAATAAATACAAAAATAATCCTTAGTGTAGTCATCATTCATCAATGACTCGCACGAGGAAAAAGGTATTGAAACACGGTTTGGAATCATGCTAAGATCATTCTATTGATAATATTTGTGGGTCCTTTTGTTCAAACTGATATTTTGAATAGCCATTTCGTGTGGGCAGGTACACAGCATGTATTATAGGCAGTTTCGATTGGATCCGAGTGGCCGAGACTGGCTTCTAATACTTGTGCTAAAACTTAATGGCAAACGCCAGATGAAAACATATTTATTTTATTCATGTGTCGGCACTCGGAATTATTTGAATAAAGAAACAGTTTTTTGTTGTTGGCACAGTTGCCGTGTCTCACAGCTATATAAAACATTAAATTTATTATCCTTGTTTGTTTAGTATATTTTGCGGATCACAATCGACAATCGAATATGTCTATGCGCGCCATGTACGATCTCATTTTTTGGAGCGTATGGTGAACCCAAACCATCACAACTAAGGTTAACATCATAATAAGTTCTGTAGTTGACGGTCTTTAAAGATAACGAGAGACCGGGTCTAGACGAAAATCCGACTTTGGTATGAGTACTGCAGCCCAGATAGCACATTTCAAATAAATCTCTTGTATATGGATCCTGTCGATGAAGTTAATTTTTTTTTATCATGCCGGGTTATTAACCTCAAACTCTCGCAATCGAACACATTTGTGTCGTTTTAATTCGATAAGTAAGTGATATTGTTATAAAATGTAAAGTGATGCTGGTAGTTATTTCTATGGGCATGCGCTCAAAAGAGTAGAAGAACTAAAATATATTTCTGGCTAGGTTTAAATAAAAAATATAGGGTCTTTTGCTTTTTCATTTTCGGCATTCAATTTTGCCCAGATTTTTTTTACTTGTAGGCATACGATGTAGAAAAAATACCCCCGAGTATTTGACAACTATGGCATTAAAACTTCTTACGAAACGACAGATATAAAAGTAATTTATATTTTTATATACATGACTTTTTATAGACTTTTTGAAAATATATAATAACGATTTTATTAGTAACGAAAGATATATTAAATTATTTACGATTATATTTTTTTATAATATGAAAAATAATATCTGTTTTAATGTGTGGTTTAACATCATCACATGAATCGATTGTTTTATCTATAGTTCATTGTACAAAAATGCATAATGATAAGGGAAAAATAAAAAAAATCACGAATCACGTATGTAACATCCGTACAACATAGATTACTTTTACACTTAAAGAAACAGTAAACAAAAAAAAACCTAACCTAACTATAAATTCATAACGAAATTTATTTAGAAATTATGTCTGTGTGTTATTAAAAATCATACTGTTTTAATACTACATACAGACTGTTAATATAGTGTTTGTAAATCCCGATGAGAAATATCTTAAACAGGATTAACGACGAAGATGTATACATAATTTTAGCCACGCTGCTCAGTCACAAACAATACTTATGTACATACATGTGAAGATCGAAGCGTAATGTTTTTGTTGAAAACGACATGATGTAAAAAGCTTTCGAGGCAATCAATAAAAGCCGCACTTACCGCTCAGTATGAAGAATTCATGCCAGCCAAAAATCCACGAAGCAAGAAGACGAGACAAGAGGCTGCAGGGTGGACCAAAGCACAGATGTGGGACACAGCACAAAACCGCAAACTATCGAGATGTACCTAGCGCACTAAATTATTTATTAAAATACAATATATGTAATACACTGTGAAGCTCAGGTCTCTCACTTCACTAGGCACTCTGATCCTTCAGCTTCACGGTCCACCCCTTCAGGGATGTACATGTACCCTCACTGAGAGAGCGAGACAGACGATCCTCGCAAAAAAAGCACTTAAAAATCCACTTTTTATACTAAAATTTTTATTTTTTCATATGGCAAAAGTATCAGGCTGGCAGGGGGATCGAAGAGGTATTTTTTTCTCGGTTAGGCGTTCGACTTGTACGTGTTTATTTCATCACTAGTTGGCGCGCGACCATTCTACGGCGAGACTCGGCGAACGACTGAAGACCGGTCATAGTATCGAACGGTGCGGAGGCGGTGAAAAGAGACAAACGTATCTAACAGAGAGAGATGGTCGCTGTGTGTGGAGCGGGGGTCGGGGAACACTGAATTTCGTTCATATAATAATGAAATTATTGTCAACCATAAATTATATATATAATTATAATATTGTGATAATATTTTTTAGTCATAAACGTAGCCATTATTTTAGTATGTACATATATATATTTAGTTTAAATTTTATTATATTTTTAAATAGCATATTGTGTTATTGTGGCTTTTGGGTTTAGCCGTGTGTGACGAATTTATTTTAACCAATATTTAATTGCCATGGAGATATCGATAACGCTCGTAAAAAAATAATCTGACACAAACTCACAACTAAATCACAACTAAATTATAAATCCTGAACAAGACCCCTGCAATGGCGGTCGAAATATTGGTTAAAAGAAATTCGCCACACACGGCTAAGCCAAAAGCCACAATATCAAATCTGGCCGTGAAAACCTAAGAAGTTATTCGCATATTGTGTTGTATTCTATATTTTACATATTTTCTTACTTTAATTGCATTTTTCATTGAATAATTATCCGAATCATTATTTTTTCTTGTACTTAAATGTATACATACACTATATAATATTTGTAAAAATACCTGTATCTAAAGCCGGGCGGCATAGTCCAGTGGTTAAAGTGTTTGTTTTTCGTTCAGACACTCTCGGTTCAAATCCTGACAAAGCTTGATTTCAAAAAAATGATTTAATAAAATCTAAGCTCTATACAGGTACATACCCCCGGTAGGGTTGAGTTACCCCCTAAGTACAAAACAAAACTGTCCAGGCCTCGGGAGTGTCGGGCTAATTATTCAAACTCCTTAAAAAACGCTAATTATTGAACACCCAAATATTTTGATGGTACGAGTACAACAGTCATAGTCTACGCAAGTTATTTTTTGCCCTGGAGACTCCCGCGAACCATCTATGTTCCCACGTAAGCCTCCGGGTATACAGGTGTTCTGGGACAAAGTATACGCAATCTGAGCTTCCAGAACCGTATAACGGCAGTTTGCGGTGTCCAAATATGGAGCGGATATGGAAAAAAATTATCTTGTCAATTATTTTAATACATTTTTAGTAATAGCTAATTTATTATTTTTTCAATAAAAATGTATTTTTTTTTTTACTAAATCATAAATTTGGCAAACTACAGAAGATTATAAAATAGCAATTAAAATAAATATTATGTAATTAATATTTTTTTTTAAATATTTTAATAAAATCATGGTTGGTTTCAACGCGGTCAGTTTAAAAGCATTATAAATACAAAATAACAAGTAATGTATTATCTTACTGATGTTAAAATTGAGTCGAATATAACATTAAAAGATTATTAACTATCTAAATACTTACAGAAGAATCCGCCGCATTTCGTTCACAGACAATTCGTTCAGCGACTCATTGCTAACGACGTGGGGCGCACTGGAGGTCTAATGCACGGGACTTTTGGTTCACGGGACAACTGGTGCATTGGATGTCTCGCTACCCTAACCTTACCTAACCTAACCTAAGTTATTTCGTTAACGAGACATATAGATGTCTGGACTCCAGTGCGCCAAATGTCCCGTGCACCAGACGTGTGCGTCCCACGTCGTTACCATTGAGTCGCTAAACGAATTGTCTTTGAACGATAGATCGTGACATGATGAAGAAATCTCAAATATAACGCTTGACATTTCAAGAATGAATGTGGAATGTTGACAACGTCATTAGAAAGAGTCTCACCATAGTGAGAAAAAGTCATCACGTTATCACTACTCATTAATAAATGAGTAGTGATAACGTGATGACTTTTTGACACCAATTTTGATTGGCTATAACAGACATTTTTTTAGATGACCAAGCTCACGCCAATACCAGGTATTTATAGTATTGAGTATACTTACAGAGCTTATAAACATAGTAAACATTTTTTATTTTGAGATTCATTGGATACGAATCCACGATTTGTTGCATGATATGCGAGCTATTTACCTCTACGCCATACTCTTTGACATATCATTGTATTTTGGCTTCTGAAATAATAATCCTACAAATATTCACTTAATTAAATTTAATTCTGAAGATAATACCTAATCCAGCTATTATTCACATTTTTTAGTATTTAACCTGCTCGTATTTACACGGTTTCTGGAAGGCCCTGATTAGAGACTTTGGAATGCCATGAAATGGAAAATTATTCCGGGAAGCGATTCCCTTTTCGAAGGTTTGACAAAAAACGTTCAAAAGGAAATCCCCAATAAGCTAATAGTTGGTGCGTGATAAGGATGCTAAATATGAGAAAAATAACCCGAGACTAATTATAGACTCAAAAAGATTTAAAAAAATGGTTGGTAGTATCTTATTTCCTAACACATATGTAAGTACAGTTCTTTTTAATAGTTATACGCGAATGTGAGTGATAAAGACATAGCAAGGGTCAAGGATAACGAAAGCATGTCTCTTTTGTACAAAGATGAGCTAGATAATATAATAATGTAAGCACATACAAGAGAATACCGACAGATGGTGATTGTAATTCTGAAGTCTCATATGTGGAATTCTATGACGCTTACCATAGTGCATATGGTTAAGCGCTGCATGTGTAGTGTTGAACCGCCAACGTCATAGACTAGAGGCACGCATCATCCATATTATTACAGGAATTAACTATGAATGGGTGGTCTTCCGGGGCGACTTTCATCTACTACAAATTTTAATAATTAGGCTATTACTGGCATTTTACGGGTGAGCGATCAAATTCACACCAACCGGGGATATTTTAGAGCTCAGAAATCAATTAAAATCCTTTTTTTAAATCTCCGTCGGGGATCGAACACATGACCTTTGGTTTGCAAAACAAACGCTTTGACTATTGAGCTATACCCGCCGGCAAATTATGAGATACTCTGAATGATTATAATTTATTTTCATATACGTGTATTCAGAATTTTTTTTACGAAAATATGCAAAATGAAAGATCAATGAAGATTGCATATTGACTGTAGATAGAACGAATATTGTTCTTCAATAGCATTTTCTCATTGACATATTTATCTTTATGTTTGAAAATTGCTGTTTTTACAGTTTAAAACTACTTCTGACAGATCGACTAACATGGCGTCGATTATTATTTTATGAAAAATAGTTGTTGTTAATAGATGTATTAGTTATTGTGTTGGTTAAAATTAAATTAACCTAACACAACAAAACAATTTGAATTAATATGGTTAAAAATACAAACACATTTTATTAAATGTAAGAACGTGTTTTTAAAATGAAATTTAGTGTATTAAATAGTTAAATATTTTATTCCTTTTTTTAACACGGATCACGATTTAACTGATCATCTCTGCGTGATTCATGTTAACACAAAGTGATAACTTTGTATATATTTACAATAACATTTGAAATAGATCTCACAGTGAATGCTAAAAATATATTAAGTCATGTTACAAAAGCAATTTCAAAATTATATACATATATATATATATAAACATACTCGTATGTATAATAGGCCTTATTCCTTTCACATACAGGAATAGAAATACACAGTTTTATAGCGGAGCATCTCGCACATACGCTAAATGTGAGAGAGAAACACAAACTCTTCGTTAAAATAATTTTCGAAATTTTTTTAATTTTCAAAATTCATTTTTATTTATCTTTTTCCCATACAGAAACATTAAAAATTTAAACAACTCAATTAATTTTTGAAGTACAATAAGAATTAATCCTACATAATGATTAAGTACTAAGAACAAAGTAATAAAGACAAGCAACAGAAGTTCCCAATGCTCATCAAACTGATGACGCCAACCAATTGTTCCTCCAAAGAAACTAGTGGAGTTCATGTCTGAATTGGGCCTCCTTTACGTGAAATATATCATATATTTTTTGTTTATATGGAATGTTGAAAAGAAGATCTGTATTGATGTTTGTGTGGAGAGTAGCTTATAATGCTTTATTTAAATAATTTTATTAATATTTGTCTTCTAAACGTATTTTTAATTAATATTTATTGAAATGCAGACAATTACGTAATAAGATAATTCGTGGAACAGCAGATCTTACATCATGACACGGCGGCAGAAAATTAAAACTAAACCTGTTTGCAAGTCAGAACGTGGCCTGGGCTCGCACATAATCATTGTTTATTTTTATCTAGTCAGGCCAAGAAGTCGAGTGACAATAGGGAAAAAGTGCCGGGATCTAATGTCAAGTGGAATACATCATCGAGGAGTTGGGTACACTACATCAGAACAGCATAATACTTATATCGAAAAATACTACACTTCCAATAAAACCGATCAGAACCTTACTAATTAATGTTAACAAAAAACCTAGATGTTAAATAAATACAAATAGATGTTAAAATCAATCTATTTATATAAAATCTTATTTGTAGTTGTCGGTGGATCTGTTCAGTTTATTGTTGCAATTTCATCGGACTATGTAAATCTGCCTGTAGTTTATTTTTATATAAACACATACAGGAGAATACCGACAGATGGTGATAGTGATGCTGATGTGTCATCTGTGGATTCTATGACGCTTACCATGTTACATATGGTTAAGCGCTGCATGTGGAGTGTTGATCCGTCAACGTCATAAACTACAGCCAGACATTCACGCATCATCCTTATTATTACAGCAACTTACTATAAAAGATTTGGCCATCACGGGACGACTTAACGTCTACAACCAATTTTAATTAATAGGCTATGACTGGCATTATACGGGTGATGGATCAAATTCACAGAAACTAGGGGGGGGGGTATTTTTAGAGCTCAGAAATCAATTTAAAAAATTCCGTCGGGGATCGAACCCACGACCTTTGGCTTGTCAACTAACACTTTGACCATTGAGCTATAGCCGCCGGCAATGAGTTATAAACTTGTTACAATTTCTATACATATTATAGTACCAATGCAGGCACTTTAGAATATCTAATATTTCTTATGGCTTTGGCATTGTTATGATTACTTGGAGCGAGCGCTTTTACAAATTAATTTTAAGCCCATAGCATTGTCATTTTTATTCCGTTTATTCCGTCCATTTTTAGTCCCTACATGCACTTATCCTTCGTATATGTATTTGGAAACATCCTTAATTGAACTTTATAGAAATAACTGAAAAAGTATTGCGATTTTGTTAATATTTACATAATGTATTTTAAATAATAAAAAAAATATAAATAGAATAGACTGGTCGCAACTATTGAACATCAATATACAATTTTATGTATGATCAAGAACAAGTTATTTAACAGATTTTTCCTAAATGCTACCTGTATGGTATATAATGCTTTTCAAACATATGTTTTTATATTCTCATACAATAGAAATCTCCTCAAAAAATTATCAATACATCTAACAACATTTTACTTCCGCATGCAGCTGTCCTGGTTAAGCGTTATAGAGCCTAATGGAGCAGTGCCACTCAAATATTGGTTCAAGCTCAACTAAGCTATTTACCTGTTCAACTATTTCTTAAGTTATTTTCACATTTATATTTATATAATGTGCATATTTACATTAAAGTTCGCAGGTAACCGTAAAAAATACTGGATCACAATTTGAACCAGTCTTAGTCATCATCATCATCAATATCAGTCTGTGTCTGTCCACTGTTGAACGTAAGCCTCCCGCATGAGTCTCCATCCTCGTCAATCTTCTGCCTTACTCATCCAGGCCACTACCGCTATTATTGTTTTATCTTCAGTTCATCTTGCAGGGGGGTCGGCCAACGCTTCGTTTGCCAATTCTTGGGCGCCACTTCAATACTTTGTTTCAACAATTCGTTGGGTAGCATCAACTACTAGTACTTCTGCGGATATCCACGTTTCTGATTCTATCTTTTAGAGACACTCCGAGGATGGATCTCTCCATGGCACGCTGGGTGACCTTTATTTTATGTGTAAGACTTGCTGTTAGATTCCACGTCTGTGCTATATAAGTTAATACAGGGAGGATGGAATGGTGAAACGCCTTAGTTGTAAGACATTGCGGAAATTTAGCTTTCAAAATTTACTTATGCAGCTTAATTGTCTTATTAAGACCAGAATATAATTTTCAAACACAGTTTTGATGTTCTTCTGCATGACTTTATATGAGAAATTTATAATATTGCCTAATCATTGTTATATGGTTATGATTTCGCGATGAATAAAGTGATTGGGAAGGATTTTTGAGAATGGCTGCAACGTTACTACAATACATTGTAATAACGTTGTCATGCCAAGTGTAACATAATCGATAATCGTAATTGTCTCGAACAGAAGGAACAGCAATATTTTCTATCCCCAACACAGCACTTCCAGTCCAGGGAATAATGTGACTTCAGAAAGGCTTTTCGATCGCAAGCCGAAGCAATAAAAATATGCGAATGGCTTTACTTGTCATAAAAAATAATCGGTTTTCTTTCTTGACGCGTCTGTTATCCAGGATTGGCTCTTATTACTGATAAAGGGTCCGCCAAATATTTTTTTTTTTTTGAAAATGAGGCGCAAAACATCGAGTGTAGCTTCGGTTGTGTGGCACGTAGCGCCGTCTTGTTAAATAAAATGTTGACAATATCCTCTTCTTCAATTTTTGTGAACAAAAATGGCCCGATAACGATCGCCATTGACTGTAACGGCCACTCCTTGCTCATTTTTGAAGAAAAATGGCCTGATTTTCAAAGTAATGTAGCAATATTTTTCAGCGTTGTTCAAGCGTATACATAACCATATTCGTTTAGCGGAAGAATAAAACTAATTATCTGTCAAATCAAACATGAGCTAAATGTTATTATTCACGAAATAAACACTAGTTAAAAAAAAAACGTTAGATGGCGGACAATAGCATGATTTTCAAAGTAATGACGCAATATTTATCAGCGTAGTTCAAGCGTACACACAACCATACTCGGTTAGCGGAAGGATAAAACTAATTATCTGTCAAATCAGACATGAGTTAAGTGTTACCATTTACGAAATAAGCACTAGTTGAAAAAAAAAACGTTAGATGGCGGACCCGATATTTTCAAATTATATATAATTCTTGAAAGATAACTTAAAAATACGACAAAGGCATTGTTTCATCATCATCATCAGCCTGTGTCCGTCCATTGTAGAACGTAGGCCTGCCGCACGAGTCTCCATCCTTGGCAGAGGATGGAGAGTAAGAAGGCATTGTTTATCAATCATTTATTCATGAAATATTATACTAACGCAACACTACTCGAAATTGTTTAAAATCCATACACGGTTATGTGTGTCGACCAAGAACTGGTAGTCTCCAAAATTCATTTCTAAATGCCACCGTTAAGGTCTGGCATGTTCTTCCAGCGTTTTTATTTCCTCCTTCAAACAATATGGATCTCTTCAATGAACCGATACATATACACTTGCAATATCTCCAACCCACACACAAACACGAACACAACGCACGTTTCCCGCATGCAGCGTCCAGCCACACTGTTTGAGCGGCATAGTGTACTGGTCTCGATCGGTTGTGCTCTCCTGCATGTTATTACATAAAAATAATAATCCGATGATGAGAGTACAAAACAGGACGTGGCAGTTTTTAATTTTTTTTATAAGCGAATTTAATAATTAAATATTTAATTGCCACGCATTTAGTTTTTAAATTATTTATTTAATATAGAAAAGCTAAATTGTAACATTATAAGCGTGTTTTTAACAAAATGAAATTAATTATTATAAAATATATATTATCGCTTTTAATAGTAGATTTTAAATATGAAAATTCGACACCATATGAAATAAAATAACATGTTTATAAAAATACTAGTTGTAGTTGACACACAGAATTCTCAGAAATTGTCAGAACAGTCGTAAGTAATATTGACAGTTTCAGTGTAAGTCGATATTACAAACAGTCACAGAACGTGGAAAAAACAGTCTTCAAATAAAAAAAACTCAAATAAAATCGTTGTTTGTTGACCACTTTTTTTTTAGGCATTTGGCAATATAGAAAACCGTACAGGTGTGATACAAATAAAGTGTTGCCCTGTGGTGTCAGGTGCAGTGTCGTTAGAAGGTTGTTCGTGATTAGATCAATGCTCCAAGAGTCGCTCGTATAATTTTGTAATAAAAGAAAGTCACTCGCCTTAGTTCGCACAGTTCAGTCGTTACCTAACGCAACGCGCTATTTTCATTGCGTTTAGCGATATAATTAGTATGTGAAGGCATTCTAAAGGGAACAGTATGAGATTGCATCTGATCATCTGATGATCTGATCGTCTTCATTGTGTAAACCCCTCGAGACGGTCTTGAATAATCGAGCCCAAGCACTGCATAATACTTTAATGTTTCTCGAACTCATTATTTAACATAACAAATAGGAAACAGCTGATTCGATTATATATTTATTTAGGTGTACTCTTTGGGCCTCGGCTAAACTATAAATCGTACGGAAACAACATTTTTAGTCCTTCACAGTCATTTATTTGTCTCCTTATTTAATTAAAAATACATACTCGTATTTAAAAACCAACTATAATTTTATAAGATTTTCAAGGCATACGAATATATTTCTGGTTTTATCAACACTTTGTAATTCGTAAAGTAGATGGTCTTAAAGAAGTAGTCCTGCCAACGGCCTGTCAAATAATTACAAAACAGCTGTATTAAGCTGATATCAGTGATTTGTTCTGGAAAGAGGCGCTATAAGAGCAGCAATGATTTTAATGATATTGGAACATACTTGACATTTGTTAAAAGGTGTGAATTTGATCCCTCACCAGTAAAAGGCAGTAATAGCGTATTAATCAAAATTGATGGTAGACGTGAAAATCGTCCAGTCAATTCCTGTAATATGAATGATGCGTGAATGTCGGGCTGTAGTCTATGACGTTGGCCGATCAACATGCAGCGCTTAGTCATATGCAGCATGGTAAGCGTCATGAATTCCACAGATGAGACATCAGAATCACAATCACCATCTGTCGATATTCTCCTGTATGTGCTTACATAAAAAAAAAAGATTTATGCAATTATTCAATAACTGATACAAATATAAATACATAAAAAATACCATCTTATATGTAATCTCTCTTATAAATTAATATGTGAACAATATACGGCGTCTGTCGCTTATTTATCTGAATAATATTACTATAATTTAGAGACGTAATTGTGAGGAAAATAATGAATTTTGTAGGTGAAATAATCCAATTAAAAGGGAAACCCCTTTTTCTAACAAATCGTTTGTTTCGCAAAAGCTTCCTCCGCTTTTTAGCTGTGAAACTTAATAAAGAATTCGATTTATTGATAACAATTGTCTGCCCGTGTAATATCGTCCGAATGGGTTAAAGCTTTGTCTAGACGGGGCGTCGAGCTTAAATCGAAACAGATGGCACCATTTAAAAGCTATGCTGAAATTGTTCTGCTGTTATTCATAGAGAATTAAAAGATTAATATTGAGTTAAATGGGCAGGTGTATTTGAATAGCATGTCAAGAAATTTAAAGAGTTTATGATAAACGAGACGTAGTGGTTATGTGCTGTTGAACTTAGCTGTAAGTTCAGAGTTATTAAGATCTTTGCAAAACGGCGATTTCGAACTGTTACAAATTTAGGGTGGCTTAGAAAAAGATTATGATGTATGCCAACCAAGGACAAGCAGTATTCAAAATTCTTTATAAAATGTCATCGGAAAACTCACGAATATTCCCGTATACGAGTATAGTCGTGTATATACGGGGTATGTTGGGATACAATGAGTTGAGAACTAGAAGAGATGTGTGCTTGAGTATCCATTTCTTTCGCCTAGTGCGCGGCGTGTTCAGAAATCCTGATATTTTATTTGAAATTGGTTTGTTTGTCCCTGACAATTATTTAAGGATAAGGAGGCACAGATTGTTTGTTCTTCCTAGAGGTAATATTAACCTGCCAGGGACTATGCCGATTGGGAGAGTGATCAGACTGTTTAACGATATCGCCTCGAATATTGATATATTCCACTTGAGAGAAGCCCAGTTTCGACATGAGCTCCACGAATTTATTTATCAAAGTAATTTCGTGGAGTCTTCTGTGTAGCGGGCTCCGGTACATTTTAAATGATCCTATTATTATTGTGTTATTTATAAATTGTTATTTATCCTGTATCCTGTTTTAGAAATGAATTAAATATTGTTATTTGTAATGTTTCTAAAAGAAAAATAAATTAAAATTGAAAATCTTCCTTTATACAATTTAAATCTCCTAAGCAATATCAATATACACTAAAATTAAACACATATTTTTCGCGGTGGTGTAAAATAATTGGACTCTAACTTAAAAAAATAGTATGGTTTCAGGAGTTCCTATATTAATTGCTAGGTTTTGTGGCTGTGTATACTTAAAATATAAATGCAAAAAACGACTATATTCTATATTACTATGTTACTATATTAGGCAATTGAACAAATCACATTTACAGCACGTCATAAATATACTAGCTCAATGTTCAAAGCGTTTGCTTTGCAAGCCAATGGTCGTGGGATTCGATCCCCGACGGAGATAAAAAAAAAGGTTTGTAATCGATTTCTGAGCTCTAAAATACTCCCGGTTACCATCACCCGTAAAATGCCAGTCATAGCCTATTAATTAAAATCGGCGGTAGACGAAAGTCGTCCCGTGAAGACCACCCATTCATAGTAAATTCCTGTAATAATAAGGATGATGCGTGAATCTCATGCTGTAGTCTATGATGTTGGCGGATCAACACTTTACATTCAGCGCTTAGCACCATGATAATCCATAGAATTCCACAGATGAGACTCCAGAATTATATATCACCATCTGTTAGTATTCTTCTGTATGTGTTTATATCCCGTTGAAAATACCTGTATGTGTTTAAATAAAAAAGGTAATTTATTTCATTTTCCTTGGAGGTAAATGATAACAAACTTAATAAAAATCGTATCAGTTACATTACAATTTACAAGGCCTATTCTCTTAAATGGACAATGCTGTCATCTATATAAATGTAGAGTTAATTTTTCTTATATGTCGTCATTTTACTGCATTATTTAAATATAATATAAATAATGTTTAATGTATAATCTTGTTATGAATCCAGAGTTATGACGGATAATAAATAATTCGAACAATAATAAGGAATATATTTCTCAATATTCTTGTAAAAGATAACTGATTAAAAACTTTTAAGTATGGCCACAGCTATAGTAATATATGAGTTTTTAGTAATCGTGTCAGATTGTATGCAGCCTGAGGTGATTTTTAAAAAGAAATACTGCAAAATATTTCAAAACCTCGAAATATGAAACATTGAAACGTAACCTAATTTAAAATATTATTTATATTATACCATTTTGTGATACCTTTAAACGCTCATAAAAAATATGAATAATTAAGATATCGTAAAAAATAACCACGATCTTAAGATATATTTTTATTTTGATGTAAGAATCTGAAAGTAAAGCTTAGATTTTTCTTTACACTATCAAGATGCTACGACAGCAGTTTTAGAAAAAAATTATATATATAATTATGATAGTATAGATTTATTAAAATATAAATTAATCAAAAAGCGTCACTAAAATATGCAATTAAAACACATAAAAAATAATAATTTCGGAATATAAAAATAAACATTTTGTATATTGTACATTGAATATTTTAGTAAATACTGATAATTAATCTCACTATAAATTTATAAAAAATTAAAGTAGGAATAGGGGAAAGCCTTCCAGATATACCTCCCGCGGACAAACAGCTCGGAGAAGGCAAACTTTGATACAAAAACCCACACTGGGAGGCTTCTTCAACATATTTTAGTGGAAGACCATCCATAGGCTACTCCTAAATAAATTTAAAAATCCATGATGAACGAGAAGACCTGGAAGACCACAGAAAACCTGGACTGCAACTGTAGACAAGGATCTGAAAACTCTGGGCCTGACCGAGAATGCAACGAAGGACAGACAGACACGCCGAACGTGCACAAAGAGAGCCGACCCCAGATGATGGGAAATGACGAGGCTAAAGAAGAAGAAAAATACAAAATAGATCTGGTAAATGTAACAGTTTTTTTAGTTATTATGGTGATCCTTCACTTCAAATGGAGAGAAAGAGAATCCAATAAAGCATTCCAAACTAACACGAGCCGGTGCTCGACGGTTACGTCAATGAAATTAATGTCAAATATTTGCCGGATGGCAAGACGTTCTTTGTGCCATATTTCAATAAGCAAAATAACACCCACAGTCTTTTGCGAGAATATCCTCCCACGCGACTAACAACAACAATATTTAGTTTTCGATGAACACGGCAAAAGTACCAGTAAGGAGAATATAATATGCTTTTGTGTTTGCTTAAATTAATTTGACAGCGAAAAAAAAATAATGCCACGGTCTTACGCTGTGGGTTATTGCCAATGTTAAAAGGTAATCAAGTTTTATTTATTTCAATGTACTTGTACTGAAGCTGTCAAGTTTATTTGGCTTTGTGCACACAACTGCACACTGAGTAACGAAAAAGCGGACGAACTGGCCAAAATGGGGGAGAAACTAAGCACAATACCCCATTACGACTGTTTTCCTCTCTGCTACGCCTTGAACAAGTTAGTGCATGACTCACTAACTGCCTGGAACACAGCATATCAAGAATCAACTTCGGAAGAAATAAACAAGTCTTTCTTTCCATTCATCGAACACTTATTGACGTGGAAAAAGACGAACTTCGTGGACTTTCATACCACTCAAGCGTTTACCGGATACGGAATTTTCAGAGAATTCCTATAAAGATTTGGCCTCTCTTCTTGCGACGCATGTCCATGTGATACAGGCATGCAACAGACGGTGAGACACTCTCTCGTGGAGTGCATCATCCATGAGAACAGGATACGCATTCTGTGTTGTCGCCTGAGAGTCTCTTCCATTTCGTGGGAGGATTTTCCTGAATCGCTACTTAGTTCTGAAGGTCCCTTGCTGTTAAACTTCACCATGGAAATCGTCGGGGCCACACGAGCGGTTAACGAGCCTGACATGGAATAGGCTCCTACGTTCTACGTTCTTCAACTATTTTTCAGACGTATATTCTAACCTTGTGTGTAACTTGCAGGGTACAACACGCAACTATGTGTTTTTTTCTACATTTTTTTAAGTGAAACAAAAAGAATAAAAAAAACCAAAACCGATGAAGTACTGTAACAAAAAAGTTATTGCTGCATGATTGAAAAGGCTTTCATATTTAAGATCCTTCTTAATGTGTCTGACTAGTTGCCTTTTCCAGGACCTTATGTTGGGCAATAGATGTTGTCAGTTGGGCTGAGCTTATTTGATGTTGCTCACAAAAACAAGAAAAATATGCTCTTTATTTACCATTTCAATGCTGCGTGGCGTACATATTTGATGGTACTACAAGTACTCTATTTTAAGCTACTATATCATAACAGTGTTTTCAAAAATGTTTTTGATTTTAATAACGACTTGATGTCTTTGATTCTTGAACAATGAGTTTGCTCTCTACCGCTCACGATATGAAGATGCCGTCCACCTGCTGGAGGAATCCTCTCCCCTCCGTGGCAGTAATGGCAGGTGAGTTTATGACTCTCACGCCGACACTAAATCGAAGTCTTTTAATGTCCAATCCGCTGCATCGTATCGCTTCAAAGTAAATGTGTTTTTTGAACTCGGACGTGGGAGTCGACGAAACAAAGTTTTTATTATATCGGATAATAAAAATAACATAATCTTGAAAAAAGTGCCTGTATTCTCATATTTTTAATCCATATCTGGAGCTTATATTAATTTCAAACTGTCGCTCTATAGTTCTGTTAGCTGGTATTGTCCATGCCCTTTTGAAGACATTTCTGCACACGTTAGTCCACATAGGAATATACATATATATTATATTATATATAATACTATAACTACCATATCTTCAAATCCCTACGTTTATATTATATTATTTAGCATATTATATATGTAAATAAATTATATATTTAAGAATGTATTGATCAGTTGTAAAGTAATTTTATATAAATAAGTCAACTATGTAGTAGAGTATATGTGTACACAGAGAAAAGGGAAGTCTTCTAAATACTTATATGAACTTATTATAATATTGAATTTTTCTACCTGATGCCAAATAAACTATCAATCTTAAAATAATTCCAAAATATAAAATATCAATAGTGGAGACACTGTCTTCTTAAATCTAAAACTAGAAGATTACCAACATTAGTAGGATTATTGGAAATGAGAAAATAGAAGAAGTAAAAAGAAAAAAAAACCCCACGACCACATCACAATACATCAATTCTTTTCCGATCACTTTAGTTATAACACTAAACATTTACTTTATCAATTTATTACAAATTTAATGGTTAGTATATTAATGATCAGTATAATCGAAAGATTGTTATATTTATTATAATTAATAATCTAAATTATTTTTTAATGGCTATAAAATACGTGTTGTTATAATATCTTTCTTGTTTTTGTTACGTAAATTAAAGAGTCATTGACAGTATAAATAAAACATTATAAAAATAATGTATTCGTGTTGTGAGTTTAAAAAGAATTAAAAATGTCTGCCGTCAAGTTCTTGCAATATTAAGAAGGCGTTTAAAGTAAATAACTTCTTGTCGAGAGTTTCTTCAGAGAGCTGCTAAAGGAATATTACAAAATTTAAATAATTTGACCATAATGCTGCCATTGGACCGGTCATAATGAATATGCAACGCCTTATAAAAACAAGAAACTAGACACAAAAAACAATAATAAAACACGTGTTTCTGCGATTGTTTTTAGATATTGATAATGTTGTTGTAAAATGTGCTTTTATTCTGATGTAAATTTTTGTTGAGTGGGAAATATTTAGTTCATATTGTATAAAATACGTACAATTATCACGCACGTTTTAATATTCATGTAGCGATATTGTTGATATGATGCTTCAACCCATTACCCATTCCAAAACTATATCATTTAGCTGGTATCGCACAACTAAATATTAAGCGAAACATCATATGCGTAGAGAAAATAAGAGTAAGGTCATTAATTCATAGTCCCACTGCCTTTATAACCAGCATTTTCTTTAAACCAATGCTTAAATCACGAAGAAGTTTTTTGAGATCGATAGAAGCACTCACATCCGGAATTAAGACTGAGAGACTTCAGCTTTGGTAGTGGGTTACTATGGAGGATTTCGTTATCCCAAGAGAGAGCCTCCCTAATGACAGAAACCTTGATTGGTGGGCATGGATATCAGTAAACAGACTGAGGACCGAAAAACGCGAGACAACCTGGAACAGAGAGTCTTTGCTGTGCAACTGCGGAGACCACCAACCGGATCACATCTGATATCCTGCCCCACGTGCGTGACTAGGTGCTCCTCAAAGGACCTTATGTAAGACAACAGAAGCCAAATCGATGTTGCTAAATATGAGGCTGAATCAATTTGATGCCGCTGACACGAATAATGAGGTTCAAGAGTAGATGATTTAGTGAGGAATAACGTATTGAAAGAGCGGACAAAGCAGCCTTTCATCCTACAGTCGAGAAAAAGGGGAAGGTAGACCTGGTTTGGACACGTGCTAAGGACGCCGCAGTAGAGCATAAACTACAGCGGCCCTTTTTTTAGCCCTCGGGCTCAGGACGTCTTGGAATGTCGTTGATAACTATGCATAGAATGCAGAGTTGTGGGAGGCAGAGCTAACATGGGACGAGGCGAAGACTATGGCGGCTGACAGAACATTGTGACGGCAGTTCGTTAATGCCATATGCTCCAGTTAGAGAAAAGGACATGGTAATAATTAATGAAACGAGGAAGTAGAAGATTGTTTACACTCAGCATCTTGGTATCAAGGATTTCATATAAGTGCGAGAATTACAATTGAATTGAAAATATTTTTTAAGCTCTTTTTAATATATCTATTGCATATATTGAATCGTTTAAATAATCAGACATTGCTCCCACAATTTCAAATCAGATTCGTCATAATATAAGAGTAATATAAACACGATAATTTTCACTTGTAATGATTACGATTTATTTGGTTCAATTACATAATTACGTGTGATTATTTAGTATATTTTCAATTGAGGTTTGGTCGAGGTTATCGTGGGGTCAATGAGTTGTGCCTTACTCTAAATCTAAATTATGTTTTTGATCTAAAATTGCACGTGGGCTTATAGATTACATAAAAACACGTATTATCAGTGTCTAGCGAAATTAACAATCTAGTATGTCATAATAAATCGAAGTTATAAATTACGTTTATTAGGCATTGTATCTGTTACGGAACAAAAACAAGTAAATTTACATAGGTGCATATCTTGATACAAACGGTTTCAAGTTAAACATTAATTATATTAATTTAAATTTTGTGATGTAATGTGAAAAATTTATTTATTTATTTAATGCTAGATGTGACAAAGTAGTAAATGTGGGGAGCTTGTTTTAAATTTATTTTTAAAGTTTTTTTATCATTAAGTAAGATCTTAAACAAAATACGTAAATAAACGTAATGTGATAATCGCTCTTTTAGATAAAAATAAGTTGATCTTTTATTTCTATTATTATTATTATTAATTATTTATTTATTCAGCCACCAGAGCCATAATAAAATTTTATCTAGAAATATTGCAACGAGATACATAAAAGAAAGAAAATACAAATCAATAACATTTAAGTATTTTAATTTTAAGCAACTACTACGGTGAGTGGAGCACAGGATCACCGTTGGATGCCTACGTGAAGGCGCTTCCAGAGCCTCTCCAACTGGCAGTCCCACCTATCTGTCCACACAGCGACCACGGAGTTGAGACTTCAACATTTTTCATTCTATGTTTGTATATGTATTTTTCAATTCATCACCATTAAGAAATATTTGTTCATATTGGTTACTTTGTGCGCTTTTTGTTGTCACATATATTTAATTAAATTCTGATATATTTATCGTTCTGACATTCGCGCATCATCTGTATTATTACAGAAATTTAGTATTAATGGGAGGTCTTCACAGGACGACTTTCGTCTACCACAATTTTTTATTAATAGGCTATGACTGACATTTTACGGGTGAGGGGTCAAATTCACATCAACCGTGAGGTATTTTAGAGCTCAAGAAATCAATTTTAAAAATATGTTTTTGTAATCCGTTGGAGATCGAACCTACGACCTTCGGTTTGCCAAGCAAACGCTTTAACCTCTGAGCTATACCCGCCGGTATGTGAAAATCATCTCATAATTGAAAAGTTCTAATTCTACCCTATATATATATTACTGCTATGTCATTCAATATATAATGAGTTTTTATGTACCCTGTTATATACATATACGAGTATATAAATCAAGTACGTCTCATGTACGAGTTGATAATAAATTATCACGCTAAGTGCTGCAGAATTAAGACATATAGTAATAATTGATTGTAATGTAGGTTATTATGTGTCAATAAGCCAATTACGGCTGATAGTTACTATTATACTCTAATAATTAATTAAACACAGCTAAGTATCATAATATTTAATAAACATTTATGAATCTATATAAAAATAGATTTGATTATTTTTTAACAATTGATCAAGTCATACCAAGAGTCTATTAACCCAATATTATTTAATTACTCTATAATGTGATAAGCTAACGATGTAGCTGCCAGCACCAATCGCTAAAAATTTTTTTTTATTATGCTTGGCATTTAATGCAACTATGTCATGAAAGTGACGATCAACGAGGCTATGCAACATTGGAAGAATTGCAAATATGGATACGTGACCGCTTTTTATATACCACATTTTGTTGGTTGTGTTGAACCCCCATTAGGATTGAATTCTCCAGGCTTCAAAAAGTCGGTCTTAATTTTCTGATTAACAAGAACCCAAAATATTACATACTATAGTAGCCGTGTCTGCAAGCCTCCGGGTTGTTGCCCTAGAGTCCGTTGGAAACCATATATATTGTATTCCCAGGTGGATCTTCATTTGCAAATATGTCTTAGGATAATGCATGGATAATGGAAACTTAAAGAACTGAGAGGCGGTGATTTGTGGTGAAAATAAGAGTATGTTTCTGATATGAGTATATAGGAAGAATATGCTTTTTATGACGCTTACCATGTTACATATGGGTAAGCGCTGCACGTGGAGTGTTGATCCACTAACGTAATAGACTACAGCCCGACATTCACGAATCATCCTTATCATTACAGGAATTCACTATGCATGGGTGGTCTTTACGGGACCACTTTCGTCTACCACCAACTTTGATTAATAAGCTGTGACTGGCATTTTACGGGTGAGGGATCAAATTCACACCAACTTTCACCAATTATTTTAGAAATCGATTAAAAATATTTTTTTATCTCCCCATGGCCTTCGGCTTGCGCATGCACTTTTAACCACTGAGCTTCACCCGCCGGCGAACGATAACACATTTTAAATTTATACAGTTATCTTACACCACATGTACATAATCCACTTACTCCTTCAAACTTTGCATTATATTAACTCGTTTAATTTTCATCTAATTCAGTTGAAAATGGCTTCACAAAAAAAATTATGGGTTAATTGTAAATGTTATTTAATTAATTTAATTTGTATTACGTAATGCTTTACTTATTTTATTCAGCTAACACTGAAATGTAAGTAAGTGTTAATTTGATTATTTTATTAAAGCGTACTTATTTGGCTCGCCACGGCAAATCAAAATGGTAATTTGCAAGACTCATCTTTTATTATGTAATACGACATTTAATTAACATATTTGTATCAAAGAGAGCTGTTTTAAGCCGCTTTGCAATTCAATTTCAAAGGACCTGTACTTTATGCACTGTGATGTATAGAATTTTCATTACATGCAACTTCAATTAGTCAGCTAAGAGACTTTCGCAATAAACACTTGCAAAAATGTTTAAGAGCCTCTTATACATCACAAGAGGATCTACAATCGCTTAATAGCTCATAAATCTTAAATCTTATCATCCGTTTTAAAGGTCGTAAGAATAGCAATCTATATTTTTTTGTATTTAATGGAAATATGCGTCAGATATCACATGGTGTGGTAGTGTTTTATGCAGCCATTAACGTCCATAGACCAGTGATTTAAAATGTATTGAATTTACGACAAGAGCGGGTAATTTAAATGTATGCTGAGGTGATTTTCACAGAATTAAATAGGAAATTTCAGACATGATGGATAATTTTTTGATAGCACCCGTCAATGTTATATTAGCATAAAACTGTTAGGCTGTAAGATATTTTCCGATGAACTGTATCAGTGGTGAGAATCATCATCAATATATAATCGTATAATCTCTAGCTGGAGAAATTATTGTCACAAAAGGTAGCTACAAAGCTTTATCAGCAGCCAATGTCCTTGTTTCATCTATTGCCAGATATGCCTAACGAGCTCCTCCAAATATAATAAATACATGTTTCTGAACGCTTAAAATTTAAAATAAAAATACTGCTTTTAAGGCTTTCCAGCGGCACCCGAAAAACATATCATTATTCTCTTATACCTTATATTTCTTGACCTACTGTAAGATGGAAGGTTGCAGTATCTGTTTCCTTACCTTTTCATTTTTCAGTCAAACCATCGTAATTTCAGTATTCTACGCAAGCACCTGTCTCACAACTCATCACACGGCTGTGTTGACATTTTGATGAGGTGCTAAGAACCTGCAACTTTGCAACCTATAGTAGGATGAGGTTAATAAAGGCGCAGTATAGGCAGCACTTTGTTTTGATTGAGCATAGTTACGAGTTCCAGACATTACGCAATGAATTAAAAAACAACCCATGAGAATAAAAAAACTAATTCTGTGTAGTCAGTCGTGTGGAAAATATGAGCATTTTTTGGGAAGATATCAAAAAGTTAAAAATAAATATATTTATATATACTTATAAAGTATACATTTAAGAGATGCAATTGTTATAAATAATACACATTTGTCTTGGTATTCGAAAGTGTAATAAAATGCATAAAAAATAACTATATTTTTACTTTGATTTAAACTAAACGCATTTGAATCAATATATAGTATAATTTATTTGCGGGTTATCAACAAATATGATTACCTTCTTCGTATTATCAATCCGGTGGATTTGTTTGCAGCAACAAAATCTTGCATCTCGATATCCACTCTTCTCGATCTTCATTTTTTGTATGTTTATAAATAATACATATTACATATAACGTCTCAAGTAGGTTTCACTCAAAGGTAATCTTATTAGTTATTAGTCAGCAACAAGGAAGTGAGCTGCCCACATGTCCATAGAAAGTAAACATAATTTGGTCTAATGGAATTTTTCATAACCCCCGCAGCCCGTAGCTGATCTTCATACATTAATCTGCTTTAAAAACCTCCAGGCTATTTGTAAAGCTGGCCGTAATGTATAAAAAGAATCCGTTAAAAGATTGCAGAATACGAGGCTTTGAGTACACACTATTTGCATTTCACTTTCGTTCACAACAGTTACATAATATTTTTTTCTGTGGATAATTGTTACCGTTTTGACGAATAGCTCAAACATTAGCGTTACCCGAATACGGCAACTGGATTCAATTAAAATATTACTTATTATGCCTGACACACAAAAATATTTTGTATTATTAAATCACGTACAGTCAACAATCTTAATGTGTACAGTTTTACTATATATATTTCATAAAACGTTTGCGGCAGATTTTTATATAACAGTTTCTTTTATAGTGTACGTTTTCAGTTGAATCACTTCTTAGTACTAAATGATTCAGGCCTTAAAAGCGTACTAATCATCTATAACAAAATCACCCTAAATATAGATCAAATACTGCTGTTAATAGCTACCGTCTCTTCCAGTGCTAGAATTATTTGCTGTGAAGAAGAAATTAGGTCGACCTCCGTGTGTAGAGATGTCTTCAAATTATGCATGGACTATGGCAACTGACAGAAGCAGGCAGCAATTTGTGGTGATTATATAATATGTTCCAGTAATGGATGGATATGGGGGAACACAATCGATAGTATTTTTTTATAGCGTAATCTCGATGCTATAGGAGGGTGAATTGTAAATTCAAAATGGCTTTTTATGAATACCGAAAACATTAAATATTGCACCAAAATGGATTCTTTTTTTGGATAATAAAAGAAGAAGATGTTGTGGCTTTTGGGTTGAGCCGTGTGTGGTGAACTTTTTTCAACCAATATTTCGACCGCCATTGCAGGGGTCTTCTTCAAGATAATTAATTTATTTAGTTTTGAGTTGGTTTATTCAGATTATATATTTCTTTTATGAGCGTTATTGACTAATATCTCCATGGCAACTCAAGTTTCATTCCGAAGCATCGTAGGTAGGTTTTTTTAAGACTACGGTAGGTATGTTAAAAAAATACGGTAGGTATGTTCTCGAATTGTACATCCACGAACGTCATGTCGGACTGTGGTCGTCTTTGCTTGTCTGTACAGGTTTTAGAGTATGTGCTAGAGGTGGAAGCCATGCTGCTTATGAAATATATAATCTGAATAAACCAACTCAAAACTAAATAAATTATTAATCCTGAAGAAGACCCCTGCAATGGCGGTCGAAATATTGGTTGAAAAAAGTTCACCACACACGATTCAACCCAAAAGCCACAACATCAAGTCTAGCCGTGAAAACCTAAGAAGTTATAAAAGAAGAAGAATGAAAAAAATAAATAAAACATGAGTGCTTAAAGATTGTGTTAACAAAATAATAATAGTAAAATTATATATTGTAGGTAACACCAAATACATTGTATGTCGAATCTACTATTACTATTTATAGATATTTTATGCTGTGATGGATATTTAATCTGCGATATATCGAAACTGTCAAAGCTCGACGAAACTGCAGTCTCCCATAAAGTGATTAAACGGTGTTTAATGTGATTCATGTCAAAACAAGGTACAAAATATTTATATATTTAATATTGAAATGGATCTCAAAGTGAATGCTAAAAATTTAAATTACTTGCGATATATCACATGACAGTATACGTGTTGGCCGAACCCTTCGGTGAAGCATTACTTTTTAATGTTTTTACAACAATCCTGTCAATTTCAGATGGAATAAAAAATAAACTGAAGCATTCATATGAAATTACACTTATGGAAAGCTCATTTTACGAGTGCTTTTATAGTGTATTGTTGGCGCATCCGTACGGGAGATAAGATCGCTTTATCGATATTGCATAAGGCAGCGGTGGCGTTCAGTGAGTCCATATCTAGCGTGCAATATCGCGGGACATTCTGATCGCAGAGAACTGCAATTGGACTGCACTTGGACTGCACTTGGACTGCACCGTCCACAATGCAATAGGAGTTAATTAAATTGAAACATTTTCACTGCAAAATACGAATCTTTACCAAGAGAACCACGTGAACTACAGGGTTCAAGAAATTTATTTTTTCAGTAAAAAATAAGTAAGTCCAAAATTAAATAACTTTGTAGGTTTTCGCGGCCAGATTTCTTATTGTGGTTTTTGGGTTTAGCCGTGTGTGGCGAACTTCCTTCAACCAATATTTCGACCGCCATTGCAGGGGTCATCTTCACGATTGATGATTTATTTAGTTTTGAGTTGGTTTATTCAGATTATATTTTGTATGAGAGTTGATTGAAGGAAGTTCGCCACACACGGCTTAACCCAAAAGCCACAATAACAAGTCCAAAATTGTGAAAAAAAAACATTAAATATGGCTTCATTGCACTTGCAACACAATTACGCTAGCGCTTGATCCATTTCAGCATACATTTTTCGTAGGCTGATTGATTTATGACATTCAAATCATACCGGAAATTTTCTTTTATGGCTTTGTAATGTGTGAAGATTTCTTCAATTAACATTATCCATTTACAGTCACAGCACACAGTGCCGGCTTTAGACCCTGCGGCGCACTAGGCCAAAAAAAATCTGGCGCCCCCTCATTTTTTTTATTGTTCTTTATAAAAAGTAAACCTCTTAGGCTACCTCACTGCCCTTAGGTCACTCGGCGCCCTAGGCAGCCGCCCCAATACGCCACCCCCTAAAACCAGCACTCACGCTAAAACAGTTTTTCTGACGTCTCTAATTCCATCTTTATATAAAACAAAGATAGACTATTCCGGAACCGAGGTAGTAGTCCCGAAATTACAGCATCAGCTTATATGGTTATGCCGGAATATCAAGGATCCGGCACTGAGGATAAATCCAAAGACCGGAGTTGAGTTGATACTAATTTATTTGATACAAGACCCCTTTTTATACCATTATTTTCAACATGAGGAAGCATTTATGAAAGTAATATTAATACATTGAATGTCATACACCGCAAATTCCTCGTGACTTGTTGTTTTGTACCTTGATCCCCTCAATTTATATAGAGTGGCAATAATGCCCTGTGTCGTACCTGACTGAATGAATCTAAGATAAAGAGTTGATTATAATAATTACTTTAACTACTTTTGGATGTACAATACAAAATGGTTACGTTCAAAATAACGTTTTGAACAAACACATTAAATAATATCTTTTTTCTCCGATTTATAACTACGATGCAACATTTATAATAAAAATTCTCACATCCAAACTAATATTCAATACACGCTTCATATGTGATACTGAAATTTTATTTCATTAAATTATATATAAATCAAATGGTGACCCCAGTTAATCTAAGATCGCAATTGGAAATCCTTACATCCTTGTTCGTCTTGAAATATTTATTCTAAGCTGGTGACTCAGATGATAACTACATAACTGCCACTGGCATTACATTAATCAAAACATGTTATTTTACATTATAAAATTCTAAAATATCTGTCGCGGTTACAACCGATGCTCCTCAAAACTATTGAAAAGACCAAAACAAATTTAGTGCACACGATGATCAAAAATCTCACCTGTCACTTATACTCATATGTTGATAATCAGTAAATAAAATTCAGCCAGAAAAAATATCGGCAGACGGGGGATTCAAACCACGAGCCTTGCACCCTTTGTTCTATTCTTTATACCGCACAGTCCACACGACCATTCTCTGCATAGGCAGAGATTGTTTTTTCTTAATGCATTGATACGTATAAAATTTGATGTATAATTGTATGTGTGTATTTAATTACTAATATTATTGAAAAATAGTCAATGATCTATAAAATAAGATAAGAGTGAAAAATATTGTAATAAAAATTTAAAAATCCATTTAGTAAATGACAGATTTGCAAACCGTAAAATACGCATGCGCATTGTTTTGTGCTAAATACGAGTATCTACAGAAAATTATAGCTCTTTAATGACATTATTTTTGAGATGAAAATAACAATAAATAAATTTACTTGTTTTTCTTGCTACTTTTGAAACATAACCAGAAGTTTGGTAGACGTATTTTCTAGCATAGCACAATTATTTCTATAGTTATCTTTAAAAGTAATTAAATTACTCCTTATTTTATAACATTTTATTCGTTATCAAGAAGTGCAATAACAATATAACTTCTCGCCAGATAAAATAATTGTCATTACCAAACAGGAATGAAATTAAACAGTTATATTCTAGAATCTAGATTATAAATTTTATTTTAGTAGTAAAAATACTTGTCAAAATGATTAGCTACATAACGGTAAGGTTATTAACTGACATTACTTGGTGCAACTATAAAGTTATAATTTTATATTCATTTTAATTAAGCTTTGATAAAGAATATAATGTGTGACATAAAACTAAATATTTTTAATTTGTTATTTTTTAAATTAAAATAAAAATGAATTTATAATCATTCATAAGCAAAAGAATGTAGCTCTTGTTGAGATTGATGACGCTTGTCATTTCAAGATAACTAAACACATGTTCTTACTTATTAAACGATATGTGGTAAGCACTTTCACTAAATACTTACATCACACGGAGGGACAGTGAAGCCTTCTTGATATTGCGATTTTTCTATTCCTACTTTTTCTATAGACTTGAGAATGAAAATATGGTTATTGGACATATATATTTTATATAAAAAAAAACCACTCACGGACACGGTACAAAGAGCCACTTTCTATTATTTGCATTGAACATTTCATTGATTTATATAAAAATATTTGATCTCATGTCTCAGAATATAACGTAATTTGTTCTGAAAAAAGGCGCTTGAAATTTGTTGAAATGTGTGCATTTGATCCTTCACCTGTAAAATGCCAGTCATAGCCAATTAATGAAAATTGGTGGTAGACGAAAGTCGTCCCGTGAAGACCACCGATTCATAGTAAATTCCTGTTATAATAAGGATGATGAGTGAATGTCGGGCAATAGTCTATGACGTTAACAGGTCAACACTCCACGTGGAGCGCCTGGTCATATGTAGAATGGTAAGCGTCATAGAATCCACAGATGAAACTTCAAAATCACTATCACTAACTGTCGATATTGTCTTGTATGTGCTTAGATAAAAAAAAGTAATTAAAGAGGTCAGTCATTAGGTGGGTAGATCAATGATCTGTGGAAAAATAAATAAAAATAAGCTTTTCATATTCTTCTGTGACAACTGGTGCAAATAGCCACCACAATAAGAATATTATTTTATGAAAGTATATGGCGTAAAGTAGATAGTTAGATAATCAAATTATTTTTTAACAATTACTGTATTATCTCGATGCTCCTTACGGTATTTACAATCCTCCTCAAGTCGGATCCACGTTGAACGCAAGTCGTAGTCGTACAAACTAATCTGGCGGCCATCGGATAATAATAATTCTAAGGTCTTTTTCATTGCAATGTGTCTCCGCCATTATACATTTGTTGGGGATCGTTATCTGCGAACGGAATTATTGTCCCGCGAGGCTCATTGCAGACCAGATATGCTAACCCCACAATGCACGACATCTATAATACGAATTTAAATAAAATCATCATCATCATCATTAGCCTCTCTCTATCAACTGTTAAGCGTAAGTCTTCCACATGAGTCTCTATCTTTTTTGATGCTGCCAGCACCTTCCTGTTATTCTTCATCAGTCCATCTACCATGTTTGATAACAAACGTTTTGAAGTAAAACATACTTGCACAAGAGTATACCAATAGTTGGTGATGAAGAAATTTAATCTTGCTTATTTTTTTTAGAATGGTTTAGAAATGCATTTAGTATTTAAAATGTCATGTTATTCATCCATCGTTTATTTTATTGGCGATTTACTGTGAATGAGTTGATTTTCATCTACTACAGTTATGTCAAATGCCTTTGCTCTTCGAAGACATTAATTACTTTATTTGACCAGCCAAATGATTTCACTTGAATATGATCGATTTTTTTTTATGTAATCGCATGCAGGAGAGCACAACTGGTTGTGACCAGTGTACTTATCTGATTATTGAAGAGATATAGATTGTAGGAAGGAAGAAACACAGACGCTGGAAGAGATGAAAAGACTATATGCATGATAAGAAGTATGTTTCACACAGAGCAAAATTATAAAGATCTTTGCGAATAGTTTATAGCTAGCAAAATTTTAAGAGATGATTTATTTCATTATAATCTATACTGGAGACGTACCTGTAATGTTCCCATTAGAATTTTAATCTCTCAATCATAGACATCGGCCATGTAATCGTCAAACCACAATATGCAATGTTCTATACAAAATCTTATTCAGAGTTGTCGTATGGACCAGCTGATGGATACTTTTAAGTCGCATTACCATTTTATGAACATTGCAAAAGCTTTTTTTTTATGTAAACGCATGCAGGTGAGCACACCCGGTCAAGACCAGTGCGCTATATGACGCTCAGCCAGGGAGGCTGGACGCTGCATGCGGGAAACGTGTGTTGTGTTCGTGTTTGTGTGTGGATTGGGGAGATTGAAAGTGTATATGTATCTGTTTCTTGAAGAGATCCAGATTGTAGTAAGGAGGAAACACAGACGCTGGAAGAATGTTCCATAGCTTACCGGTGGTATTAAGGTAGGAACTTTGGAAACTGCCAGTTCTTGGTCGACATACATTAACCGTTTATGGATGTTCGGCAAGTGCAAGACAAGTTTGTCGGCTGTGGGTGGGCGCAGGAGGAATTAGTTCTTTAAGTTCCGAAGAGCAGCGACCGTGGTAATAACGGTAGAAAAGACTAAGAGAACCAATCTTACGCCTGTGTTCCATTGATTGTAGGTTAGACGTAAGAGTGTCATTGTTTATCAAACGAATTGCTCTTCTTTGAACTGAGTCCAATAAGTTTTTTGTTTGCACATAAGCACAAAAGGTAGCATAACTGTTTCGTTCTTCTCAGATTAATTTAAATTTTAGACTTGAAAATAGTCAAACAAATGATTGTTCCACGTGTGTTGTGGGGTTACAGGTTTGTTTTAACACCGTTGCGTCGCATCGTTAGCCCCCGTGATTACAGATGCGATAACAGCGACTGGGTTTGGATCTGCAGAAGGTAAACTGAACCGATACTTGTTTTGTGATCACAGGATCGAAACGTGCGCCAACTTACAACTCTGCTCCAGACTATAAATAGATGCTCCTCCAAGGGTCTTAGGTCAAATGGACGATGACCTCTAAAGTTCAACGAGATGCTACAATAATTATAGTATCTCGATCAATCAACAATAGATATCTATTAGATAATACACTTTTCAATATTCACATACAATTATACAAGTATACATAGTGATGAGAAACATTTCTCACCTCCGATTTGCAGATGACATAGTGCTAATAGCCGAATCACCTGACAAGCTCCAAGACATGCTCTACGACCTCAATGAAGCGTCGAACAAAATTGGTCTGAAAATGAACATGGATAAAACAAAAGCCATGATTAATAGTCATATCCTATTTCCATTGGAGGAACAGAAATAGAGGTTGTAAACGACTATACCTATCTGGGACAAGTAATACAACTAGGGCGAAATAACTTCTCAAAAGAAATCGACAGGCGCATACAACTGGGATGGGCAGCATTTGGAAAACTAAAGTACATTTTTAAAGCGAAAATTCCGCAATGCCTTAAAACTAAGGCGTTTAACCAATGCATCCTCCCTGTATTAACTTATGGCGCAGAGACGTGGAATCTGACAGCAAGTCTTACCCATAAAATAAAAGTCACCCATCGTGCTATGGAGAGATCCATGCTCGGAGTGTCGCTAAAAGATAGAATCCGAAACTAGGAAATACGCAGAAGAACTCAAGTAGTGGATGCTACCCAACGAATAGGCACACTCAAGTGGCAATGGGCAGGACATATCTGTCGAAGAGACGACGGTCGATGGGGAAGAAAAGTATTGGAATGGCGCCCAAGAACTGGCAAACTAAGCATTGGCCGACCCCCTACAAGATGTACTGACGATATAAGAAGAATAGCGGGAGTGACCTGGATGCGGAAGGCGGAGGATCGAAGAGGATGGAGACTCATGCGGGAGGCCTACGTTCAACAGTGGACGGACACAGGCTGATGATGATGATGATGACATAGTGATGTCCGCCTTTCTTATTTAGGACATCGATTTACTTGATGAAGGATGCAGGATCAGGTTCACAATACAAACACTTGTTTCCGTTTCACATATTACGCGTTTATTCTTCAATAACGTCGCCCGTTATAGGGACACCCTTAGGCGCTCCCATAACGGTGGCGGGCGCGTTCCGACTGCCAGCGCGCCCTGACCTATGGCGCCGCCAAATCGAAGTAAGTATGACAGTGGCCGAGATGAAATGGACCAACTGTCCTAACAAACAAGATGGCGCAGGCAAACGCCGTGCAACATTATACGATTAAAAACATTATATGCGCATGTCAGGCGAGCGCATAAAATAAGAGACAAAATATCGTTTTTCGGGGCTTATCTGCTGAAATCAATAGTTTATATTTACCTCAAAAGAAGTCCTGATGTTTCGACATATTTATAATGTGTTAAACAGAAAATATTGGTTCCATCGACATTTTGCTTTACAGTCGAACGCTTCAATATCTCAACCGTATATTTACAGTGGTTCATTTTATTATAGGTACTTAACCTGTCGCACTTATGTTATGAAACCGGAGCGTCGGGTTAATCAGTGCATCATTTCTATTTTCGCATTATCGTTGAATCATAAAGTTGACATAAATAAGCGTCATAAAGTTCTACCGGTTACCATGGTCTTCGCCGCGTCCCATGACAATTCTACCTCATGGAGCACCCCGAAGACATTATTTATATTTTTTCCAGACGACCGTCCATAACCACGGGAAACTATAAAAGAAAGGATGAACCCCGGAGAATTATTAATATTAAAGAAAGAGGCAGCTATAGTTTATACTCTTCTGGTGTATTAATTTTTTCCAGTCCAGGTATACCTTCTTGTCTGTACCAACTATAGGATAGAAAGCTGCTGCATTCGCCCCCCTACCTCGTCATTTTTCGTAAAGTTTTACCACCATACAACGAATATTCTACGCATTTATTATATGTCTGTACAGAAGACACTTAAGCATGCTGCATGTCCTTGATTTAAAAGAATTTCAGCATTCCCGCGGCGGTTCAAACCCCAATATTTTACCCGTACTCGTATCTATTCGCAAAACCCATTATACTGCTGCGTTCCTTTTTGATATGAGGACAAGATTCGCAGCTTTTTATAAGAATGAGTGAGTGTATATGCTCGTATTCTATGCGAATAATAATGTACTTGTAAAGCGTGGGTGGCGTGTTTTATAGGTTTTCGTACAAAGCCGAGGTTGGCTTGAAATGTGATGTGAGGAGTCTAAGGGAATGCGAGGCTTTCACGTCCGCTAGTTACCAGTCACCAGTCACTGTTGAGTCCCGGTATGGCGGGTCGCCAGTCAAACCAGAAATTCTTCTATCCCAATAACAATATTTATTTATATTTGCCCATAGTCTATGGAGAGCGACTTTATGGGAAGCCACCGACATCGGCGCTCGTTAAAACCAAAGCAATATTCCCGTTGCTGTTGCGGCGAGCATTCTATATACAATATAAATATCGCTATTTATTGTGTGATCACAGGGTTAATCACCTAGCTACCATCAAAGTAATAATTGAAATCCGTATGCAGAGACTTTCCTTAACTTAAAGTAACCAACCCGTTTGCAGCGACATTTCTCTAGATTTGAAGTAAGTCGAGGGCTATGGCTTCCTCACAGCAATCATTCTAAATGATAAATCAGAATAGCTATTATAAGTTGATTACTTTAAAAAATGTCTCTGTATACGGGACTTAAGTTGGTTACTTTAAGCCAAGGAATGACTCTTCATACGGGTGTAAGACCCCACAACGGTATTTTATGATAATTGTCGCAAGACCTGGATTTTATTTTTGAATCGATTCAAATGCACATGCAAATCTAAAACAATACCATCTTATAAGCCCTTTCTTTAATCAATTAATCAGAACAAAATGAAACGATGGATGCGAAAACTCGAACCAGTGACAGAATACCCAAGTCCTATTGATAGTACATAGGACATTAATGAACAACACATGGATATACTGTCTGCTGTTTAAATCCTCACGTCTACACATAGTTTTTCTCTGAATAATTGTGTTATTGTATATCAAAACTGGTTAAATCAACAGTGCCTAAAAAATAATTATTCTCGAAATAGTAATAAAATAATAATAATGAAACGTGATGTTAATTTGATATATACTAGTATTTTTATGTACCGCGGATTTAACCAGTTATGATCTCAACTGATACAATTGATAAATGTAATGTTACATAATTTTACATCTGCTATATATTTATATGTGTATTAATTGTTAATGATTTTATTACTTTGTATGATAAATTTAATAAATAACACACACTATTAAAAGCGCCATTTTTTGTCGGATCCCCATGTTATGCAATATTAGGCATGTATAGTGTTCGGATGGGTAATCGCTTAAGAACGTCATGTGTCGTTGAATTGTACAATCGAATTTTATTCTCCTTTGGAACATCGGAGTAATCATCCGATTTCCTTAAAAAAATTATTATCAAATACCCATCCATATGTCTCATATATTATACCCCTTCAGGCTTTTGATACTGTCCTGGATTGTGCCAGGAACTTTATAAATAAGTAAGTTCTATAGCGCACAAGCGAGACTCGTTACAAACGTTATGGCATTTCAAGAAACCACTGTGGCAGCGTTTCCGATGTATTACACTTTTTTAATGTATTGTTTCATATTATATAAGTATAATATAACTTATATAAAAGGTTAAGAACCTTCAAATCTTGTATAATATGCTTGTGATCACAGTAAAAAAACAAGTACACTTTCTTTAAATGTAAATTCTGTTGAATTAGAGAGTGATAACAAAAAATAAAATATGATACTTTTAACAATCATCTAAGAAATATTTACTTTTTCTCATATTTTGATCTAATAACTTTCGATTGATGTTTTTTTTACGTTTGCGGTTGCCAAAGCTATTTTAATGGCTCTGCAATTAAAGTCGCTATAAATCCATCTGTTTTGCTAACAGCCTTACATTGTACACGTACAGTTTATCGTATACCTGGTGTGTATGAATTTTTTATACTGTGATTGATTTAATTCCTTATCGGGCGGACTCATGGTATCGCGGATTCAATGTACGTCCTTATTACTTATTTATTTACAGGACGGATACAGTTCAATGATATATTCATAAAATAAACCTAAAAATTAAATAAAAAAGTTAGAATACTGAATTAAGTAAGACGCAAAAAATACGAATAACCCATCTTTTCCGAGGATACCAATAAAATGTACATCCTACCAGGTGAAGAGCAGATATCAACATATTCTTCAAATTCTAGAATGAGTATACGATCTTTTTACAATTCACTCTTCAACACCAGTAAATTTTTTGTTGGATTTCAATTTTTTTAAGATAAATGTATTTTTGAAAATAAATAAATTCATGCATTACTATATATTCTTTATCATATTTGAAGCATATGGAAACCGGAAATTGACGTTCTTACAGTTCTGTAAGCTCAGATTGTCTATGGCTTGTCCCAGAACACCTGTATACTCGGAGGTCCACATGATAATATAGATTGTTCCCGGAAGTCTCCAGGGCAAGATACCCCGAACTTGCATAGACTGTGGTTTTAAAATCAAATAATAATTTGGGTGTTCAATAATAAGCGTTTTTAAGGAGATCGGAGAATCAGCCCGACGCTTCCAAGGCCTGGATATTTTTTTATCCTTAAAGGCGGTATTAAACCTACCGGGATCATGTAAAGATATTAGATTTGTTTATTTTTATTTTAAAATAAAATCAAGCTCGGGTTTTGAACCGACAGCGTCTGAATGACGTACAAACGCTCTTAGTACTCAACTACTCCGCCATAAATAAATATATTAGAGAGTATTGCATTATCTAATAAAAAAGAGTTGTATCATGATATTTTTAAATTTTCTATAGAATGCGAAATTTCTATTATGTCCAAAACGTTACGATCAACGTAGGTTCACTGTATCGTGCATAAATACGTTCAAGGAATTACTTGACTGATGTTTGAGTTATTGTTTCATATCCTAAACATCATAAATAATCGCATGTAATAATACATTCATGCATAATGATGCCGAGCGTATGGCTGAGAGGTAAATTTGTTCGGCTGTCATGCGAGTGGTCGCGGGTTTTAATCCCGAAAAGTATTTTTTCGTTTATATCAACTATTAGATTGAAGCAAATTGTTGTTACTAACTGCCACCTTAAAACCATCTCAGTTTTGATGTGATCATGATCTTGCCTCATTACATGGCAGCTCTGCCTCTTGGAACTCCACCGAGTACATTCTATGTATGGCTCAGATGATCTTCAACAATGCTGTAGGCCTAGGGGCCTTAATAAAAGGCAGTTTTAGTTAATGTTTCCTGCGGCATTCGATGAACATTTTCCAATCAAGATATATAATATAAGATGGAAGGCTATGCACCAAAATATCGTACGCAGGTTCTTGTTTCTTAATGTCTGTTATACGGCTATATTGGTTTTTTGTTAGATGCCGTGATTTCAAGCCGCTTAAAAAGGTGTACATAAAGTGTTTGTTAATGTGAATTTTTGAGGTGATCGGATATTTAAATACGATGTTCCCAATGCCTTCACTATTTGGTCCTAAGGGTTCTCTCAACTCGTACAACGACACACAGTATGCAACAGTTTGTTAGCTATACATGATTGGTCTGCGTCCAATGTTGCTCAACTTCAGTGATTGAACGATAACCGTGCTTAAAATGTTCTAATGTCGTTTAATACTCACCATACATAGCCTATACTGCATGTATAGGCTCTTAAAAAGTATAATCTACGTATGGGATCACTTTATTACCGTCTTTTGGCATTCTTTCGTGTGAGTTAACATAAATAAAAATATCTTTAGTAACCATACTTTACTGCAATACACGCCTATATGTAATTACGTACTTTACTTTGATGTAGCGTTTTTGAATTACAGTAATTTTTTTTGACTTCATACATTGTATATTATTAAAAATGAATTTGTTTGCTTGAAGACCTACAGCTATTTTTAAATACGTGAAGATTTACGACATCTGTGAGCTTAGATTTATTAATACGTTGTCAAAGATTCAAAAATGGAAATAAATCTCTTTCAAATTGGAAACATAATAGCGAAACATCAATTTGTTGCTTCATCTCGTTCGAGGGTTCTTATTTTTCAAATTGAAATTTATAATGACCGGCTGTAACATAAAATACTCCCATAAATTACAAATATTCGCGCCAGCAGTAATCAGTAAACGTTGTTGTAAATCTTGATTCTGATAACAAAACAATCGCATTGTTTTAATATAATATCTGGTTATTTTGTTAATTTCAATTAAAATAGTTGTAAACCGATAAGAAATAAGATAAGTAATTAATAGTAACATAAATAGTAATTCAAATTATCAAATCATTACAACGAGATAGTGTTCACGTCTCTGTAAAACAGTGATACTTAATCTTTTTAGAAACGCGGAGCTCTTGTGAGAATCATCGTGGGTCAAATGTGATATCAGTGAAAGAAACGTTTTCCCTGCTTCGCGAAGCACCTGGAACATTATCGCAGAACTGTAGTGTTCTGCGTAGAATCAGTTAAAAATTCCCAAATTCAAAAAATCCCATCTATTTCATATTTAAGACATTACAAATTACCCCCACTAAGATCGGTAGTTTCCTTTGTCCATGCCTTATCCCATGACATCTCTGCACCTAAAATATTAGCTGATAAAATATATTTATATGTTTTTCAAAATACTAGCTAATAGCGAAGATACGAATGCTGTAGTATCCGAAGTACGCTTTTTTTTACAATTTCATGCCGTCTTCTTCTTCGTGTCAGCGACGTCAAATAATTTATGCCCAGTATCTGGTAAAACATTTGATAGCCTGTGCATTGCCTAGCATTAGCGGTCTTGAGATGTGCAGCTTGTTCGGCACATGGAGCATGATCTTAGGTGTGAGGCGGTCTGCAGGTCTTCGCAGTCGCACAATAATGGCTCTCCCTGCCGAAGAACTCCCCACCGCTCAAGATTGTCCTTTGTCCTACCACCTCCGGTTATTATTCTGTTATGGGATTTCCAGGTCCAACAATCAAGTTCTTGCCAGTTGGGAAGCTTTCGTTTGTAGTAATGAAATCCTTTGACGTGACTTGTTGCCAGAGCTGGAGTATCTAATTTTCAACGCCGGATGTGAGAGGTTGTGTGGATCTCAGAAAGCTGCCTCGCGACTTCAGTCTGGGAGTTGGGGGTATCTGATTAAAAAAGCAGTGGGACGGTTGGTTGATTGCCTTATGCATTTCTTCCGCGCATATGACTTTGCGTCTTATGTTTGGTGGTGCGATACCAGGCAAGAGGTATAGTTTTGAAATGGGTGTTGGTTTGAGGCAGTCTGTGATGAATCTGCACGCATTATTCAGGGCAGTATCCACTTGATTACAATGGGCTGATCGACCCCACACTGGTGCCGCATATTCTCCGGCTGAGAAACAAAGTTGCCGTATTATGTTTCAAATGAGCACTCGTATTTAATACGAATAATACGTAACGCAATAATATAACACTATTAAATTTGAATGATCGGGCTTAAGAAATATGAAAAAATTTAATACAAAAAATAAAAAATATAATGACGCTGCGGATGGAAGATAAATAGGTGGTAGGTTATACCACTGCTTAAAAATTATAAGTAAATTAAAATGGCTAATACTTTAAGAATATCATGTATATCTCTTAACGGTCTTATGACCATTGTAATATTAAGATTAAAAACAATTGGCCTCAAGATTAATTAAATAATTATCCACACGCGAATCTTCCATTAATGCGACTCCTACTAACAGAGGCCCAGTTTGCGTAGTCGAGAGCTCATCGCTAATTCAATAGTCCATGAACTTGGCATTGTTGATTTTGTAATGTTTTTTCTCACACTTTCTGCTAAAAAAATAAATGTTTATTATGTAAGAAAAACGGGGCGGCTCGGTACGCTCTCACGTTACGTCACGTTAAATATAATAGCAACTCTTATATAGAATTTGCACGCGAAACTTAACTCGTAATATATTGTAATTTGCTTAACACACTATTGGCTACAATAAGAAATTCGTGCACTTAAGTGAAGTGGTGAAAGGTAACGTATCAAAACTACTAAATGTAGGAAAAAGCAAAATCACGACTGTCACCTTAAAAATGCATCTTATGAAGTGTTTTATTGATGTTTCTTGTATTTTTGTGCAGACGTTGACACTACAAGCAAGAAAGAAAAATTTACGGTGCTTAGTAGATATTTTCGGATGAAATGATAACTATAGAATATATATGATAATACTTTTTTATGTAAACACATACAGGAAAATACCAGAAAGATGGTGATAGCGATACTGAAGTCTCATATGTGGATTATATGTCGCTTACCCTGTTACATACGGTCAAGCGCTGCATGTGGAGTATTGATCTGCCAATGTAATAGACTACAGCCCGACATTCACGCATCATTCTTATTATTACAGGAATTTAATATGAATGCGTGGTCTTCCACCAATTTTAATTAATAGACTATGACGAGAATTTTACCGGTGAGGGATTAAATTCAAGACCGTAAAAGTATTTTAGAGCTCAGAAATCGATTAAAAACCTTATTTAAATTTTTTTAATCTTCGTCGGGAATCAATACCACGACCTTTTTATTTGCCAAGCAAACGCTTTGACCATTGAGCTATACTCGCCAGCTTGATAGCAATATGTATGCAAACAGTGTTCGAATTATTTTTATATATACACAATCCATCAAGGATGGAGATTCATCTTAGAGGCTTATGTTCAACAGTGGACGGACGCAGGCTGATGATTATGGGTGCCTTTTTTGGGTGCTGACTTTTGAAGATCATTTTTTATGATGCAAGGCACAGAAATAATATTCGCAGGGCATAATTTGCGCAATGTTTGCGAAAGTCCAAACTGAATTACCTGCCGCCAAATTACACTTTTACCCTTCCTGCCGAGCTCAACACACCCAGGTTATTACAGAACATACAGCGAATTACGTAAGGAACCTTGTTATCAGCGGGAGGTTGCTTTTTTCGGTTGATGGTATCAATATCGCTACAGGCAAAGGCCTAATTGCTTCCAAGAGGAGGACATACTTCAACAGGAAGAACTTTGTAAGCGCATCGCCAGGATAACTGGGATAACAAGACGATAGTTGAAATGATTTTGTATAATATTTTCTTTATTTACATCATTATCATCAGCCTGTATCCATCCACTGTTGAACGTAAGCCTCCCGCATGAGTCTCTATCCTCTTCGATCCTCCGCCTTCCGCATCCAGGTCACTCCCGCTATTATTCTTATGTCTTCAGTTCATCTTGCAGGGGGTTGGCCAACGCTTCGTTTGCCAGTTCTTGGGCGCCACTTCAATACTTTTCTTCACCATTACCGTCGTCTCTTCGATAGATATGTCCTGCCGATTACCACTTGAGTGTGCCTATTCGTTGGGCAGCCTCCACCACTTGAGTTCGTCTGCAGATATCCTCGTTTCGGATTCTTATTAGACCAGATCTTTTAGCGACACTCCGAGTATGATCTCTCCATAGCACGCTGGGCGACCTTTATTTTATGGGTAAGTCTGCTGTCAGATTCCACGTCTCTGCGCCATAAGTTGATACAGGGAGAATACATTGGTTAAACGACTTAGTTTTTAAACATTGCGGAATTTTCGCTTTAAAATTGTACTTTAGTTTTCCAAATGCTGCCCATCCCAGTTGTATACGCCTGTCGATATCATTATTTACAAGTGACCAGCATTCAGCAATCGTTTTCATTATTCGCTCATCTAGAACTCTCTGTGAACGGTAGTGATAGAAGGACGACTCGTATACTATCGAAATGTTTTATACTATGTATACAAGTAGTTTTTATTAAATTACGATTTACTGAAGCATCCAGAACACATCGTAATAACGTGCAAATAAAGTCTTCTTCATCTGTTAAGATCTTACTTTAGATGAGACAAATATCCTGGCAGTAAGTAGACTTAGCAGTAGATGATGACCAGGAGTGGTGATGAATCACTTGTAAGAAAATAATGTTTGGTAATTTGCAATTCAATAAAACATACGACTATATTTTGCGGTATTCACGTATTATTTACCAAACTTTTGGCAGATTCCCAAACGAACAATGTCATTTGTGTAAAGTTACGCATCAGAATGTCTAAAGAGGGTGACCTTTATTTGATTGAGTAACGATTTAAAAAGTATTACAATTCCATCATCGACCTATAGACAATGAATATGCTAATTTAATTTACGAGTATGATTGCAAACAATGCAGAGCTTATAAATGTAATCAAAAATCACCAAGGATTGAATTAGCAATTGTTATGTGGCAGTTGAGTATTTTAGTCATTTAAGAGTAATATATTTATTCGTTTAAATATATAATACGTTAACTACTAAAATTCCCCGTCTTTAACAAGTCGCGGGTTCGTTACGTGGCCGCGTGGAGGAAGGATGCAGGAGCAGATTAACAACACAAAAAACTTGTTTTTGAAGCCCAATTCGCATTTATTTTCATTAAAGACTTCATTTCTTCGGCCGACCGGTATGGCGTTCGCCGGCCGGACGAAAGTTAACTGCCAACTGCCGAAACACTGTGACATCCAGCGCCGCCAAGACTTAAAGATGATGGTTGCACCAACGTGAAATGGAGCAACTGTCATAACAAATAATATGGCGTATGCCAACGCCCTGTATTTTTTTATATAATTAAAACTAACATTATTATATGTGAATGTCAGGCGAGCAACAAAAATAAGGGACGAAAGATTGTTTTTCGAGGCTTTTCGGCATCAGCCTAAAAAAACTATATCAAGCTGATATCACTACTTATATCCCAAATAATACGTTGAATATTTTTATTTCATGAACTGAATACCATTTTCCGTTTTACTCTATTTATTATACCCTAATACGTACAATGGAAAAGTAATTATCTAATTAAGCAGTAAATTGCAATAAATATTAAATCTTAAACAACGATAATTAATTTAAAAATAGTACATTATCTTAATTACTTAATGGGGCGTATTTGTATTTTTAACGTTAATGCGATTTGTATGAAATTATAATGGGGTGAATTACAATATTTTGAATATTTCTTAGAAATTTATTATCATCCTTTTGAGCGTTAGGGCGGAGAAAGCATCATATTCAAATAAGAGTCTTAAATTAAAATCACGAAAATCTTAAGAAAACGGTAAACAAGTTTTGTTCGGAGAAAACGAAGCGGACGTGGGCGGTGTTTGAGGATCGTCTCAGTCATACAATATTATATAAACGTTATTTTTCATCCCGAAAGCTTTTTGCGAAGGATAAATCTCATTGAATATTTTATAACAATCCCGTCTTCGAGCTTATGGTAACAAAATATTACTCATAATATTATTCAGAAGCCTATAAATTCTGATCCTCAGATTTTAATCATGAAAATGCGTTACTGATCAATATATTATCAAACTTTATAAAACACAATGAACACACGTATTTAAATTTTACAAAATATAGGGTATTGTATTAGGAAGACTTATTATTATGGATTTTATTGTGTCGTGACCCTGAATGTAACGCCTTGTGAATTATCGAAGTTTTGTCCCCTAAATGGTGTCCGATTTTAGCCATTCCTAATTTGCTACGGGTTGAGCCGCCCCGTAGAACAAATTGGCCAGGCCTCAGGAATGTCGGGTTAATAACCCGATTTCGTTTTAAAAATATTAACAAATCACCCAAAAATATGCTTCGGATACTACAGTAACCTTTCTTCAAGGACTCAAGACTTCTGCTCTGGAGGCTATCGGGAACCATCTATGTTACCAAGTGGAATTTCAGGTGCAGATACATGTATGTCCTAGAACGAGAAAGTGGGAGCGGACAGAACTTAATGGTGGAAATTTGTGGTGACCATTTAAAACGGATGAAGTAAGAAAAATAATACATTATTATAAAATTGGATTTGAAATGGCGTCATGTTATCGTTGACAATTGTTACGACTAAAAGGAATTAAATTATCAATAAATGTTGTAAAGTCAAATAGAATTTGTAAATAAATTTAAAAAAAGGACATATTAAGTGTATGATTGGACAATTGATTTTAATGTGTTACTTGGTACTTTTACGATTTCATTGAATACCGTATTAGGCTGGAAAAAGTAGTTGTCACAGGATGACATAAATAAAAATTGTCTCATTATAAAAGCATTGGCTCTGGCATTTCTGATGGGCCGATGATATGATAAATTTTAATGAAATACTTGTCGGCGAAGGTGTTAGATATTGTTTTAGTGGCAAATCTACGCTCGGATACTACCCATCTTCAAGTATTTCTACCTTCAAGTCCACATATCTTGAAGGTCATCAGAAACTATATGTGCATTGACATTGGCAAAATAGGAAACTAAATAGCGGCAATTTATGGTGATCATATGTGATATGGAATTAATATGGTAAGAAAAAAAATCTGATTACTTAGGTAGGGATTAGGTATTATGCTAGATTCAGTTCTCGATATAAAAGATACCTAATTACGACGTAGTCGATGACTTGACAGCGGATTTCGCGGATTTTTTTGACGCGGACTTTTTTGAGCTGATTTTTTGGCGCGATTTTTTCACCACGCATCAGAATGACGAGGGTCCTTCGAAGGCCCGCTTCCAATGGCCGGGCACTTAACATTTTTTTATTCACTGCGATCGGATGACTTATTGAAAAGAGGGGTCATTGTACTTTGAGTCGTGTGTGTGTCGTGTATTCACTTTTTGATAGGTTTGATACATTATAATACCAGCAATATTAAATTGATGATGCTTCCCAGAATGATTTTTTTATTCCGATTGAGCTTGAACTTTACCCAATTTTCAGAGTTGCTTACAGCGTGTCATTGATTTGTTCAGATGGTCAGCTGTTGAAAATTTAGGCTTCAGAAAATTTAGTTAAATGAAATAATACCAGTGTGAATAGCCCAGTTCAGGTACGAACTCCACGAATTTGTTTGGAAAGAATAATTTGTTGTAGTGGTCTGTTTTCTTACCATTGGGAATTTCTATTGCTTGTATTTATTGCTTTGCTTTTCTTACTATTTAATTATAATTACCTATATTTATAATTGTTTCTATTTGTAATATATGTTCTATTTCAGGATCGTATTTAATAAAATGTGTAATGTTTCTGAAATAATAAATAAATAAATTGAAAATCGAAAAAAATGTCCTATCAAGGATTTATAAAAATATTTTTATAATTTTTGAAAATGCTTTTAATGTTTGTATTGTTGGGGCACAACAAATTTAATTTGTAAAAACTGCATATAATCCAAACATAATTAAAAAAAAAATTATACGAAGAACGTTTGTTCAAATTTATTATTTGAAATGCAGTCGAAGAGTTTGATTTCTCGACCAATACACAATGCTGTTACAATAGTATTTCGATCTATATACCTTTCGTTTTTGCATAACAGCAGGGCATTTCTGACGATCGGTCAACGTTTTTTCCCGTTCAAAATCACAATAAATATCGCTGTGATATAAAAAACTGGCAATAATTTATCTTTCGCTCCGTCTAGTATTTATTTGTCTGGCTTCGCATGTGGCGATAAAAAATCGCCCAGCGTTTTCATAAAAGAGCTCAAATCGAACGATAACAAAAGGTAAAAAGAAATATCTTGGCGCGAACCTAAGATGATAAAGCAAATATACGCTTGGTCATTCAACTTGTGTACAAACCGACGGCCATTTAAGCGATAGGGACGCAACTATGTTGCAACAGACAAGTGCATGTAACAATACACGATAATACATTCTCAAAAAAGGCTCTGAAGTACTGAAATACTAACTGAGTAGGAGTTCCAAAATACCTTATGGATTTGATTGACTCGGTTCAAAGAATAGCAATTCGTCTGCTAAATGATGATACTTTTACGTCTTATCTACATTCAATGGAACACAGATGTAAGATTGGTTCATTGATTATTTTGTACGTTATTATCACGGCTGTGTTCTTTGAAACTTAACCGACACAGTTTCCCGCATGCCTCGGTCAGCTGAACGGTGCTGAATAAATCCCAGAATAATTATTTTAAGTTCTCGCGATTTCTTTATAATTATTTTTTAACGTTTTTTTTAATAAAGGGAGAAGATGGTAGTGTGGAATGTTTTCGTTCCCTTCCACACCGCAATAGTCTATCGATCAAAATTCCAAAATGTATTTAAAAGTAAATTTTATGGTCCCAAAAGTATATTTAGCAAAATTCCGTCACATAGTTCTGTCAGCTTTCATTGTCCTTTATACACATGTCTGCACTTGAAGGTTCCACATGGAAACATTTATGATTTCCAATGCCTTCTAGAGCGGCAGCCCAATGACTGGGAGAGACGACATCTGCAGTATCCATATCATAATGGAGTGTTTGTTCATCATCGTGTTTTAGAAGATTGGATGGTTAACCAGACGATTTCAAATCCTAACCAATTGCTCCTAAGTAGCGACTGTTAGGATAAAAATTAAAACAGTCATAACACACAATATCAATGTTTTTAACTACAATACTAACAAATTTATTTTAGAAGCAATTATATCGTTTATGACTTTAATACCTTTAGAATGACGGGACTATCAAACCATCGCTAAAACATATAGTATATTTTTATTGTTTAATTATTTTGTTGACAAAGTGGTTTTTACTGATTTTTACGCGTTGAATATGTATTTAATTTCATTGATAATGTGATACTTATAACTATGAGTTGCCATGTTGAATGAAGTGTTAGGTATAAATCTATTACATATGTTATAGAGAAAATAATTCATCTGATCGTATTACGCTCTAGTTTCATCTAGAAATCCTTTTCATATCAATTTTCTTTCATTATTGTACCATCCTTGATTGCTTTGGATCCCTTCACCTTGATGGGCCGGGAATGTGATATTATTGGTCAAACACTATAATACGACTACGGTACTACTCTGATGGGTGTATGGACTCCACTCTGAACATGTTTCATAAAAGAGAAGCTCAATTTCACGTCAGTTTCGCAACACTTTTTTTTCATCTTGTATTACATTATTGTTTACGGTGTCAGGTCACTCACCTCACAGATGACCTTTGGGAGAAATTTGTAAAGAGTTAACTGCACATTAAATTGCAAAAATAAAATCAAACAAATTTTTATGAAATTATTTTATGTATACACTTACAATGTTGGACTTTAAGAAATAAATTTGATACATATTTAGATTCAACGACGTGTATGATTTTTAAAGACAACAAAATACTGCACGTGATATATTTCTGAATAGCTGCAGTTGCAGCTTATGCTTTCCTGCGATATCCTAAGAAGATGTTCCAGCTGCGTTCATCTTCGTCTTTAAAACTTATATGATTGAGGGCCGGGCGGTATAGTCCAGTAGTATAAACGAGACGCTGTCGATTCAAATCCCCACCAAGCTTGATTCTTAAGAAATAAATCAAATCTAAGCTCTATACATGCATTTTGAGGACAAAAAAAAATTGTCCAGGCCTCGGAAGCTTCGGTCTGATCATCCAATCTCCTTAAAAACGCTGATTATTGAACACCCAAATATTTATATTGTTATTCATCGCTGGTACTACAGCCGCAGTCTATGCAAGTTTGTGGGCTCTTGCCTTGGAGGCTCTAGGGAACCATCTATGTTTGTTTATTAATTAAATATACATATACTGTACATAAAATTCTTTACACGAGTCAATTCATTCAGAAAAACTAACGGCAGGAGCGGGATGGGAACCGCGGACCTTTGGAACCAACCATTTTTACCCAGGTAATTATACCGCTCGGCCACCGGCCATTTCTTCCGCCATGAGCTGACTTGTTTCGGATCTTCTACATAAGGTTATCATCGTATGATAGATGTCGCTATAGTATATAATCAAAGTACGTATATTTTTATTTTTTGTTATTCAATCAGAATGCATTTATTCACAAGCTTAATATTATTACTTTCCGACAATCTATTTATTTTAGTAAGTATCACTCGGGTCTCGAACCGAAACTATAGATCGAATGGATGAGAACAACTTCTTGTAAGTACGACGCGCACATTACAGTAAGTTATTTACTTTTAATGATGAATAATTTTATAGTATACGTATATTTAATTAATTATAATATTGTAATATAGTCAATGATCTATAAAAGTAGATTAGAATATTGAAATAATAAAATAATATTCTAATAAAATAATTTTAAAAAAAAAAAAAACATACATCTATGTTTGCATATGGACTCCTGGGTATGCAAATGTTCTGAGACAAGCCATAGACAGCCTGAGCTTTCAGAACTATGAAACGCCAATTTGCGGTGTTCATATGCTCCAAATATGGAGCGAATATGGTAAAAAAAAATGATCCAAGGCTGCTATATTTTTTCCCTTACCTCGTCATTACTCATATTGTGAAACTGTCGTAAATATTCTAATCAGGCACCTGTTCTCAAAACCCATTGTCCGACTGCATTGGTTTTTAATAAGACGCTAGGCTTTCTATTGTCGACACTTAGTTTTTGTTTGAGTATCTGATACGTACGTGATTAGATTTAATATATATTATTTACATTTTGTACAACATTTAAAAGATATATATATTTAGAAATTAATAAACATTACACTCATGACGCAATATCGGTAGAGGAGGGAGTATGAGTATGACGAAGCAGTTTGATTATTGTTCTATTTTTGTAAAAGATTTTAAAATTCGTAATTCAAATTTTTGCGTGTTTATTCATTTTTCTTTGTAGGGAATATCTAATTTTTCCAATGGAGGTTTATTGCTTCGTCCCCAACGCATTTTCGTCGCACTATTTTTGGCACCAAAGTCACACCGAGGTCATGAATTGATTACTTGTGACCTCACACAATGACCGTATTAACATAATTGCCACGAGTACATGCAACAATGTAATATTTAAATTTTATGAAATCATTGTTTCAAAAAATAAATTTGAGATTTAAATCGCGGCAGTCCAAAATATTTTCGTGCTTTGATATTTTTGATAATTATTTTTATTTTGCATTAAATTAAATAATTTCTTATCTCAATCAAACTGTAAAAAACATGAAACATAAATTTAGTAGCCATTTTTTTTGACCTCTTGCGCAAAATCTGAAACTCTCAATTTAAAAATTTAATAACTATCGCAGAGATGAAAATGCTGAGGTAGACGGGCGGTGTAACTAGAGTGGATAGAGTTCGAAATGAGCATATTCGGGGTTCATTTCGGGTGGCCCCCCTACCTGAAAAGATAAGGGAAAACCGCCTAAGATGGTAGAGATGAGGACCACATGGTGAAGAAAGCCCTCAACATACCCACGCTGAGAAGAATACCTCACTACAAGAATACCAGGCAACCTGGACTGCAACTGTAGACAAGGATCTGAAAACTCTGCGCTTGACCGAGAGTGCAGCGCAGGACAGACAGACATAGCGAATGTGCACAAGGAGAGCCGACCCCAGATGATGGGAAATGGCGAGGTTAAAGAGAGAGAATAAATATCGCTTTACTCGATCAAATAAAGTACCGCGTATATACAACGCCAGTATTTTTCCAATAATTGAGCTAGGCTGAGGCTAAGCTACCTCCAGACACCAACTCATCACTAAGTCATCAATCCTGAAGAAGAACTCTGCAATGGCGGTCAAAATATTGGAAAGGAGTAATTCGCTACACACGGCTAAACCCAAAAGCTACAATATATAAAAAGAGTCTGTAAACGTGAAGGTGAAAATACAAGTAACAAAAATAAATGGTTCATAAGAAAAATGTATTTTTCTCGTATTCGGTTCATTTTATGTAATTTCGGAAAACAACTGCGATATGATAAGACATCTCGGGAAGAAAATTAATTAGAAAATACAAAGAGAGCTGGTGTTTGGTTTCGGCGATCTGCCAACTGGGAAATACCCCGCTGGATAAACAACGGATCAGGTTATTTGCGGAAATAAAATGTTTCTGGAATATTCCCACAAAATAATTTAATCTAGATATTTTCGTGGCGAATTTTGTGTAATCTTTTTACTTAATTAATACTACAAAAAACTGGTTTGTACTTAACGTCGATTTTGTTAAAGCATTGATGTTTATTTAAAAAAAAAACGTAAATGTTCATAAAAAGTAATTCTTCCAAGTTACGTACTGGATCAGCTCGATTAAGTTTAAAGAAGACCTGCCTAATAAATTGAAATCTATAAAATACAATTTTAATTATAATATTATGAAAAATCTAAATTCAAAGAGTTTATAAATAAATAGGTACATTAATAAATAGCTGAAAAGGGTTGCGGAGGACCGAGAGGAATGTAGATCGAGATGCAGGATTCTGTTGCTGCAAACCAATCCACCGGATTGATACTACGAAGAAGAAGGTACATTAAAAACATTAAATAAAAAAATATACCTCTTCGATCTTCGTCATCAATTCTATGACGCATACCATGGTGCATATGGCTGAGCGCAGCTTGTGGAGCGTTGATCTGCCAACGTCATAGACTACAGCCTGACATTCACGCATCATCCTTATTATTACAGTAATTCACTATGAATAAGTGTTCTTCACGGGACGACTTTCGTCTACTACCAATTTTGATTAATCGACTATAACTGGCATTTTACGGGATAAAATTCAGACCAATCGGGGGTATTTTAGAGCTCAGAAATCGATTTTTTTAATCTCCGTCGGAGAATGACCCCACGACCTTCGGCTTGCCAAGCAAACGCTTTAACCACTGAGCTATACCCACCGGCAAAAACCCAATAACATATATTGTGTAACACATAATTTAGATAGGTTTAAACCTCTCTCACGAATGCTGCTCTTAGTCAATTGATCCCGCATGGAACACCTGAAAAATGAATATGTGAAAAATATATGTAATCACAGATGCTTTATACTCGTATTTACTTCAAATATTAATCTTAAAACATCAAAGAGCGGCATTTTTTTTTAAATTTAAATATTCGTAAGTACAATTATTATAGTACAATGAATGCAAAAATAACCTTTTAGATCACGAGTAATTAAATATTTGAAAATATTTCTGTTCTTGCAATAAGTTTTGTTCTAGAGCCGCATTTTCAAATCTATAGTGAGAATTGTGACGTATTTATTGCAAATATAATACATAAGCTTAGGCGCCATTCAAACTAAAGAATGCGGGTGCAATGTTGCAAAATTCATTTATTTACATAACGTGCTTATTATTCTAGATTTTTCACTTCCAAGTTTGCGACCTCATTTCACGGATTAAGATATTCTATAAAGCAGGAACTCTATTATCTATCGGATTTAAGGTTTATAGCACTCACTTCACACCAGTGTTATCAAATTTATTGGCAATCGAGTTTTGCATTCTCAATGATCGACTTTTGGTAAGTGGTTGAGAAACAGGTAAATCAGATAAGAAATAAAAAAATATATTATTATTATTGGAAGTATAGGCACGTAAAAAATAGAAAAATCTAAAAAAACAGAGTACTTTTAGTGTACAAACGAATGTCATATAGTAGTTAAATTATTATTTGTTGAAAGTAGACGTTTAAAAAATTATGTTTAAAAAGTGTGTTACGTATATTTTTAGTATTATATTTAGTTTTTTTTATAATTATCAAATAAGTAACAAATTGAATAATTAAATAGTACTTTAAAATATTTATTCTAACGCTTTAACCACTGGACTATGCCGGGTGGCATAGTCCAGTGGTTAAGGCGTTTGCTTCTCACTCAGACGTCGTCGATGCGCATCCCGACCATGCTTGATTTTCTTAAATCCATTTAATTAATTATAATCTCTTTTCTTTACATGCCCCCGGTAGAGTCGAACCACCCCTTAAGGACGAAATAAAGATTGTCCAGGCCTCGGGAGCGTCGGCGTGATCATTCGAACACCCAAATATTTCTGTTACTACAGCTGCAGTTTATGCAAGTTCGCAGATTCTTGCCCTGGAGGCTCCCGGGAACCATTTATGTTCCCATGTGGACCATGGGACAAGGCATAGACTATCTGTGAGCATACATAACTGTGTAAACGGATATTTTCGGTGTCTATATGCTCCAAATACGGAGCGGATATGGTAAAAAAAAGTATTTAAGCCGATTGTGTTTAATTTTCATTAGAGAATTCTCACATGAAATAGACATCTAGCCAGGAATGTAGTAAATTAAGAACAATATATAACTCCTTCAAGGGTTAATATGACACTATCCTAGTAACATACTCGTATTGTCATAAAAGAATCCCACTATAGAAAAAATTAAACTAAAAATCACTGTGCATACTAAGAGTAGCATCAAAATTTTGCATTTAAATACTGAGTATTTCGAATGCTCGTAGGTTCATAAAGTTAAAAAATATTCCATTTTATCTCGCTTCATTTAAGCGGCTTAAAAAATATTTGCGTATAATCGCGGGGAAATTTTAACTTTGTTTATTTTGTTAATTTCGGAGATAATGGAAAACATACAAAGTTTTATAAGGGGAGGGCGAGCGCAGTAAAACAAAAATACAATGTTTTTCGCGCTATACTAAGTGCTTAATTGCATTACATACGAGTGTAATATTATATGTATGCTCTGATAATTGGAATTCAAACATATAAATAAAATATAAAAAGCAAAATAACATAATTTTGTTATGAAAATTATATAATTGGACTGGAATAATAATAAATTTTACATCAGATTATACTACAGATAGATAGATACAGAACCCGCAGTTGAACTCGAAAAAAACTAAATATCGTTTGTACAGTATTTTTCTTGTTATTCATATTATCCTACTATGTCATATGCTTTAAATTAGGTGCTCTCCATTGATTCTGCTGAGAATCTCGTCATTTGTGGTGTGGTCTCTCCAGAAAATTCCCAATATGGGAAGTTTATCAGTAAGTTTATTATTATGTTTTTAAATGTAGCGTTTCAAATGCCTTCAATCTTTTCATCGTATTTCGATTACCGATTCGAAATACCTGTATCAAAGCCGTTCAACAAAATGCTCCATAAGCTTACGTACGTTTTTTAATTTTATTTATAAATAAGCCTTTCGCCTGATACGTACAGATACATTGAGATATAGAGTTTTAAAATATATTCTACAAATCCACCAAAAACAAGTTTTATAAAGGACCTCATAAAGTGCAGGTGATTGATAGAAAATAGAAGCCCCCTGCAGCTGACGGGAGGTAGTCCTAGGACGGTTTTTGGCAATCGTGCTTTTAGCTACGCGGCACCAATGGAATTACCATTCTGTCATAAAAAAGCGCTATACAAATACTAATATAATAGTAATTGATATTTTTGGCAGAATAGTGTTGTAATATACATCGCTAAGAAATGTATAATGATTACCAATAGAATGTAGCCTATTGATGGCAGGATTATTATTTTATAGTTGAAATTTGAAGTGTCAATTTATATAAGTAATGTCTGACATATTACTCTGGATGGTGTATAAAAAGTGAGCATGTTGATGAAACATAAAATAATGGCAAAATTTGTGTATCTTTCTATTTTTTTTGCGTGCGCTTTACCAAAGTGAGCTAAAAGGAACGTACCCATTTGGATAATAGTCTCGCACAAAGACAAATGGCTCAAGAGGTCACCCAAGGACTCGCAGGGATGCGAGACTGGTTCCGAGCGGAGGTTCTGTTTATAGTATCACTTAGCATAAAATATGCAACTCGCAAAAGGCCGGCTCACTTCTCTAGGCTACAGGAGTGCGACCGCCATTAAGGCGCAGTGGAGGCCATTGTCGTAGGAAATTATAAGTCACGTTTGACTTTAGGAGCGAGGTAATGACTTTCCCGGGATATGAATAATTGAGCCATCTTATGCGGCGCACTTTATACGCTCATTACACGCACTAGTATAATACAGCAGCACTCTTATTTTTATAGGTGATGGAAAATGAGCCACGTAAACGGACGGGATGTTAAATTTCTTTTCGTCTTTGTTTTGCAAATCAAATGGATTGTATAATCATCATTGAAAGAACAATTTTACAAAATATAATTATTTGTATGATGCAGCACAACGATGTTATAGGCGAATCATCCGAATAGAAACTAGAGTACCAGTAGATGTTTTTTTCTCCCGCGGATTTTATGGCGCTCAATCGTGTCGGCTGGATACTGCGTGTAAAAAGATTGTTTATCGAGGTTTTCGGTCCCAGACGGCAAGGGCAATATCATGTTGATGTCAATATATTGGAAAATATATCAAATTATGTTAAGATGCCAGTTACCGATAAGCATTCCAATATTTCACTTTCCAAGTTGACTAGTCGATTTATGATATTATTAGTGCTTGGTATTATTCAAAGATAATTTCCGTTAGGAGATCTACAAATTAAAAAAAAACACGGAATACGGTTAATAGAAAAAGGCAGCAGACTGTAAGGCATTGTCAAATCGGACTGAATCAGTTATGGGAATAGGACACGTATCATGTGTTGTCATCTTCATTTTTAAGAATACGCTCTGGAACTGTTTGCTACTTGATCCATACAGTCATTTGCTGTTGAACAACATCAATGACATCGTAGGTATCTTGCGCGTTGCTAACTAGCTAGACTGACATAGAATAAAATGTTATTTATTTATTTTTTGTTCCTTCCCATACTGTAACTTTTTGTTGGTAGAATTTAGCAAATATATTTTTCTTCATTATTTTTGCATATGAAAATACGATCATTTTTTATCAGTAATATGTTTCATATAATTTAGTCTTTCCTATTTTTGAATAACCTGCTTTTATTGTGATAAAATATCACATTCAAAATCATATTGATTATGGCCATAGTAAGTTTTAAAAAGCACAACAATGCTTTCCTGTTTATTAATACCATTTCTATAGGATCCAAAATAATTATATGTTTTTGAAATATAGGAGGAACAGCTTGAGAGTGAAACGGTTAGGTTAACTTGATAACATATATATTTAGTTTATATTCATGTTAACTAAGTACGCCTTTAAATATTATAATTAAAGGCCATGTGCCGCAAATGGGGGCTATTTTCTTTTAAAGCTAGTGAAATTAAACAAGTTTCCCCCAGCAGAATATGAGTACCGAGCTTAATTAATTTCGGAGAGATAGTTTTCATGTTAAACGTAACTACAGTAACGTGATATTTTAACATGTCTGTACTGAGTTAGTACTATTTTCTATTTATATATTATGTTTTAATGAAACTAAAAAATACAGCGTATTATCATTAATTTTATACTCTGACGTTTGACTCAGGTACTCAAATTTGAATTTTTCTTATTTAAATCTTAAATTATTAAAGAAATGCTATTTATTAATTTTTTATTGAGTAACTTAAGATCTAATAGTAGAAATAAATAATTAAAACAAATAAATATTACAAAGGATACCTATGTAATAGTAAATAAAATAAAACGAAACAATGATAAAAGCAGCTTATTTACATTGTTTATTATTGAAAGTAAACGCTCGTAATTACATTTTTTTCTGGGATATAAGGGGTTATTCATTTTTGCCAGCTGATATACATTGAAATCTTCTATAACGTTTCTATAAGATCGAATGATTAGTCCTTTGCCTCCGACCATTTCCGGCGGGTATAGCTCAATGGTCAAAGCATTTGCTTTGCAAGCCAAAGGTTGTGGGTACGATCCCCGACGGAGATTAAAAAAAAGGATTTTTAATCGATTTATGAGCTCTAAAATACCCTCGGTTGGTGTGAATTTGAGTCCATTCATAGTAAATTCCTGTAATATTAAGGATGATGCGTGAATATCGCGCTGTAGTTCATGACGTTGGCGGATCAACACACCTCATACAGCGCTTAACCAATATGCGTCATGGTAAGCATCATAGAATTCCACAGATGAGACTTTAGAATCACTATCACCATCTGTCGGTATTCTCCTGTATGTGCTTACATAAAAAAAAAAAATAGTCCTAAGAGGCGGTTCAACTCAAAATAATATCACAGAAGGACTGGTTATATGAAAAATCTTCGCAAACACTATAGGAAAATTTTCCGTTATAAATAAAAACAGCGTGCGTTTTACGAGGGTTGACTGTATTGATTCTAAAATCCTCCTCTCTTCAAAAGGTAGTTATTCCGTCGCGTGATGGCAGGATGGGGAGCAGATTAATAACACAGACTTTTTCTGAAGCACATTGACATATACTTAAGACAAATTTTAACCTTATGGCCCGACCTAGTCACAACATTTGGCCGAGCCACAATACAATATGCTCTCGCCGAAAGGCGGGACACGACTGCCGCGCTCGTGATGGCTCTCGCCCAGCCATGGCGGACACATTCATGTACAACAAACGAACATAAATAAGAGACAAAAATTGTATATCGAGGTTTTCGGTACCAGTCAGCAAGGGCTATAGCATGCTGATGTCAATACATTTTAGATACTAATTCGTTTGGAAAATGATATGAGGTATTTAAGGCGAGTTAGAAGGACGCTGAGAAGGCTGACTGTTGCGAGATGAAAAAGGAAACTAGAACCTTACAACGATTAACGAATACTTAAGTTATGGTTTCCAAAGAGATCACTTCCATTTATATTTTTGCTCCACGTTTTCAAGGACTATCACCTTTTCCAAGGTACCGGACATGTATTACGTAGTATGATACTAATAAATTGGATGACTCGGCGTAGTTTATTACATAATTTTTGACCATCTCGACCTTGATATGGTGAAGCAAAAACAACAAATTAAGTAAATAAAATGTCACATGTATAATGTAAGCATAAAATAGCCCGGTTTGATATGTTGCAAAAACATGTTAAAATAACTTTTACATGACATTTTATTGTAAGTAATAATTTGGCAAGATTTCGACAATGTCCAATGTCATCAATAAATAAGGTAATCTATTCATTCTTTTGTGGTTTTTTGAAACAAGTTTTTTGAAAACTAATTTAAAATAAACAATATTTAAATCATAAATCATGTAGACATCTTTATAATTTTATTTACTAACAATCTAAAAAAAATAACTTAAATTGTAAATAGCAAGTTTATAAATGTTTTAATGGTTTTTAAACTTTTAATTTACTAATTTTAAAATAATGATATTACGCCAACTTAAATAAAAAATAGATATTTTAAAATTATTAATTAGTGTCTTTTATATTTGAGGTGGTTAGTTATGTTAACTCTGTCCCAACCACCATTAAAAAAAAACTATTTTATTTTATAAACACAAAAATTATCAATATTTCCATTTGATAATATTAAAATTTATACTCTATTTAATGATGTATTAATTTAAATTTCAAGAACATTAAAAATATATGGACTGAACATTTTAAATAATAGTTCATTTAGGAAAACGTTTTTTTCTAATTTTTTTTTTTAATTGTTACGTTTGTGTATTTTATCACAAATAAATATATTGCTAACGGTTTCAATGCATAATATTATAAATAAACTTAATATCATATTCAATTAAAAAAATATATTTTATTATTCTTAGGTATTCCATATCCGGTATCTCTTATACAGGAAACGGCAAAGAAATCTGTCGGCTTTCGTCGTTGTTTTGATTTAAATCGCTCCCTGTATTATAATGATTTAGCTTAAAAAAAAAGTAAAATAAATATATAATAAATAAATAAAAAATATGCGCACTCAACTGACAATAGGACATATCGGAAAAAAGCGTTGGATTGGTGACCACGAACTAGTAAAAAGTGTTGGCTGATCCGTTGAAAGATAAACTGACGACATCAGAAGAATAGCGGAAGTAGTCTAAATAGGGAAGGGGGGGAATTGAATAAGATGGAGACTCATGCGGGAGGCTTTAGTTCAACAGTGGATTGACACAGGGTGATGATGATTAAAAAAAATTACATTCAATCACCTCAGCTTAATTTAATATACATCAATATTACGAGTATTATAAAAAAAGTGTCATCATCATCAGGCTGTATCCGTCCACTGTTGAACGTAAGCCTCCCTCATGAGTCTTTCATGTGGGGTAGTTGGCTTAAAACGCAACGCTTGCCAGGTGGCTTGGCGAGTTTATGGCCGGCTTACACCGTGCCTAGTTGAAGCTGGGAGAGTTCTTTTGGTAACTCTCTCAGCCCTCCTTTCTCCCGTCAGTTCATCACGTCACATCGCCAAAGGGATTGGTTACCGCAATCTTGATGTGACATGACTATGTAGGGCTCACCACGTACAGGTAGGAGTGGAGTTAGTTGTGAGAGGCTATAAGCTGCTGTTTTAATAGCAGTCGGTAGGTGCGCATCACCACTCAAGAGCCCCAAACATTATGATTAATAAAATTATGAAAAATGTGTAACAATTACTATTACAAAATTATTTGAGCGTTATCAATTATCACTATTAGGCTGAACACCGCGGCATGGTAATCTGTTTGATCCCAGTACTCGTGTGTCTGCCCTCGGGGTCCACTGCATTGTTGCGCCTTATAATTGGGAAATCCACCATTCCTTTACTTCAGTCGCAAATATCTGATTCAGATAGCCGCGATTTACTTAAGCCGGGCCTCAGTCCTTTCACCGCCCGTGTCACAGTCCGGCTCGGATACTATCAGACGCAAAACAAGGACTTACAATCAGCGGCGGATTAAGCAATTTAGAGGCCCCAGGCGAATTTAATAAGAGGTCCTTTTTTATTAATAATAAAAAATAAAATACCATAGATTTTTAAAGAGTTATTTGCCATTGAAGGTTGTTTCAATTTATTTTTTTGACTAAAGACCCCAAAGCAAGATGTTTGTATTGGCAGAATGATGTGTTTTAATTTGTAAATATTATAAGAAAATCGTACACTTATTGTATCGAACATCAAATTAATAAATATATTGTAATATTTGTCAGTTTTGTCAAACCTCAATAGTGACTGACATTGTATTTTGGCTTTATACCAACATTCATACTCTGCTTTTGTATGTCGACCAAGAACAAACCTTTTTTTTTAATAATCAACTAAATGCTACCGGCGAGGTCTGTAATGCTTTTCCGGTATCTGTTTGTCCTACTTTATACAACCTGGATTTCTTTTATCAAGAGATAAAAACTTGCAATCTCCCGAACTCCCACACAAACACAATACACATTTTCAGCATCCAGTGAATAACTGACATCGGTGAGCATCATAGATTCGAGTGGTGTCCACCTCTTGTACTTACCTTATCATATTTGTATAATAGCTTTGTGTTAATGTCTCAAATAAGGCGGCGTAAGTAGACGAATGGTCACTGCGTTGGTTCAAATCCCCGTGTCCTCCGTCATTTTTTTTTTCGATTAATTGTGATGAGAGAAATGTCATATAATATTGTGTCTGCTGTGAATTAGTATGAGTATCTTTAGTTGAATTTTTTCTTTGGGGCCCCAAAGCTTCCGCCGCCCCAAGTACACGTTTCTTAGCTAAAGGGGCAATTCGGTACTGCTAACAATAGAACACAATACTTTTAGATTTATTGTAATTGCATGTGCCAACTGGCCGGTTCTATGGTAAGGCCCTTCTGTCCAAATAAACTACAATATTCTTTCGATTTTTTCGATCGATATTTCTTGGTGGAATTCCATAATATCAGATATAAAATAAAAGATTTTTTAGAATTTATTCCACATGTATTTTTTTTTTGACGAGATGTTTCAGCTAGGTTGGATGGCCATTTTCAAGTGAAATTTCAAATTCAATGAACTTGAAAATGGCCATCCGACCTGGCTGAAACATGTCGTCAAAAAAATATACATGTGGAATAAATTCAAAAAAATCTTTTATTTTATATCTGATACAATATTCTATTTCATATGTGTTTTTTTGCGATAGTTTTTGAAAGCTTATATTTTACCGAATTTCTTTACAATAGTCTGAATTTATATATTATCATGTAACGATCAGTATCTTTATGTAAGAATAAATAAATAAATTATTTTTTATTTGTTTGATAAAGCATTTGTTTTGACAAATAATCATATTTATTTCGACAAATAATTATATTTGTTTTGACATTGCACGGAAAAGTTATTAAGCATTAGCTTTGCAGTGGCCATTGTAATAGCGTAGAAAATACCGGATTTAAGTCAACTAACCTTAAATCCGTGTTCCAAATATTAGAGGATAGACGTAGACGTATTATTTTAATAAATACTAACATTTACTTACATTAAGTATATTTTTAATGTTTAATGGTTTGCATTACTTTATTTATTATTGGATGTATTGTATGTCATAAAACAAAGTATTTTAATAGTATAATATTAATTAAAAACGTTTTTTATTAATTTAAGAATGGTGATATGCTATTGATTATAGTATTATTAAGTACATATAAGAGTATGTACGTGTGCGATATCGATTTCAGACTGTCCTTGATAAATTATTGATCAAGTATGTATGTTATATTCTCATAATCAATAGCTCACCGCTGCCAAGTAGCGTGAATATATATTTATTTTAAATTTAAAATTTACTTAATTATTAATTATTTTGTATTTAATTTTCAATTTAACGTAAAATACAATGCAGCCGTAAATGGGTTTTGAAAATAGATTTTTTCGTAGAATACTATGATGGCTTCAGTCTGTGAAGAATGTCGAGTTAAGGTGTCCATACATCATTAAATACCACAACAGTCGATTAAGAGATAAATATAGAAATGGTTGGTTATAAATATATGTACTTCGAAAGCCGTAGGCGAGCATAAACAGCAGTTGCCTTTTCTTCAGAGTTTTTGCACAGTATATACACGGCGAAATTCCGGGAGGCAGAGCTGACATGGCGGCTTACATAGCTTCGTGGCGGGAGTTTGTGACAACATTATACTACATCGAGTTGAGCAGATCCCGACGGGTAATTTATCCGAGCTCCTTAAAAACTCAGACCATAATATGCCTAGGATATTGCAGCTGCCGTCTCTTCACGTCTTTGGAGTTTTAGCTTGTAGGTCGTTGGGTACCTTATACATAGTATGTTTCCAGGTAGATCTTCGGGTCTAAGCAAGGATAAATCAGCTGACATAACTGAGAAGTGGCAATTCGTGGTGATCATATTTTCCATATATGGAACGAAAAAAACACAATTAACAATGCGCATATCAAATTATTCATCATCATCAACCTGTATCCGCCCACTGTTGAACGTAAGCCTCCCGCATGAAACTCCATCCTCTTCGATCCTCCGCCATTCCGCATCCAGGTCACTCCCGCTATTCTTCTTATGTCGTCAGTCCATCTTGCAGGGGGATCGGCCAATGCTTCGTTTGCCAGTTCTTGGGCGCCATTACAATACTTTTCTTCCCCATCGACCGTCGTCTCTTCGACAGATATGTCCTGCCCATTGCCGCTTGAGTGTGCCTATTCGTTGGGAAGCATCCACTACTTGAGTTCTTCTGCGTATTTCCTCGTTTCGGATTTATTCTTTTAGCGAAACTCCGAGCATGGATCTCTCCATAGCACGCTGGGTGTTTTTATTTTATGGGTAAGACTTGCTGTTACATTCCACGTCTCTGCGCCATAAGTTAATACAGGGAGGATGCATTGGTTAGATGCCTTAGTTTTAAGATATTGCGGAATTTTCGCTTTAAAAATGTGCTTTAGTTTTCCAAATGCTGCCCATCCCAGTTGTATACGCCTGTCGATGAAATTATTATAATGATGATGATAAATTAAAATTTCTAATAACGTGTTTCAAACAGTGATGAAGTACGGGGTGCGTACTTACGTTAACCACCGTGACTTATTGATCGCTCGAGAGCATTAAGTTCTCGAGAACAGTTTCAAATATCACATTGAAATTAATAAAAGCTGTCATGATTCATGTCGCAACAGCTAACTCATAACAAGCCCAGTGTGCGGTTTGCGACTCGACACGTAATTGGGTCATACATCTACCACCGTGTTAATTTGGCAATCGTGCATTTTATAACTCATATTAATGATCATAATAAGGCGCGCGGAAGAAAAAAAAAGATATGCTAATGGCCATAATAGGCTTGTGTGAATAAACGACCGATGATAATTCAAATAGCGTTCGAGTCTACACGAATAGGATAACCCTAACAAATGCAGATGAAGATATTATATCCGTGGATGGCTAAGGTCAACATGCATAATTAGACAATACGTCTACAAAGTCTTTGAAAGCAAATGTCTTGTATAGAAACGCAAAAGATTAATTCCTGTAAAGTTATGCATCACCAAAAGAATCTCGATGAAGAGGAGCTTTACATACTTTGGACATGTTGCCAGAAAAGGGTTGATGGTAATCACAGGGCTGGTTGAAAAAACGCCTAGGAAACAATGTAGTTAAGATGATGAGGATGAGACTAAATAGGAATACATAAGACATCTTTTCATGAAGTAATTAGTGCTGCTTACGATTTGAAAGGATGATGAAGAAAGGTGAAGAAGATTTTAATAAAATCGATACTGTCTTTAGCAGTTATAGTATAATGAATGATATAAAGAGCTTCATTTGGAGAGTCATAGATTACCCCATAATTTCTGTGGTCTTTTTGTGGACAAGTACATTTTATGTGTAGTTTTTGGCAGTCTTTCACGTCGGAGAGAGCTCGGGGGCCTGATGAAAAGATGGCTTTCGTTTATGATTTTCTGGAGTATTACTAAAACATGTTCCAGTATGTGTATTGACCAAATGTAAGATGGAAAGCTGCCATGTCCACACCTTAAACTTATAGTTTCTTACAATTTTAAAATATTTGCAAACTAAATGTTGTACGCTGGTACCAATTCTTAAGACCATACGGCTGAATTACACCGTATACACGTCACTTTTTGATAGAGATTAATTGAGAGTCGCGGATATTGCGCGTAGTTTTATAAAAGCTTGCATATATTTTTTAGATTATTTGAGATTTAAACCGGGGAATGCTCGCATGGCAGTTCAGCGCTTCTCGTCCATACATCTCGGGTGGAGCAAAAAGGTGTTATGTACTTTGACTAGGTGTTATTATTCACGACATATTTTGTAATTTGTTCGATCACTGACTAAATTTTTGAGGTTGGGTTCTGATTGATTTTTTGATTGAGATATTACGCCTTTACATAACAATGTACAAAGTGCGCTGCACAAGTAAATCGCTTCCGATTCTTGGTAATGAGCGCAGGTGTGCCTTTGCTGCGGTAGGTGTGATTGAACACAGCAAGAAATGTGACATAATTCATCACATCATAATTTTGTATCATTACATATACGCTCTCCTAAATGGAGTTTATGTTTATCAAAAAATTGCGCTACAAAGCTCCCGCTACATACGTAATTCATTTTTCATTACATCAAAGTTAGTTATTAAATTTAATGCAATTGACATTAAAAAGCTAATTTATTTCACTCATTTGAAGCTAAAATCTCGCTTAAGGCTGTTTCTTTCTTCATCAATATTGGTCTTATAAAACAAGTCCATTGTCCCACGAGCTGGTCGTTTCCTCCGTGATTCCTCCTCTGAAGTTTCGTGCCGGGCTCGGAATACGTCCGCTGCAGTAATTCGTCCCATTGTCTGCAGAACTGACTGCCCGAGAGCATCTTGAGACCGTTCAATACCTTCTATCGTCTCCAGAATCCCGTCTGGTTCTCCGTCTCCGAGGAAGCGAGGAAGAGACGAAGAGACGAAGAGACGATGGAAGCTCAGCGCGTGATGGTTAATATTCAAAAGAAAACAGGGCAGTAACACTTATATAGTCAATTTCAATATAATATTTTACGATATGTAGTTATATACTTGGGTATAAATCGGATATTTAAGTAATTAACTATTAGCAAAAAAAAAAATAGATCGTCGCTGAAATGTGTCCAAAAAGTAAAATTTGTAGAATTTCTCATAAGTGAAAATGTAAAGGTAGAATAAACTATGGGTGAAATGGCGTAGTGATCAACGTTGAGCATAATTTTGTCTTCTTTATGTAATGTAGTGAATATTACCCTTTCGTAGGGTTTCATTTTTCTGTATTCCATTGTCATTACTTCTTTTTTTATCTACTTTTCATGTCTGTCACTATTCTGTATTATATTACTAGTTATTTTATGATATATTTGTATTATCTTTATTTATATTTTAGAGTTATCTGATACGTTATATCTATATATACTGCTGTAATTTTCTTACTGTACTGTGTACATTTGGAACATCTCTTCTGTTAAATAAATAATGAACAGGACATGGGTATACTGTTTGCTGTTAAATATCACGTTCGTTGTTTCATTTTCAATAATTAATTGATGAAAAACGTCTCATATAGATGACAATTGATATGGAAATGTATGATTGTTAACGTATATAAATAGTTATTGGTTTATAAAGTAAAAAGAAAATAAATAATAGTATCGAACTTTTAAATTAAATAACTTAGAAATATATAAAGCAATTAATAAGAAAAAATAAATAATTAATAATCAGATAAACGTCTTTTGACAATGTTTCCGTTAGGTAAATATATAAAAATATAAATTAAATACAAATAATAGTTAATATAAACTAAATATCTAAAAAAGTGAAATAATCATTATCCAAAAAATAAAACTTGTATCATTGTTTTCTTCATCCTTGCAACCCTATCTGTCTCCCTCTCTCATCATTCCCTGATAGACACACCCCTACCCCCTCACCTACATAAAATGTGTTCGACTACTTATGAAGTACTATGCCGCTCAGTTGTCTCTTGACAAGTGATGGATATCTTACGTGATCCACGTAAAACAAGGTAAATAAATAAATATTTATCATTTATAATGGATCTCAAAGTGAATGCTGAAAACTTCGAAAAAATATTTAGTATAAATTCATATAAAATATTGTTGTTGGTATGATGTTGTTTCTTGATATACTCTCTATCTCAAAAGCTAGATGTGCTTTAATATATAGTACAATACAATAGTATACTGTTTATTTATGTAATTCCATGCATAAGAGCACAACCGGTCGACACCAGTGCTCTTTATGACGTTCAGTTAGGGTGATAGATATTTTGTCAATGAAGGTACGCCATTGCAAGCACGGCCGTTCCAGGCGGCGGCCTCGTGAGGACTTATTAGCATAGTCTTGGTCCTATACTTCCATGAACAGTCAATAGTTTTCCAATCCATTTGTTCCTTGGTGCTGAAGTCGTGATTGTGAGAGCCGTGCGTGTTGCTGAACCACGAGGCAGCTTCTCCAGGTGATGTGGAGCAAAAATAGTTGGACATGAATAATGTCCAGATAATACAACTGAAATTATAAAAGCTTCTTCTTCTTTAAAAAGCTTTTTTTGCAACATAGATCCCATTAATTGGTCTATAGCTACGAAATCTTTGATCTCGTTGTCCACTTCGTTCTATAATCAGCAGCCTTTTGCAGATCAACATATGAAACCAACTTACGGTACAATTATAATGTATAATATAAGTCTTTATTTCCTTTCATCGGATATACGAGCATGTATGAACACGGAAAAGAAAAAACTTATTGTATTTCCGTCTTACACAGGACATGGTATATTGAGTGAGTTTTTCAAAAGGTATTCTTCTGATGACGCAGTTATATAATCTCTGATGGAATGCATTATCCATGAAAACATAACGTAAATATTGTGATATAAATATTATGTGTTGTCGTCTAGGAATCTCCGTCATTTTTAAGTAAAACCATCCTGAGCTTTGTTTCGACGGTACCATGCTGTTGAACTACATTTAGCATATCGTCCGGATAATGCGCTCAGTTAACGAAATGAATTAGCTTATTTTATTTTATGTTCCTTTTGCATGATATTTTTTGTCATTTTTTCCATATTATTTTCGTAGCTTAACATATGAGACGCAGTTCATGTACTCAAACACTTGCTGCAAATACTCTCATCTAGGGCACCTTTTGTAATTTTTCCCCTTAATCATCCCAACTAGAATTTTTTAGTTTCCGATTGATGAAAAATATGTAGTAAAAAAGATATAGTAAAATATATGAGACGCAGTTCATGTATTTAAGCTTGCTGCAAATACTCTCGTCTAGGACACATTCTGTAATTTCTCCCCTTAACCATCCTTTCTAGTATTTTTTGGGTCCCGATTAATTGAAAATATCTAGTAAAAAATATGTAAGACAAAACTGTTAATATATGAATCATAAAATATTATATATTAGGCGGTACATAATTCAAAAGATCAATGTGACGGCGGACAAATTTCAAAGCTATTAATTATCAGAACATAATTAAGAATTTTCATTTCTTATTTATGGTGTAGTGTAGTCACCCGTTTGGCTTAACACGTTGCCATTGTTTGTAGCGCGTTATAAATAACGTCCAATGTCAAAATTTACGGTCGTAAATAGCGCTGTGTGTCCTGCCTGTGCCGCGAATAAATAAATTATAATAATAATTACCGAAACTCATCTATCATAATAAATATTCATATTCAACGACTACAAACACATCCCCGATTTACGAGGAATCTATTTTACGGGGATTAAAAATATAAAAAACTCTTCGGCATGTATATAATAGATAAAATCTCAAACGAAATGCCTTGCTTGGATTGAAACTGGTCATAATGTTGGTGTTTTTTAAATTTAATTTTTATAACCGATTTACATGTAGAGCGTTCAAGATAAATTGTCGCTACACAATTCTGTTAGTTGCATGATTTGTATCAATGAATATTTTACATGCACCCGAAAGTCCTTTTGGTAACATGTACGACTATAGTTCTCGATGTCCATCAGGGTGGAGCCTTATAAATATATTAGCTAATACATATTGAAAATCAGTTTTATTTAAGAGATCAGTTGAATAGTTTGACCCCTTGGCTGGTATCGCACCACCAAACATAAGACGCAAAGTCATATGCGCCGTAAGCGTAAGGCAATCAACCAACCGTTCCACTGCTTGTATAATGAGATACCCCCAACATCGAGATTGAAGTAACGAAGCAGCTTTCTGAGATCCACATAACCTCTCACTTTCGGCCCTGAAAATGAGAGACTCCAGCTCTGGCAACAAGTCGCATCAGAGGAATTCATTACTACGAAGGAAGGCCTCCCAACTGGCAAGAACCTTGACTGGCGGACCTAAAAATTCCCGAACAGATTAAGAACCGGAGTTGGTAGAACAAAGGACAGCCTCGAGCGGTGTGAAATGCTTCGTCAGGGAGAGACACTATTGTGTGACTGTGGAGACCTGCAGACCTCCTCACTCTTAAGATCCTGCTCCACGTGCCCAACAAGCTGCACATCTCAGGACCTATTGCTGGGCAACACACGAGCTATCGATGTTGCCAGATACTGCGAAAAAATAATTTGACGTCACTGACATGAAGAAGAAGAATAGTTCGACGCTACTGAGGCCTGGTCCATTTTTTTCTAAGGGGCGGCTCAAGTAAACATTTTATTGGACCATAATTACTTCCGTAGTACTTAGTATCAGATTGTGTGTATTAAAATGTTTTCTTCTTCCCATATCCGTTCCGCATCTGGAACATATTGTCACCACGAATTGCCGTCATTTAGTTCTGCCATTAATTTTCACTGTACATTTCTCGCTCAAGGACATATCTGCACCTGAAGGTCTACTTGAGAACATGTACAGTTCCGACTACCTCCAGAGTAGAAGTCCGAATACTTGAAGAGTACATGTATTATTCGACATATATTTAGGTGATTCGTTAATCGTGTTTTTAAAGGAAGTCGGACGATGAAGACCGATGCTCCTGAGGTTTGGACCAAATATCCAAAAAGGTAGCTCAACCCGAAGATTTCTTTGTTTATATAAGAGTATAATAAAATATGTATTAAAAACCTAAGACTTGTTAAAACATGAAAATGAAAAAAAAAACATAAACAGAAAGGTGGCTGGTAGACTATTCAATTGTTACGCCATCATTGGCACGCAGGTCAAATTTCGATAGTCGATAAATCACTTTCAGAATACCAATGTCAGGTAAGACGTTTTTGGCAAGGTAAAGGAGGTACTAGTATACAACTCTTATTTACTTCTTTCATAATTCAAAACTCATAATTTTTTATTTAAGAAACATAAAAGTGAACGCATAAAATATAGAAAATATTATAATTATTTTGGAAAAGTAATTTTATTCACCAATTTTATCAGATTCGTGGAATAGTTTAACAAAATACATGAGCTGATTAACATTTTAAACTGTATCGAATAAACAATTTATTGAATATTCAAAAGGGTTTCGATTTTATTTTGTAATTAATTATTTAAAACGAATTTCGTGGTTAGAATAATGATTGGAAACCGCACAGACCGAGTTTCATAATTTAATTAATTTTATTAAATGCGGTAGGAAATATTGGGCTTTTTATTTATCACTTTATTACAGTAGCAAGTGAAACTTAATGTATAAAAAAGTAAATAAATGTTTACTAACTAGTACAGGGAGCGGCAAAAAAAGCTGACGGTGTTAAATCAAACAACGATGAAAACCGTCAATTTTTTTTGCCGCTCCCAGTATTTCTGCGAATCCTGGCATCTAAGAATGTAGTTGTTGTTTGGGCATTTCAAGAACAACTGCATAATATTAATTTTTTGATGTTATCTGTTATACAATATTCCAAAACCTTAATAAATATTGTAAATTGTGTTCTATAATCATTCTAACGAATTATCAAACTGTCGTTATAATTTAGTGTTTGATCGACAAAACGTTATTCTAAATTACATGTCTTAAAAATAATTTATTTCGTAAAAATAAATTAACAGATTATTATGCATTTTTCGGTGATGTTAAGGAGTTTCACAATGCATGAACGAGAAATATTAAAAATATTTTTGATACAATGTCAACTCTACTCTTGTGAAGTTTGTCTCCAAAGTACACGGCAAAGTTAGCCGAAGTGACCTTTTGCAGTCTACACTCTTGACTACGGCTAACTTCGCGAGTATCGGATGTGCTATGAGAGTCTTACGTTGATCAGTTTGCTTCGGGTTGCTCAGCTGGCGGCCAGGTGTCATAACAAACATGTGCCGGGAATTGAATCCGAAGAAACAATGCGCCGCACATAATGCGGCCACGCCCTATGCACTCTGAAACCAGCGAGGAACAAGAAGTGCATTGACTAGGACGCTCTAATGAACCATTCAAATGCAGCTTATACCCATGAATCAATTTTTGTCTTATCTAATCACAATTACCATCATTCCACATTCATTGTGACATCAGCACGATGTAGCTCTTGCTAACTGCTACTGAAAACCTCGATAAACAATCTTTCGTCTTGTATTTTTGTCGCTTGCCATACCTTTACGTATGTGGCCACATTGGGGCTAGTTACATAGTTTTGCCACCGGCAGCGCTGGCGACCGCGGGCCGCGGAAGTGCGGACGGCCGGGCAGTTGGTTCCCACCTTTTGGCGAAGTAAGGTCGCGTTGCGGCCGCGTGGGCATGTCAATCCGCGTGGTCTTAAAGCTTGTTATGTTTTTAAAGTAAATATAATCTGTGCTTCTAAAAGAAAGTCGTTGTCTGCTGTCCTGCTCCTCATCTTGCCTTACGCGACGAAATAACTCCCCTCTTTTTGAGATAGGAGGATGTTAATTGGAGTCACTACTGTGGGACTTCAGAGAACTCCAGACTGCATCACATCTAAGATCCTGCCCCGTGTGTCAGACTAGCTGACACTAACAGGACCTTATATAGGGTAACACAGAGTCCATCGATGTTACCAATATCGGATTGAATAAATTTGATGTCACTGATACAAAAAATGACAGTAATATTCAATATCGGCTCTCTATCTTGAGCAATTATAAATTGTCGTATGAAGTCAGTCATTATGGTCAACGCCTCATTCTTTGTAAGCTCTACCTAACGAATCTTTGTCCAGTACATTATACTGACATCAGCATGATGTACCCCTTGCTGAGTGGTAACGAAAATCTCGATGTACAATCATTTGTCTCTTATTTCTGTTCGCTTGTCATACATTTATGTGTCCGCCATTTGGGACTAGTTATATAGACCGCCGCTAGTAGCACTGGGCGAGAGCCATCACGAGCTCGGCAGTTGTGCCCCGCCCGCCGGCGAGATCGCATTGTTAAGTCCGGATCGATCGCGGCGAAAGTAACGCCATATTACAATCGATCGGGAAAACCAAGTTTTATCGTAAATATATGTCAATGTGCTTCTGAAAAAGTATTTGTTTTGCTGACCTGCTCCTCATCATGCCCTCACGTGACGGAATGACAACTTTTTGAAAGAGAGGAGGATGTTAATAAGTATAGTTTTCCGATGACTTTCCAGGATGTCAAGAAACCGAGGGCATGAATGAAATGTAGCTATTTAGTATTCTATGCTCTTTTATGGCATTATAAGAACATGTTTCAGCCAGGTCCCAAGCTCATTTTTTGACCTACTGTAAGGTAAAATGGTGACGTGTTCCCTTACCACGTCATTTCTTACAAATTAAAATTATTTTACATCTAATATTCTGTACAAGCACCTGTTTTTTAAACTATTATACGGCTGAATTGGCTTTTATGGGTGCAAAACAGGCGCTGGCGTTAAGATCTCTAATGTTTATTAATCTACTTTTTGAGTCAGATTGTATGAAAAAGAAAGTAAATATACTGAGTGCATAAAAAGTTGCATAAGAAACTGTTTTTCAAATAAATAGTACTCGTATATGTAAGCCTATTATTTGTTGAAATTCTCTTTTTATTATTTATTATCATTGACACAATCACCGTCAACAATTTTCATTTAGAGAGAAAAGGTGATAATACTATGAAAAACCTTCTGAGTGGCAATATTGAAGGATAAAGATGGGGCGAAAGATCGCCCAGCAAATGGATGATCCAAATTAAAAGTATCATAAACTTCCCACTTAAACCCTTTCATTACGGCTCGGTTTGAATACAAATTATACTGTCAATTATAAAACTAGTATTTGAAGCATAAATGTACTTATCTCTTCTATTTTCATATATCACATTGGTTCTTGTATACTTTAGCTATCAGATGATGCATAAAAAACTATTCTAAGTAGCATAATGATATATCACGTCAACCGATGTCAACGGGCGGGGAATCTTATGACGGCATATGCCGACAACCGATGCGAAAGGGTTAATAATACAAGTACAAGATGATCTGCTGAATGTGCTAATTATAAGAAAATGATAGTAGAAAGTCTTAATCAGGAGATGTCATCAATGGGTAACGATCTTCAGCATCGTGGTGTCGACCAAAAATAAGAAGATGAAAATACACTGATATCCTACTTTCTTATTTATACATCGGTTTATTGGATGAAGGATGCAGGATCAGGTTCATAATACAAGCACTTGTTTCTGTTTCACATATTACGCGTTTATTTGCCTCAAACGTCGCCCGTTAAAGCCTTTATGCGCGAGCGCTATAACGGGCGCGAGTCAAACTTCAACCAACAACTGTCCGCGCGTTCTGACTCACAGCGCGCTCTGACATCTCGGCGCTACTAACCGCCTAGATGACAGTCATACCAACAGGAAATAGGCCAACTGTCATTACAATTATTTTTGGTGTATGCCAACACCGCTTAACATTATACAATTAATATTAATTAATTCAATTACCATTAGATGTGCATGTCAGGTGAGCGAACAAAATAAGAGACAAAAGATCGTTTTTTGAGGCTTTACGGCATCAGCTTAAAGGAGTTATATCAAGCTGATATCAACACATTACATTTAACATAAATATACTATTATCTAAAAAAAGTACTCTGTTTCGTGGTCAACATGAGTTAGTGTTGTATTTCTTTTTCATCTCAATGACCTGTCAATTATTTCGATGAAGTGTTAGACTGTTGTTCCACCAGTTCAACGAGCTCGGGTGTCTCGAAGGCTGACCAAGGCTGTCTCAGAAAGCGAGTAGTTGGAGGGGCGGGGGGCACCCACGCATGTGTAGGCGTAAGCCTCCCACACGACAGACATGTCTTACGAAAAGACTACTGGCTCGACGCTATAACTCCATCTTCCTCGCACTCATACAAATTTACAATTAATCCACATTTGTCTACAGTCTGATATTTGATTCTAAAATAAGACACATAATACTATCAATGGCATTTTATAAGCATAGTTTTCATTCGATTATCGTTAAGTAACACAGAACGCAGGATGAGATAGCGGGAGAAGCCTAGATGCAGAGGGCGGATGATCGAAAAATAGGGAGACTCATGCGGGAAGCGGACGTTAAATATTGGATGGACCCAGGCTGATGATGATGATGAACGCAGACCAAACCTTGAATGAGTCTGTTACATATTGTAAGTTGAGTTGTGCCGTTCCTTAATACCAAGCAATTCAGTACTCGAAAGTGCCAAGAATAATCATAGTATTTCATTTAAAATATAATTGAAAACGTGTTTATGGTTCGGATACTACTGTGCCATCTCTGCATGCTCTTTGGTTTTAGTCCTAGGATCATCAAAAACTATATTTAGTATTTGTAGAGGATTAAAAAAAATCTTCATTGTATATGTTTATATATAAGCAAATGTATGTAGAAGGCAAACTTTAATTGCAGAGATAGTATAGGATTGGGGTAAGGATCATGGCAGATGACAAAACTCTATAGTGACAATTTATGGCGACCATAGCTTTGCAGCTACGCAAAATATATTTAACGAGTATATAACTTCATAAAGTGCAGTAAATGGAAATAGAAATCTTGTATATAAAATCAATATTTATTTATTTGTATTAATTGTGCTGCAATACCGTTTATCAGATTGCAATGAAATTTTAAAAATTATTGCGAACATGTTTGTTGAGATTTCTGAATAAAAAATCTCTAAAATAGGAACGGGAAAACTGGAATGAGTGTCGTTAGAACCCATTTGTTAAACAATGCCATTTTAATGATATTAGACTAATTGTCAGTTTCATGTGCGGTAATTTTCAAAATAAATATTAAGCAAAAATATGCATGCTATGTACGGAGCCGAGATTGCAAAAAATGCATGGTTCAGTTTAAAATACTATACAGATATAAATTGAACCCAACTCTTTTTCTTCTAGGAATGCTTTCTTTCCATTCGTTAGATTCCCGGAGGAAAATTGCTGCTCATGCATTCCTTCTTTTTCGCGGTTCAATACACAACCCTGGGATTCTTGAATGTTTCAACTTCTATGTTCCAGATAAGTACGCCCGTGCTCGTAGCCATCCATTGTTTATGATCCCAGTTGATGCTTGTGGAGCTTCAAGCACTCAATTTGGTACAACGGCAGTGGCGCTCCTAATTGGCCCACCAGCACACCTCGATCCTTTTCTTACATTCTTTTCCTCTTTTGTCGATGGTATTGTTCTCCTAAATCTCTATGATCTTTGACACGTGTCATCTTCTTATTCTTTTATGTTATTTTTATATTTTATTATCCTTTGTATGTATTGTATATTTATGTATGCTCTGTTTCTCATTTTGTATCTTGGAACTTCGGTTCTGTGTAATAAATAAATAAATTTTATTCGTCTGTGCGAATAGGACGCATAGATAGCGTTGAAGTTATACTCATTTCGTAAGCAGATTAAGGCTCTCAGTCTGGCAAGGCTTTCCAGGAAGTCACCAAAGCTCTCAGTACCGCAACCATTGTGCCGTATCAATTTTATCAGTTTGCCCGAAATTGGCGTTCGTCGGTCGCAAGGCATTAAGTTTCCAATAATCCTCCATTACTGACAGATACGTAAAAATATTTTTTACGAGCAGATAACACAACGTTTTGTCAAGGCTTTTCATTACCTACCATATTTATCGTACTTACAAGATTATTACATTCCATGGCAGATATTATTTTGATTCGTATATACATTCGCATACATAGTGACTGTGAAAGTTACCTATAATTAGTAATTAAATATACACATACAGTTATATTTTTTTTTATACTCATCAATTCATTCAGAAAAAATATAGACAGACTCGGGATTAAAACCACGAGCCTTGGAACCAACCTTTGCTCAATTCTTTACACCACGCAGTCCACTCAACTATTTCTCTGCCCGAACATTCTCTAGCTATAACTGTCTTAAATAAGTTGATTGAATTTTTAAATGTTTACTTATTATTTTAACAAAAGTATTAATGAGAATATTGATAAATATTTGTAACAGAAGAACTAAAGAATGTGGTAGGCTGTATTGAGAGTGTAGGCCTATTATCTAAAAGACTTAAAAATAATTCTGAAACGCGACGTCTTGATCGTACTCTATAATATCCTTGAGTGTGAGATAGAGACATCAAATCATAAACTTTAATCTGTGCTGTCTTTTTTACGCGTTAAACTTATATTTCTTATAATTCCTATATCTGGAACATTTGGAAGTTCTATCAATTTCCAATGTTCATGTTTTGTCCTAAGAAAACTTAGGTCCACCTGGGAACGTATATGGTTCCCAAAGACCCCAAAAGCAGGAGCATAAAGATGTGATGAGACTGCTGTTGTAGTGTCCGAGGCATATTTTGTGTGGTCTGTTAATCAGTATTTTCAAGGAAATTGATTGATATGCCCCATGTTCTCGAGTCTTGGACAATTTTTCTTTCTAAAGAGCAGTTCAATCCAAGATATCTTATTACATTTAAATGATTTTTATTGACTTTATGTTAAAATAGCGTTGAACTTCTGACGCAATAGTGATCAAACAAATCACTGCTAATTGTGTTGAGTGAGCAAACAGATCAAGAGCACTTCAGGGTGCATAATGAATTTAAACTGCGCAGGAGTTACGAGGTTTCCATTCAGCGCATCTTTGGAAATAAATATGTCATAGTGTAATCATATTTATTGCGATCATATGTTACGTGGCTCCGTAGTCCACTCGGTGTGCAACATTTGTCATCGGAATGGAGTCCATTCATATGGAATTCCTGACGTGGAGTTAATATCTTCTCATTCTGTAGTTCTGCCAGAGTCAATAAACTACGGATAGGCCACCATTGTGGCCTATTATTATAGGTATAAACCTTTCCATATTATTTACTGTAAATTCAGTATACGCTTCAAAGAAACCTATGGCGCACTCTATAAGGTCAATTATATTGAACGATATTACGCATAATGCAACTTTATTTAATGCATGTCGTCTGAGGCGTTTCGTGACTGTTTTTAACTATCATTAATTCAAGGTGTGATTAACCTGTTGCTACCGAAGCTTAGAAAACGGTCATATGAGGCAGCTAATCCCAACGATTTCGGCTGTATGGGATAAATGGGCGTATTTTTAGAAAGAAATACATGCATGAGAAGCAGGTTAAATATAGGAGAACACTGCCTAAAGGAGATATAGGATTCTAGGCAGCGATCGTTTCAAGCATCTCAAGATCATCAAGGCTTCGACAAATTGACTTATTGGCTTCGTATTCCCGCTGATTCCATAACGATTTAGCATGCTTATTTTTTATTATGTATAATAGTTTAAGATAGGTATTTGCTTTAAAATTTAAACGAAAAAGGACAAAATCCGTAATATAAAACACGTCAACATACGTCACGTCAGAATGTTTAAAATACCTCATTTGAAATTCAAATTGCTCGTATTAAGGAGCGATATAAATATTTTAGAAAGATATTTCATCGATTCATGAATATTTATGCTTTCATCCAAAGTGTGCTGAAATTTCTTCCGAAGTTGGCTGAACGTCTCGAAAATTCCTGAAAGTCACCGAGGTCGTTGCCTGGCTGAGTGTTCACTGAGCTTAGAGCTTACTCACGTGAGCCTCACTTATCTGAACCGTGTACCTGTAAGTGACTAAGTATGTGTAATAAATTGAGACTGAATATTTAGAATTTGAATGAAAAGTATACTCGCTATCGTATATTATAATTTTAATAATAAGCGTAATGTAATAAGGATTTTTCTGTACTTTATGTAATTTTTTTAACACCGTAAATAATTAAAATAGAACACCATTTATGTTAACACGTACAAAGAAAATTATACATCTCTTATTTTAATTATTTTGTGTCTAAAAGTGATATTTTATAAAATTTATTAGTGGTTTAGATAAAGCTATTATTATTATTATAACTATTTATTGTCAATTTTTAAGATTAAATATAATACGTCATGATTTTTAATTTCTCAATATTATCCATATTGAAACACGATTAAAAACATTTATTTTGTATCAGAAATGGTTGGTTTTTATTTTTTTATTAGAAACTATATGCTACATAAATATTATATATATTATGAGTCTACACAAAAATATTGGAAAGTATTTTTAAACTTACCTTTACTTTAAATTTACATTGGCTTTAACCAGATTTGACATATTTTTTGTACGAAATTAGTATTTATTTTCATCTTAAGTCTTAAAACCTTTACTTAAAAAATATATGTAAACTTAAAGTGGATCTCATGATTGATAATTAAGTTTATTTATAATGAAAAGTATACAAAAAGAAATTTTTACAGAAGTACTTTCTCATAATAACACCGAAATGGTCATAATCATGAATCCATTTATACCACAAGTTCTGTAATTTAATGTCGCGAAAGCCGTTTCTTTTAAATTTAAAAGCGACAATGTAATGTTTTACAACACTATACTAACAATTGAAAACAAAAGTTAAGCCAGCCACTGTAAATATTCCGTACAGGTTTTATTGCACCATAACATCCAATAGAAAGTAAATCCTAAATGTTACGTCACACGGAGGCATTACTTGAGTCTGAAAAAAAAGACTAATAAAAGCTTATCCCGTGCGATATAAGGTTTCTTTCAGGATTAAGAAAAACGGTTTCAGACCGTCTATCTACATGAAACTATCCCAAGGTTCTAGTCCTGAAATTTATTTTAATTAACAAAACACGCCGCGCTCCCGGGTTCGTTAGTTTTAACGAGTTTGGCCGTACTTTACCTGACTTTACTCAACCGAGCCGAGCCACGCGAATTGCCAATGCGTGAATTTAAACACCACTCGGTCTTGTGCGAATAATTAGTCAAAGAAGTGCTGATGGCTCAGGTAAGCGATTAACCACCCTAATTATAATAGTTATCAAATGGATTATCAGAGTTCCTCTTAAGCGCCTTTAGAGATCCAAGTGAATAATTTTGAGATCTAATTTGTCGCCACATTTATCTTAACCGAGAATCTAAGGATTCTGAAAAGTTTTAGACCATTTCAAAGTTGCTAAAGCCATTGAAATTTCTTAAGATTGTGTTAATATATTTTGTCTTGGTTTTTATAATCAAATAAAAACATCAAAACGTTTTATTTACAAATACAAATTGAGGTATATATTATATTCTCGCTGATCTTAATATGTATTTTAGTTACTTTTAAACTTTAAAACACGTGATAAATAATTTAATCCTAAAAAGTTTCTCATACGAGCAATATAAATTGCATTAAAAAGATAAGAATTTCATACCTTGTTTTAATATGAATCACACTAAGTACTGTTTCATTTGATGAAAGACTGCAGTTTCGAGACCTATGAAATCTTCTTCAGTTTCAATATGCACAAACGTACTTACATCAAGTGAGGCAGTGCTCAAGGTGATCCATATTAAAACAAGGTATGTAATTCTTATATTTTTAATATTTAAAAGGACGTCAATGTGAATGCTTGAAATATAAGTAACATAAATATTGCATGCTCACTCAGTTTTTTTGAAAAAGAAGGTAACATAATAAAACAACATTAATTACCTCTCTCAGTCAATCTTTTATTTATAATTTCAATTAACGTTTACAAACGAAGGATTGACGAAGCTGTCTGCATTTCTGTAACTAGCAGTTGCTTAACGTGATGCATGCACAGGTGAAAATCATTGTATTTTTTAATATTTAAAATAGATCTCAAAACGAATGCTAAAAGTATACATTGTAACAAGTATTCTTTATTTGTTAATCTAGTTTATTTTTATGTTGATACGTCTATTTTTTTGGTACAAACATTCTGGTCAGTGAACATAACACTGTAGCATATTAAGGCACCTTTATGATGGTTATTCATGTAATTTGGGGGAGTTGAAAAGTGGTTTGTTGGGCTGTTGTAGAGTTCAAGGAGTGAGGTCAGGCTGAGAGCCAACGGCAGAACACGAAATCCCGTGGGAAGGGCAGGATCGACCATTAAGCCATCCTAACGAAAACTACAGCCACTAAGGCTTTAATCCCTCTGCCGCAAAGTAAAAATAACCTAGTAATAAAAATATTAAAATAAATAGACTGTCGGAAAGTAATAATATTAAGCTTGTGAATAAATGTTGACTGATTGAATAATATAAAATAATAATATACACACTCTGAATATATACTAAAGAGACATCTATCGTTATATGATGGTAACAAATGGTATAAATACAACTTATTCCGCGCAACAGTTCGGGGAGGAGATGGTCGAGTGGTCTAGGCCTAGGGTAATGAACATGAGCAACGGTTGGCTCCAAGGCTCGCAGGTTCGCATCCCGCTTCTTCCGATATTTTTTCTGAACGAATTGATGCGTATAAAGAATTTGATGTATTATAATATGTGTATATTTAATTACTAAAAATAACCTTTAGCATCACTTGTACAATTGATTAATACTTAAAACGTTATTGCTGTTAAGGTTTTTACGATATTTTATTTATTATTAACTGCCATATTTGTTTTGATAATGTAAATAAAATCAATGTTATTTCAAAGGTAAATTGAATATCCACTAAAAAGAGACTTACTCATGGATTGTTGGTGTTTCAAGAAGTACCAATATATATAATTTTTTATGAAACACTTCAAATGATAAAATACGAAAATTATTGTAATATTTAACTTGTTAGAAAAAATATTTATTCAAATTAATGTTCAACTTTTGAATTTTAATATTAAGTCTTTTGGAAATATTTAAAGACGTGTAATTACACAGCCAGACTAAATATATACTCATAAATACAAACATTTAAATATATTTTTGACGCTTCTTGAAGCTGAAGAACTTATTATTAACTATTATATATAGGCTATTTTTTACTATTTATTTACGAAAAATAAACACTTTAAAATGTACATTTCTAGACACATTTAAGTTATTAAGTATAATGGGTTTAACATCACTTTGAGACGAAATGATCCAGAGATCAGAAGCGACGGCTAGTCATCTTATTTCTTTAATACTTATATATTACGATTACCTGGTATGAATTTGTCTTGAACTACAAGTATATATACGAGTATATTCCAAAGTAGATCCCCAGTTGCGATATATTGAGACAAAATGAGATAACTGTATAGTAGGCCTATCTATTAGCTAATTGTGATGACGATATTATACAGATATGACAAAATAAATATTAATTTATATTTGTAGTTGATTGATTTTATTATTGCAGCTCCACAGCTGGAAATTCTCATGAACCGTCACTGTAACTTGGAATTTTTATACTGAAATATACCGTACCAACACGATGAAAACATATGTAAATAGGGGACAACTTAGGTACTGAATACCTGTATATTCCTTAGTACTCGTAGGGAGAAAACAGGGCCCTCAGCGCCCCATCTCGTACAATTAGTGAAAACGTGGAATTGCGGGGATTTTTAATTAAAGATCAACGAGCTCCACACGTGCTTGGCCTGAAGCGGGCGGACACAAGAGCCTGAAAACGCTGAAAAAACCATTCACTTCAGTAATTTTAATTTTGCAGTCTAAAAAGTTTACGGGTCGCTTAGAGTGGCCGGCTGCAGGCGAATAAAAGTTTTTATTAAAAACTTGCAGAAGTAAAAAGTTCGTGATTTGAAAAGTCTTCGAGAAAAGTAATATTTCTCAACCTTATAGCTAAGTGAATACTATGATCTTAAGGCAAACATATATATTTTTAAAATTAGTTTCTTGAAGTTAATTTAGTTTTTTTATCGATTGATAATTATTAGTAGAGCTTCACAATTAAATATTAGCAAATAAAGTGAATTAATTTATTAAACGAAAAGTTTTGGAATCTAAATTATATGATTCGACATTGGTAAGAAGCCATTATCAAGTATGTGACATTTAAGCTAATCGTATTGCTTTTTTTTATATCTGCTCCATAGCTGCAACATAGAACATGGCTGATGGATGCCAAAGTTGTGTCAGCTGTCAATCGATATCCATATCTGCACCCGAAACACCACCTGAATTCGCCTCCATATAAATGGTTTCTTATAGTTTGCAGATCGATTATTTGGAGACTTGAAAACAAGGCAGTTGTAATATCCTTATCTGTGACATATTCCTTATTAGGATTTATTAATTATATAGACATATGCTAATAAATATATTTCGGAGAGAGAAAAACTACATCAAGTAAAAAAATACTTAATATATATATTTGCCGGCGCGTATAGCTCAGTGGTTAAATTGTTTGCTTAGCAAGCCGAAGGTTGGGGTATCGATCGCCTACGGAGATTAAAAATTATGTATTTTTTTAATCGATTTTTTAGCTCTAAAATACCCAGGCTGGTTTTTTGATTTGATCCTTTACCCGTTAAATGCCAGTTATAGCCTATTAATCGAAATTAGTGGTAGACGAAAGTCGTCCCGTGAATACCACCCATTCATAGTACATTCCTGTAATAATAAGGATGATGCATAAATGTCAGGCTGTAGTCTACAGACCTTGGTGAATCAACACTACACGTGCACGGCTTACCCATATGCAGCATGGTATTCTCGTGTATGTGTTTACATAAAAAAATATTGAAAATAATGAATTACATCTGTGAGTTTATGCGAGGCTCGTATTCTCTTATACGAGTATTTAAGCATACTCGTATATGATGTTACAATAAAAAGTTAAAATTTAAGAAAACATATATTCATATAATTTCAAGCGTTGTTTTATAAGAAGAATCTTCGTATAAGAGATACTATTCTTCTTTAAACGAGTATATCATCAGACAGTACCGGCTTTAGACCCTGCGGCGGCCTGGGCATTTTTTTTCTAGAGCCCCATACTGCCTATATTTAAAAAAATATAAGAAAGATTGGCTGCCCTCGGCGCCCCTAGTTTATTCGGCGCTTTGGGGCACCGAGCCACTTCGCCACCCCCTAAAAGCGGCACTGATCATGGATGTATAAGTAGGCCTTATTTAAATGTATATTATATTCACTAAAATATAAATTCATCTAGACGGTAATTTTAATTTTTCAATGCAGTGTATACTTAAAATTTAATTATATTTAAAATTAATTTTCAGATAACCCGTATAGACTTATTTGGCCCACCTTTATAACCCCCGATTGGCGTGTTGTATAGCATATTGAGATTTCTCAGTCGAGATTCCTGGGTCTTAGTGTTCGCATATTTTGCTGTCGAGGACCGCACGCCCGAAAATGCAAGCAATACAAGTCCGAAATATTACATCCGAGGGACGCAAAATAAATATTACGTACTCGAATATAAAATTAATTTAATATTCAAATATGGAATAACAGTTCTCAAACTGACTTTATTTATTATATATATATCGATCATTACAGTACGTTAAGCTTACAATGGGGTTGCCAGTGCTAATAAATTTATTATCCTACAAACAGTATTTAAGTGTCATATTTTTTTTTAAGATTATATTTTAAATAATTTTTAACACAGTATTTTTAAAACGATGCATATTTTAATAAACCAGAAATGTTATATTTTATAAGCAATATAGTTTGTTAACCCTTTCATTACGGCTCGGTTTGAATACAAATTATCCTGCCAATTATAAAACTAGGATTTGAAGGATAAATGTACTTTTCTGGTCTATTTTCTATATCCCATTGGTTCTTGTATCCTTTAGCTATCAGATGATTCATTAGAAACTATTCTAAGAAAGTAGCAAAATGATATATCATGGCTACCGATGTCAACGGTAGGGGAATCTTACACGGCATATCGGGTACCGATGCGAATAGGTTAATATCTTACAAACAGTATTTAAGTGTAATTTTTTTCAACCTTAAAATATTTAATAATACACAGTATTTTTAAAACCAAGCATATTTTAATATTCCAGCAGTATTCAATTTTATCTGAAATATGGTTTGTTATGGAAGTTTGCATTTTTAATACCATTTTCTGCAACCTTGTTACCCTGGCATTCGAAAAGTATCCATCATCAAATTCAAAGTGACCAATAGAAAGCAGTTACTGACTGGACATGTTTTTTATCTAAGCACATACAGGAGAATACCGACAGATGGTCATAGTAATTCTAAATTCTCATCTGTGGAATTATATGACACTTACCACCCAGGAAGGCCTGATGATGGCTGGAAGTAACCCCATCGACGTCGCCCACTTCTGGGCAGACAGGATATGACCCTGTTGTTGAAGACACGATTTTTATATATTAAATTTTAAATTTAAATTTAAATTTAAATTTAAATTTATTTTTCTTTTAGAAACATTACAAATAAAAATATTTAATTCACTTCTAAAACAGGATACAGGATAAATAACAATTTATAAATAACACAATTATAAATATATATAATCACAAATATTTAAACATAATTGCTTTCTGTGCGCACTTACGTTAACTTCAGTGTGATTACAACCGAATTATAAAACCATACCACATATTTTCCTAAAGCCTTCAAGATATTCATATTAAAACTGTCAAATCAAATTGTATGGATGTATTTAGCGGAATATTTTGATGCGCAATTGACGTGGGAATATGTAGTGGCTGAAAGTTTCTTGATGGTCATGTTGGAATATTTTAATTTGAAATTTCATTTGAAATAAATACAAAAGCCATGTGAGTCCCTGGAGTACTGAGGCGGACGCCGCCCACAGGCCACCAAAAGCTTTAGTCTTTTTTGCAATCGAAGCATTTTGTCGAGAGCTTTTATCAGCCACTACACAGTGCCGCACAAAACTAACAAACTGCAATATAAAATATAAAATTCCTTTATAAAATAGAAAAATTGGTTAAAAAGTAGTTTTTAGAGCAAGCGATTGTATTTAATAAGACTCATTTAAAGAGATATAGTTTTTAAACCCCTTGTTGTAGCTCTTATGCTGAGCTGAAGATGGTTGCGGAGGACCGAGAGAAATGAAGATCGAGATGCAAGATTCTGTTGCTGCAAATCAATCCACCGGATTGATACTACGAAGAAGAAGAATTGACAAATGACCCACATCAGAGATTTAACGGATTTTTGAGGCTCATATTTACTTCATCACCTTTATAATTTCATATCCGCTAACTGGGGCATATGCTGGTCGTAAACTATAGTCCCATGTCAGGTCTCCCTTTAAGAACTCCGCCGAATAGATGCTTCCATATTTTTGTGCACGATCATATTACAACAATTTAATTATGTTGTAATATTCAAAATTACTTAAATATATTACATACTGAATTCGCGTGAAAAATTATAAATTATAGCTGAAATATTAGTATGCAGAAATATATAGTATGTTATATAATAGTTATTGTAATATTAAATAGTCTTAAAAATAACTGACAGTTATCAATTTCAATTATTTTTTTAAGAACCATCTCAGAGAGGCGAGCCCGATGGATCGGTCACATCATGCGCACGATGGTCTTTTTTACGACATTGTGGAAGGGATGGTTGAGGGTAGAAACTGTAGAGGGCGCCCTAGGCGGGAGTATTTGCAGCAAGTGTTCGAGGACATGAGTTGTAGCTCTTATGCTGAGCTGAAGAGGACTGCAGAGGATCGAGAGGAGTGGAGATCGAGATGCAAGGTTTTGTTGCTGCAAACCAATCCACCGGATTGATACTACGAAGATGATTTTAGTTGGTACTCATAATTTAATTGGTATGTATATTTTTTTATTGATTTATTATTCATCTGAATAACTTGTGAATAATTTATTATAATATAAATATGTTTCCTAAATAATGATATTACACATCATAATAATAATTAATAAGAGACTTCATTGGCTTTAAAAATACGCGCTTACTCTATAAAACTACGAGTGTGTTTAAAATTTAACGTATGAAAAATATCATACTAGAATTTTGTTACATAACTTGATATGATAGCACTTTTATCACAGAGCATGCGTTTTTCAAAATTCATTTTGTACTATTTTAAAAATTCTTTCAAATAATTAAATAGTTCAGAGGCAGCTCATGCAGGTTCCCCGTGAAAAGATTACTTTAGTGGGGCTTATGAAAGGCGTATAAAGCATGTCAATTTTCTATGTGGAGCGTGCAGGGGAAGGTTTCTGTGGAATATCAAAGCTGAAAAATATCCACAGTAAATAGAGTTTTGTGAAAAATACAGAGTTTCATGCACACGTTGGCTTTCATTGAAATAAAAAAGATACTTTTTATTCGCAGCTTTATGCAATTTACTAGTTTATAATAACATTTCAGCATTCATGAAACCTTAGAGAATCGTTTCAGGAAAATTTGCTTTGGTCTTCTTTGCAGTATCAATCTGGTGGATTGTTTTGCAGCAATAAAATCTTGCATCTCTTTCTCCACTCCTCTCGATCCTATGCAGTCCTCTTCAGCTCAGCATAAGACCTACAACTCATGTCCTTGAACACTTACTGAAAATACTCCGTCTAGGGCGCCCTCTACAGTTTTTACCCTCAACCATCCCTTCCACAATGTCGTGAAGAAGACCATCGTGGCGCATGATGTGACCGATCCATCGAGCTCGCCTCTCTGATATGGTTCTAACTATGTGTCTATCTTCCCTGATTAAGTTGAGATTCTTATTGTTCGTGACGTGGTTTCTCTAGGAAATTCCGAGAATTCTTCTGTATGACCACATCTCAAAGGCCTCTAGTCTTTTTTTATCACTTTCAGATAAGCACCATGTTTCACAGCCGTACATATAGATGCTTCAAACAAATGTCTTGGCAAGTTGCTTGTGGAGCTTTATTTTTTTAAATTTTTTAGGTCTTTTTATACTGAAATAAATATTGTCTAGGTTATATGTATTTGAAATACCTTGTTTTATAAAACGTTCAGCAAACGATGACAGTGTCGGTGCTAATTGTCATAAATTAAATTATTGTCTTGCACACGATAAAGAACAAGTACGAATATATAAAATAATAATTATTCTCGATTTAACAGAGGAAAAGAAAAAAAACGACGGGCTCGGAATTTGAACTTCGAATAAATGCAACAAAGCCTCTATCAACCTAACAACCTCTGCCTTCAAAGCCTCTAATTACAATTACGCGATTAATTCCGTTCACTATTCCAGGCCGTGTGATAGCTTTGTAAGGTTAATCAATAATTTATTTGCAAATATTATGCATATCAAACATTCTATTGAATCAGTGTGTAATACCAAACCTTTTTTAGTGCATGTAGTTTTAATTTGTTAAACGTTAGTTACAGTGAAATGGCATTTCTCTCATCAATTATTCGGAGAAATATAAACAATCGAAGCAAGCAATTTAAACTTCATACGAGAAACATATACAGCATTTGTCAGCGGGTATAGCTCAATGGTAAAGCGTTTGCTTTGCAAGCCAAAGGTCGTGGATTCGATCCCCAAGGGAGATTAAAAAAATATATTTTTAATCGATTTCTGAGGTTTAAAATACCCTGGCTGGTGTGAATTTGATACCTCACCAGTAAAATTCTAGTCATAGCCTATTAATTAAAATTGGTGGTAGACGAAGGCCGTCCCGTGAAGACCACCCATTCATAGTAAATTCCTGTAATAATTAGGATGATGCGTGAATCTCGGGCTGTAGTCTATGACGTTGGCGGATCAACACTCTACATACAGCGCTTAGCCATATGCACTATGGTAAGCCTCATAAAATTCTTCAGAATCACTATCACCATCTGTCGGTATTCTCCTGTATTTTTTTTGTGAATTTCCTATTGTACTGATCATCCAATTATTTCTACACATAATAAAATAGTTATTTGTTATTTGAAATATATTCTAAAAATATATTTAAGGAGATTTAATAAATAGGTTTTTTTTATAATATTTGCATATTACGAGTATATTGAAAAACAAAATATTTTTGATCTTCTTATGATATCATGAATATATTTTTTATCGTTTGATGTTCTTGCCATAAGTTCGTTTACTTTGAAGTTACGTGGGCAGCGAAGAGAACGTAATTTTTTCATGATCAAAGTCGTGATACGTGTATTAATTATATTAATCAAACAGGTATCAATTCCATAAAATATAAATATCGTAACTCCTTTAGGAGTGTCGGCAAATTGCTCATTACTATAAATAATTAGCGGCGCTGTTAATTTAAATTTAGATTTGAAAATATAAAAAAAAAATCATTGAATCAAATATGGTGTCGATGACCACCGGTCGGCTATAGCGGCCGTACAAGTTTTCCAAAAATAAAACGTTGTTTTTAAATATCAACATTAAATATTTTTTAGTAAATTCTTTTAATTCTTTATCGCAGGAGCGTCTTTTAATTGCATGCGCAATATCTAGGACTAGCATCTATACTCGATTAATCAAAATACCGACTTAAGTGCTGTGAATTTTGTTTTTATTTTTTAATTCGTAAATTTAGCTGCAGCTCGTGTTGTCCATATGATCCATTTGAAGGTGCAGACATGGACAAATGAATGAATGAAATGAATTTTGGATTCTCACAAAAAACAATACAGCCGTTTTTTAAAAAGGGATGCCTGCGTAGAATACTCGGTGTACGATGATTTGATTTTGTGAGGAATTTCAAGCTGAGATGTGTATATGGGATTCTGCAGGAGAGCATACAGCTTTCCTTAAAGCCCCTTCGAGAAGAAACAATGCATATAATGTAGCAGCCATCCCATATCATCATACCATGTTTGCCCCCCTAATTGAAACATATGGTCGTCACTGTTAATTGGTGCCACACAGCTCTGTCAGCCGCCATCATCTTCGCCTCATCCTATGTCAGCCCTGCCTCTCCTAGCCCCACCAAGTACATTGTATGTAAAGTTCCAGACGGCCTACCAAGTCGATGCGAGCCCAGAGACATGAATAAAAGGTAACTGTAGTTTATGGTCTCCTGCGGCATATGAAGTAAGCTCGTATGTCTCTTGACCGACTGTAGTAAAGAAGGCTGCCTTGTCTGCTTCCTCATCTCGTCATACCTCAAAAAGTCACAGCATCGTATCCCTAGAATTTAATATATAAATACATATATACATACATATATTTAAATCAGCATTATGTAGTCCTTGCTTACTGTTACCTAAAACCTCGATATAAGATCTTTCGTCTTTTTATTTCGGGTCGCTTGTCGTGCATTTAAGTGCGCCGTGCTGTCATGTTGGACGGTTCCGCTAACGGGTGTGTTAGTTGAAAATACCACCGCTCGTGGCGCTATCGGAAGCCGGGACAGCGCGGAGATCATCAGTCGGTCCCCACCCTTTGGCGAGGCAAGGTTGCATTGCGGCCACGCGGCATATCATCCCGCGTGGTCGAAAGCTTGTAATGTTTTTAATGTAATTATAATCCATGTGCTTCAAAAAAGAAAGTGTTTGTCTGCTGTCCTGATCCTCATCCTGCTCTCACGCGACGTAATTACTCCCCTTTTTTGTGAGAGGATTATAGTTAATATATATATATAGAATACTAGGAAGATCCTATATTGCTTTTCACTATACATATTTTGTTATCTTTTTTAGACAATTGATGTAGATACTGTGTTTTCTCGTTCAACCGTCAGGCCACTCTCGGTTTCAACGTCGAGGAGGTGCTTTCGTTTTTTCATCCCATGTAATTTAAGAGTCACTCGTAAATTTGTGTGTCACGATGAGGAACGATTTGGAAAAAAGAAACACATTAGCAACCCGAAGGAAGAAAGAGAAAACATTGCGAGAAGATTCGTCTTCTCACATAGTTAGAAAGGGACGACGAAGCTTTTGAGTGAACGGCACGTGTTTCATTTTAAAATTCAATAACTTTAAAATCTAGACGAAAATTGAACAGAAATTTCAAACAAAAGTTGTGGAGTAAATATACGCTCACTATAGACAAAGTTTTATCAATATTGTTATATATTACAATAAGTAAAACTACAATAAATATTACTACTATTAATCAGCAGAGCGAGTCTGACTTGAATGTTTTTTTTGGTTACCCTATACAAAATTAGAAATGTAAGAAAAATGATCGAGTTTTTAATGAGATATACAATTAATTGTTAAGACACGAAATTATGATCGAATCTTAGTACGTTAATATTATTATACATACGAGTATGTATTGACATCAGTATAATATAGCCCTTGCTGACTGGTACCGAAAACCTCGATATACAATTTTTCGTCTTTTATTTTCATTCGCTCATCGCACACGCATGTGTTGTCATTTTGTAATGCCGTTAGGAGAACTAGTTATATAGATCGCCACTTGCGGCGCTGGGTGCCACCGACCACGGCACCCGTCAGTTGTGTGCCGACCGCGAAAAGGTCCTATTTTGTCCGGCCCGGCATGTTATTCCTCACGGGCCGGAAAATTGTAAATTTTATAGAAAATATATATGTGCTTCTGAAAAAGTCTGTGTGTTGTTCATCTGCTCCTCATCCTGCCACCACGCAATTCAATAATGCACTTAGAGAGGAGGATGTTAGTATATAATATATATAAATCTTTTTGGTATTATTACAGTGTTATGTAATAATTTATTCACGCATAAAATTTTCATGGCGATGTTACTTACATGTTTTATCGGAACCTTTGTAAATATTATGGGATACCGGAAGAATCGATATGAGAATCGTAAATTTAACAATACTTTACACATAAAAGTCGTACATAACCGATACATTATGTAGATTAAAGCTATAAAGTGCTTAGCTAATAAAATGATTACATTGTTGATTTTATGTTGCGTTGTAAGACATATAATTGATAACATAAGAAATGCTTGTTATGTATTCGATTTTAAAAAAACATTGTTATTGTTATCCCAATTACATACCTGAATGAAATATTTAAACAATTTATTACATGACTTGGAGCATAATTTGGATGGGTCTCCAACTATGTTAGCCGCTAATGATTGATTGGGTTGCGCTGCCTATTAGAAGAAGATGGGTTAGGTTAGGTCCATTTAAACTTCCTACCTCCTTTATAATACTAATTAACACAACAATATATGTTTCCTCTAGATCCCAGGTTCTCGTCCTGATTGCCGTCAGAATCAATGTATGTTTACAGGTCCAGATGTCTGTGTATAAGTTGTCTTGTAATAAGTTATGAACAATGTCTGCTGACATAGCTTTGTGGCGAAATTTTTTGTCGATCATATGCTCCAGTCGCGAAGCGGATTGAAAAAAATAAAAAATTTAAAACTTTCGCAGGTGTATTGCAATTAAATATATTGAAAATACTTAAAGCACTGATTTTAAGTCGTTAATTAAACGCGTCTGTCATAAGTGTCTAGCTTCACGTTTAAGTATGTTTTATATTTTATGTTTTTAACTCGAGTTCAATAAATTATTGAAGAAACCAGACCAAATGCTCAGTTAATACGTGTAAAAATACTTGAAATACAGGTAGTAAATATGCTTAGTATTAGTAGGCCATTGACTATTTTTTATCTAAAAAATAAAATCCCATTTAGGATTCAACTTAAATCATTAATACGCGTCAAAAAATAAAAGATTATAAAAAAATACGCTCATATTTTTCCTTTAGTCTCGCTCATTGACCGACGTCAGCAGCGTGTTTTTCTTTTGTTGCTTTTGCCGGCGATCTCCAAATGAAGCTTTAAGGAACCGTCACTTATCCTTTAGTCGCAGACCTTCAGGGTGATGATGGAAGCCGATGATGAGGGGACCAGCCCACTTGCCCTCTGGCAACTTGGGGCGATCCCTGACACATGATATTCAGTTAAGTTTATCGAACTCTAAAATTTTAGCTGCCCACAAATAAACAAGCGCTTTCAATCTTTCATCAACTTGATATCATTCGCCATTTAGCAGGGAGCGAATATTGCATACAATCTAGATAAATTTACACTTTAAAAAAAATGTTTTTAGCGTCGGATAATACTTGTATCACATAAAAAAACACATTGATTTTTCACTTACTTAGCAGTCCCTGACTAGGCATTTATTTATTTATGGAAACAAGCTCCAATTGAATATGAATCCAATGAAATACAATAAATAAGGACACACTAAGTTATATAATGTTATACATCAGTAAATTGAAATATTTGTATATACAAATTTAAAGTTAATTGTACATAGAAACTATCAATATAATATACGCATAAGAAAATTTAATTAATTAATTTAGACATGTCGAATGTTCTACAAATTATGTTGTCTACATATTCCGCAATAAAATTTTGTCATAGAAGAACCTAAATCAAAACCCCCTTATGTTCAAGTATTTTTTTCTTGTCACCTTAAATTACTACATATTTAGTAGAATTTTTGAATATGAAGCTGTGCTGGGGTTATAGCAAAGACAGTTAAGATATGCATCTGATGTTGTTGATGTGGTGGCTATATGCTAGATCTTTTGCTGAGAGTAAGACACTAGTTCGTTCCGCGTCGATCCAATATAAATAGTTTATAATAAGTGATCAGCTCTTTATGTTTTACAGAATTATATAATTATTTCTTCATAGAAGTAAAAATGCCATAGCCTAAATCAGACAAGGTGGTAGACGAAAGTTGTTTCGTGAATATAACCCATTGGAAATGCGTTCTTTATCATCATAAGTGAATTATGCGATAATGAGTGGTTGAATTGTAACAATACTATAATATCAACATACCATAAACATCATCAAGACCAGCTTATGCTTAAAATATACAGGTGAGATATCTATCGCTATATAGTGATATTATTTATTTGAATAAAATTCTTGTTATTTCAAAGAAAATATACCGCAAAAAATATATATGTAAATATAAGGTTTTTTTATTTGTTCAAATTACAATTGTTCAATGCATTGCACGATTTTGTAAAAGAGCGAATCAAATCATCGATAAAAAAGTTTTTTAAATATTTACAGTGTGATATTCGAATTAGTATTTCTCATGCCTACGTTCGATAATGTTTTTGTATGGTCTATGGTCGATGCAATAAATCCAATGATCCGAATATTGGTTTTCGAAACGAGAGCGGCGGTTCTTATTATTTTTTTATTATTATCATCGGGTATCATTAAACCGGCCCACAATACAATTTACCACACGGCAGAACATAATAACAAATTAAATGTATCGTAAAAAAACAAAGCAAATCTCTTCGTGGAGCTTCTCTCGGCTAACAGCCATAAGCAGAAAAAAAAACAACGCAAGCGTTTTTTTTCGACGGGCAACATTTTGAACGAAATAGCTCCCTTGAGATCTCGGCTCGTGAGTTGGTAACACTGCTGAGAAATTTTGAATTTATAGATATAATGGAACACGAATGAGCTATAATAATTTTGTCGTTTCATAGATTTACGTATCAGTCTATAAAATTATATTTTTAAATAATGTCATCAATAATTAAATGCTAATTGTTGATGACAATCCATGGTTCAATGTAATCTAATTAAATAAATTATCAATAAAAAATATTGTACGTTTCTATTTTTCCAATTTTTTTGTCATATTTTGACTTCATAAAGTTTTTTTTTATGTAAACACATACAGGAGAATACCGACAGATGCTGATAGTAATTCTGATGTCTCATCTGTGGAATTCTATGACGCTTACCATAGTGCATATGGCTAAGCGCTGCACGTGGAGTGTTGATCCGCCAACGTCCTAGACTACAACCCGGGATTCACGCATCGTCCCTATTGTTACAGGAATTTACTATGAATGGATGGTCTTTACGGGACGACTATTGTCTACCACCGATTTGAATTATTAGGCTATGACTGGCATTTTACGGATGAGAGATCAAATTCACACCAACCGGGGTATTTTAGAGTTCTGAAATCGATTAATGCTTGCATCAATAAAATCAAAAATTGCAAAGCATACGCTTTGACCATTGAGCTATATATTGTGATTTAAGCACGGATCTCGTCTGTTCATCAAAATTGAGCAACATGGACGCGTACCAAAACTTGGTTGGGTCACCGCTTGTTGCTTACCACTTGTCGTTGATAAGGGTGAGCTCCTTCTCACTACCAAATGGTCCAGGTCTTGGGAGTGTCGGGCTAATGATACTTTTAAAAAATATTGATCAATGAACACCCACATAAATGCTGATACTATAATATTCTTCAAACTCCCGAGCTTCCGTTCTGAAGTCTAGTTAGATTTATATAAATTCCCAAGTGAATCTCCGGTGCAGAGATGTCTTGGGGCAAGGCTAGGACAACAGAACTTCGTGGCAGCAATAAGTTGCAACCATATTGTTCGATAAGTGAAGTTTTAAAACAAGATTATAAAAAAATAATATAATTTAAAAAAATATACACAAACATTATCGATCAAGGAAATAATCATAATTGGGTACTTTAGTAAAGGTACTCAATAAGTGAAGTAAACCTAATAAGGTTTACTTCACTTATTGAGTACTTTTGTGTAGTCCGGTGTGCTGAACGACTTTTAAATACGGCCTAAATAATGAAGATTGATGGCTTTGTTAATTTAATAACTATATTCTTATTTACATTACGTACGGTTTGCTTAATTATGTTGGATGTTGGCCATAATTAAAAAAAAACAAAATAAACAATGTTATTTATAAAACGCCAATGGCTAACTTTCTGAACATTAGCAGAAGATAATTAGCCAAGGTTTTGCAAGAGTTTTAATTAAGCGTGTTGTCTTATTTCTTTCAAAGTGTATGCTTCATTTCGCGAAAATCTTTTTTTCACTTAGCGTCATAGAACTTTGCAGAAATTAAAAAAAAACAGATAAATCAAAATGCGTGTAACAAGTTCTCTTATATTTACATTGTTTTTAAAAATTGGATTATTAAAGCAAGAGAGAATGAAAGAAAAGATGCTTTTGATAAGTGGTGCAGAAAAAACAAGTTGCAAGTTAATACAATATATAAGGACACACTAAGATAAATAATGTTATATATCAGTAAATTGCAATAACGGTAAAAAAATTAAGTTAATTGTACATAGAAACTATCAATAATTAGTTTAGACATATCAGATATTCAACAAATTATGATGTCTACATATTCCGCAATAGATTTTTGTCATAGAAGAACCTAAATGAAAGCCTGAAATTTCAAGGACCTAAAATCCTAATACATTAACTATTGAGAAATAATTTATTTGAATGGATGTTAACGATATGACTTCGACGTGTTCTGCAATTTTTCAGTAATGTAGCGCTAAATAAAGTATATTGATATAAAAAAGCTTGTAAATACTATCAATATTAATGTCAAAGATGCATAGTAAGATCGCCCATCAGATGGACGAAGCAAATTTAAGGTGTCATGGACTACTAAACAACGATGCAATGTCTGAATGCCGTCAATGGATGGAAAATAATGTTAAAAAATACAGATCGGAGCTGTTAACAAGAAGACATTGAAACCTCAGCATTGAAATCTCGATGAAAAAGGTGAAATTATCCTTTTTTATGTTATCTGTTCAGTTGAATCTGTTCTCGGAATTTCCTGGAGAGACCACGTCACGAAGGATGAGGTTCTTAGCATAATCAAGGAATATAGGCACCTAGTAAGATCCATCTCAGAGAGGCAAGCCCGTTGGATCGGTCACATCACGCGCCACGATGGTCTTCTTCACGACATTGTGGAAGGGATGGTTGAGGGTAGAAACTGCAGAGGGCGCCCTAGACTGGAGTATTTGCAGCAAGAGTTCGAGGACATGAGTTGTAGCTCTTATGCTGAGCTAAAGAGGATTGCAGAGGATCGAGAGGGTGGAGATCGAGATGCAAGATTTTGTTGTTGCAAACCAATCCACCGAATTGATACTCCAAAAAAAATAATTGCCGTACACTATTTCTTTGCTACTTAAAACTACTGTCGCTGTTCTTATTTTATGAAATAAATCCCTTATATACCAACTAAAACATCACATTTTTGGTATATTTTCATACAAGATTGTATTTGTCGATTAAAGCATTATAATAACTTGTAATGAACATGTTAAAAAAACATTTAATTGGTGTTATTTTATAAAAATCAATGTTTTATTCTACAATATTTTTACAGCTACACTATAATTATGATTTATATATCAGTTTTTGGGACCACTTTGGTTTATGGGGCATTAAAATATTTATTTATTATTGAAGAAAGTTAAATGATGTTTGAAGCGCTCTTATGTTTTGCAAATACCTTGGAAAATTCTCCATAAAAAACACTCTTCTTCAAGAGTACATAATAAAGTGTCGTTTGAACACTTCTTAAAATTTAGAAACAAGAATTTTTGACATTTCGAAAAAGGTTAATTGTATTATAAAACCAAAGGCAATAAATGGCTGCTTAGTTCAGTTGTACAAGCAATTCAAAATTATGTGCATTAAACTTTATAGTGTATGCGTATTATTTAATTTGAAGGCTAAACATATTATTTTACTAAGCTATAAATCGTACGGGGAACGTAAATTATTTTCGCAGCGATTCAATGATTTTTTTGCTTTTTTTTTCGACTTAAAAAAACATTACTGACACCGTTTATAGCTCTCAAACAGGTGATTAATTTTTGCGTGCGCGAACTAAACTGGATTTATAAGTTTTGCTAATTAAATTAAGCAAAATAATATATTTCAATAAGGTAATATACAAGTATTTTTTCAAATATGTAAATATTAATATATATATAATCGTGTCGGAAACAACAGGGTCAGATCATGTCTGCCCAGAAGTGGGTGACGTTGATGGCGTTACTCCCGGCCATCATCAGATCTTCTTGGGTGCAGCTACTCAGACACAGCGCACACTCCAGAAGGTGTGACAGGGTCTGCTCCACGCCGCAGTAACATTCAGTCGGTCCGCTGTAAAACTGCCAGGCTTTCATTTGTGTTCTCGTCTTGCATACTCCGGTCCGAAGTCTGTTAAGGGACCTCCATATATTCTACCCCTGGTCGTGTCCAGGGGCTAGGTGCTCTTTCGGGGCAATCTAAGTATTCCCCTCAGTTGCGCTTCTCACATGTTCAGCCACAGGGTGGCCTAAATAACGAAATATTTATGTTAGTGTCCAATAACGAATGTGTCTTTAATCATTTTTAATTCAACGAAATAACTTAGGTTAGGTTAGGTTAGCAAGACATTCAGTGCACCAGTTTTCCGTGCACCAAACGTCCCATCCACCAGACATTTAGTGCGTCCCACGTCATTACTAATAAGTCGTTGAACGAATTGTCCGGGAACAATACGTCGTAACACCTAAATAAATACATAATCCATAATACAAATCCATTTGAATAAAACTCTCTTGCTGACGTCGCATTATATAATTAATATATAATTACCCCCCCCCCTCCTCTGCTATTACAATTTGGCATTGTATTTAGAGCGTTGAGTTTAGGCGTTATACATTATATACGAATTTTACGCTCAAGGACAATGTATTATAATTTATAATGTAATTATAAGTAATCAACGTCGGCCGGATGAATGGACAAATATTTGATCTTAATTTATTTAAAAACACTTCTTTTATATAAACACATACAGGAGAATACCGACAACAGATGATAATAGTGATGCTGATGTCTCATATGAGGATTCTATGACTCTTACCATGTTACATATTGAAAAGTCGGCGACCCATCCATGTCTTGGTCTGCGTCTAATGTTGCTTAACTTTGCTGACCAAACGAGAGCCGCGCTTACATTGTGCTATTATGCAGGTCACTAGGTGGACTATTAATTTGATATATACAACATTAATTAGCACGAAATTACTATAAATATATATGAAACCAATTATTAATTATTTTTATGTGAAAGCAATTCGTATAAAAAGTGGATTATGGCAACTCATTGCCCATTTTCAATTATAATTACAATAAGCAAGTACACTTACTTTATTGTAATAATTGCACAGGTCATTAAAACCGAGCCATTCATTTTTAAAAACATTAATCTCTTATAATAAAATCTTGCTATTAAAATAATTAGACTATTTCTAAAACGGAAATAAAGAGATATTATACTTTTTATGCAAACGCATGCAGGAGAATACCGAAAAAGGCTATTGCAATATTTGTCTATTGATTCATGAGTATTGTGCTTACCATTTTAATAATGGTTAAGCAGTGCATGTGGAGAATGGAACATGACCGTAGGGTTGGCTCTTTCGGGCTAATGTTTTACCACTTTTAAAACGAGGACTTTTCCTCTGAACTTTCTGTTTTAATTCATTTCACCGTAACGTTGCTTTCTTATAACTTTTATTAAACATACATAAATTATTCACTTTCGTCTTCTTTGAACGATCGAATTCAGAAACTACTTCTTTAATACCATAAAAATTCATTGGACCGCTCTTTTAATATTTGTGTCTCCTCGCACGTTCAATCTGAAATATCTTAGAAATCATTTGTTCTACGAGCATCAGCTATTTTATTTGCGGAATCAATGCTATTTTTTTTTTAATATTGCTTCTTTTCTTCTACTTTATTTAGGACTACTTCCTGTCATTACTCGCAGCCTTTTTTGCGACACGAATGTCCAACTGTCAGGCCATCTTTATGTGGTCTTCCTGGAGGTCGGATTCCCGGTGCTCCATTACAAATATGTAAAAACATTATTTCAGCTTTTCGGGGATTGAACTCACGGCCTCTCGAGTGACACTCAAGCTCATCAACCTCTGCCATACCACTCGGCATACCTGATATGTTTGTGTAAAGTATAATGTGAGGTGATTTGATTTTTTGCAGCCGGCTTACATACTGAGCGCGAGTGAAAGGATAGTCTGAGAAGTTGCCAATTATGGACTTAAAATCAGTTTACAAGATTATTTTAAAACTCGCGATTTATAATCGCCCACTCATATTATATATTTGTGTATGAATTGTGCTTTTTTAATATTTAAGTATCACATTAATTGTTATTGAAGTGTAAAAGTGCATGCATGTCTCGATGGGAAACACTGTATTCATCGCAATAAACAAAACCATCCTAGCAATCGGTCAAGAAGAGAGTATTGAAATAAAGTTGACATCAGCATGATGTAGCCCTCGATATACAACCTTTCGTCTCTTATTTCTGTTCGCTTGTCAGACATGAATGTGTCAACCGTATTGGAATTTTTGGACTAGTTATATAGACCGCCGCTTGTGGCGCCGGTGCGACGTGCTCATCACGGGCGCGCCAGCCGTGCGCCGCCAGTCGGCGAGAGCATATTGTATTGTGGCTCGGCCTGAATTATGTGACTAGGTCGAGCCAAAAGTTAGTAAAGTTTGTCGTAAATATATGTCAATGTGCTTCAGAAAAGTCTTTGTTTTGCTAACCTGCTCCTGATCATGCCCCCACGCGACTGAATAAAAACCTTTCGAGAGAGAAGAGTATGTTAAAGTGTTCTGAAAGAGTGGTGAGCATACCAGTTCATGAGATACTACTGGATATCCGACCCACTGGAAGACCAGATAAATGATGGCGCGACAACTGGACATCCATGTCAGAAGAAAAGTTGTTTATCTCACTGGTTAGGTTGAGTCGCCTCTTGGGAACAAATGCTCCATAGTTCGAGAGTATTGAGCTTAACAGCCGATATTTAAAATTAAAAAAAAATGCCAAAAACAAAAACGTACTTTGGAAAATATAACAGTTGATATATTCTACGAGCTTTAGGCTTGGAATTCATAGGGAACTATGGTTCCAGACTAATGATACTTTAACCTTTTTTGGACTACAATATTCTAAGTATAAATTACGTGGGCCGCAATACTATACATACGACGAGTATGACGAATAAAATCATGAACCCCTTAATTTTTATAAAACATTATGACATAATAAAAATTCATATGTGTTACTATATGTGTGTCAAAGTCAATGCGAATCTTAAGTTATACGAAATTTAGAACGCCAGATTTAAAAAAATGTTGTTTCTGATAAAAAAGTTGCTTAGGACCGCACGTAAAAGATGACAAAAAATGCCATATTGTGGCTTTTGGTTTTAGACGTGTATAGCGAATTACTTCTTTCCAATATTTCGACGGCCATTGCAGGGGTTTTCTTCAGGGTTGATGACTTAGTTGTGAATTGGTATCAGGAGGTAGTTTAGCCGTCAGCCTAACGTACCACCTCATGTCGGAGAATCGTTTAAGGTGGGTATGTTCTAAGAGTACCTCCACGAACGTCATGTCGGACTGAGGTTATTATTATTATTATATTAGTATTTGTATAGCGCTCTTTTATGACCGAATGATCATTCTAAAAGCGCTTCTTTGCCTCTCTGAGTAAAAAGGTGGGTCTTGAGTCTGCTTCTGAAGGATGCCTCCGCTTTAAGCTCTCTTATGCTTTCCGGTAGTGAGTTCCAGGCCATTGGTGCATTGTAGCTGAAAGCCCGATTGCCAAAGACAATTGTCAGGTTGTCCTTGCTTGTTTGTACAAGTTTGTGAGTATGTGCTAGAGGTGGAAGCCATGCTGTTTTGAGAATCAAGCCGTCATCCCTGTTGATGTTGATGGGATGTCTTTTGATTTCAATGGCTTCCCTTACTAGGCGTGCATGTTTTCCATGAGTTCGAGCCACGATTTCGGGTTCGAATGAAAACTTATACCCCGTGTGAGCCAGATGGTCTGTCAGTGCTGACGCCATTGGTGGCCTAGTCTGCACGATCTCTCATGCTCGCTTACTCTTTTAGCGATAGTTCGCGATGTTTATATACACTGTGGGGCAAGCCTTGCATTGTAGTTTGTCAATCCCATCGCTCTCTTAAGGAAATTTGCCACACACGGCTAAACCCAAAAGCCACACTATCAAATCTGGCCGTGAAAACCTAAGAAGTTATTTTCAAAAATGCCACATTGCCAATGTATGTTTTTTCTTGTGTATTTAATTGTATGTTGCAATGCGTTTTGTTTAGCGACTGTCTGGCAGTTCAATTGATATGAAAATTTATTATATACGCGTATGTATCAATTTTATTGTTTGTTTGATTCACACGTCCGCAATAATACAGGATGAGAACGTACGCCGCTTTGAGAGATCACAATCATACCCTCATAGAATCAACAGAGATCTCCATTGTACGTATCGAGCTGAATTCGCAAATCGCTATAATGTTATACTTAGTGAAATGAGCCCATTAGCCATGGGAAATTCATTATGTAAAATCGACTATTAGACACGTCTCGTGATCTGGTTTAATTAACAGCAATACACAATGGATTCACTCACATCTATAGCGACTCCATTGAATGCGATTTTATAATTATTATTCAACATCCTGGAGTTACTTGCTTCAATGTAACGCTCTTCTTGTACCTGAATGAAGGATGGATGACCTTTTGGAATACTAAGAATAGTACATCACATATTAATTTGGTTCTATTCATCCCCAGTATTATAGAAAGATCATTGGTACAGTGAAACCTATAGATGCGAGTGTCTCCGTATTTTTCAGATTCTCCACAATATTTATGTCACAAAACAGCTGTCGTTTCTTCTTCTTCGTAGTATCAATCCGGTGGATTGGTTTGCAGCAACAGAATCTTGCATCTCAATCTCCACTCCGCTCGGTCCTCCGCAACCCTCTTCAGCTCAGAATAAGAGCTACAACTCATGTCCTCGACCACCTGCTGCAAATACTCCCGTCTAGGGTGCCCTCTACAGCTTCTACCCTCAACCATCCTCTCCACAATGTCGTAAAGAAGACCATCGTGGCGCATGATGTGACCGATCCATCGGACTCGCCTCTCTGAGATGGCTCTTACTAGGTGCCTATCTTCCTTAATTATCCTGAGAACCTCATGGTTCGTGACGTGGTCTCTCCAGGAAATTCCGAGAATTCTTCTGTATGACCACATCTTAAAGGCCTCTAGTCTTTCTTTATCACTTTCAGATAAGCACCATGTCTCTCAGCCGTACATCAAGATGCTCCAAACAAATGTCTGTCGTCTACAATGCGTAAATTAAAGAAATTTGTAAATTTTAAAAGATACTATGTTATTTACGACGACAAATTTTGGCTTTGTCGAGAAGCCATTCTTAAGTGTAGTGTGGTGTTTTTCAGTGAAGATAAAAATGTTAGCTGCAGAAGTAAATAAAATGATCCAAAACTAACAGAAGGCCTTAATTTACATATCGTAATTATGAAAAAACACTAATAACATTTTTTTGTTGTTTTGAATGAAATGTTTATATTCCGGTTATAATTTAAATTCAAATATATGTCCTCTAGTTGCTTTGATTTTTTTTTTGGTTTTAAATATCAATTTTGAATAATCAATCCTAGGATTTGTAAATGTAATTTAAATTAATCAATAACAAAAATAAAAAACAAAATAAGAATACTTATTTGAGCTACGTGCTCCATTGTAAGATTATACTCGTAAGTTGAGGTTGTGTTGTATAATCTAACGATAGGTACAATTACCTCTTTGTACAGCCATTTGTTATTTATTTTTAAATTAGTTAAATTATAAATTAGGATTATATTAACGCCCATTTTATGTGAGACTGAACCGTAAATTATATTCTCATAAGATGGTAGACGTATCTAATCTTATCCGTCGACCTATAAAACAAAATAGGTATACCTCAAGCAATATGTTAAATATACTTATAAAACGAGTATTATTACTTGGATTGGACTACATGGAGTTACGTTCAAAATTAAGTTTAGTCAAGGACATCATTTAGGAACAAATAGTGAAGGTTTTCGAAGCATCGAGCTAATCATCCGATCATTGGCTTTATTCCACTATATTTTGAACACCAAAAAATACTACTGCTAAAGTTTTACGTCGGCATTAATATGTACTGTTATTCAAGTTCAATAAAACCACAAAAGCGATCGTAATTTTGATTTTTATCTCCGGCATGGAGATTCAAATGCATTCGTCAATCGAATAATCTACTAGAATTTTTTATATCATTTATAAATCAACCATGGCACATCAATAATGCATTGTTTGTTGCGTGGTACTTTTTCCACTGTATTCTATGATGGGTCACAGGTAGTACAGGTAGCACAAGTAGCTGACTTAACTAATGCAGCTGTAATAAAGGTGTAATCTAAAGTCTAACTAAACGACGGGATCTAGGAATGCATCCCCAATCATTTTACAACAGCCGTACTATAATACAAGTCTTAATTTATTTGTAAACCCGTTTAATATTGCTACCTTTATCATACAAAGGTTCTAATAAAAATACTAAATTTTTTAAGCATGCAGCGGAGTATACTTAATACAGATATCTGAACCAACAAAGAGCAATTACTTTGGTTATATTAAATACACCTTATCTAAAGATTATGTTACCAAAGAAAATCATGCATTAAACGAAAATTCATTAACCTGATAGCTAACTTCACTTTAGCGATGATTATCATCTGGTTACTTTTGGTTCAAAGGAGTTTTTTTCACGTGATGTTTTGATAACCCGTGCAAAAGAACAATGCGATGAATAAACCAGGCTTAATAGTATAACAAATTAAAAAATATTTAGCTATCACAAAGCCATTTTCTGTTCAAAGTTTCAGAAATTCTGACAGCATAAAATCAAAAACACTTCTTCAGAACTACTGAAAGGATGACTCTTCGAACAATTGCAGGACAGACGATAAGGGAAAAAAGTAAGAAATTCAGAAATAAGAGTCTTTCGGCGTTTAAAATGTTATGCGATGGGGAAGATCAAGAAGGTGGTATTGGGGAGATCACGTTGGAAGAATATGTTCTATAAGAGTGGTGAGCATAATAGCTGACAAGATACCATGGGTTCTCCAGGAAGACCACCTAAAAGTTGGCGCTATAACTGAAAGTCTGTGCCACAGGAACAAGCTTGGAATAATAACAGGGACACGGTCCTAAATGACCATAAAAACCTAAGAAGTTAATTAGTCCTGAATAAATCATAAAAAAAAAGAAGTAAAGGCTGAAAAACTTATCTATGTTGCCGATTTATGCACAAAAATAATAATATATAATATTGTAATTACGATATTTTCTGTGATGCTATGTTGTAATGTTAGCGATGCTACCCACAGCATCGGTGGGTATCGCTGGAGCTCAGTGCATACACAAAAACATGTCGTTCATATGCAGACAGCCCCGTGCACTTTGTCATTCATGAAATCGCAACATGACAAAGCTGCTAGAGCTGTCATCGCTTGTGGGACGCGTACTTTATTATTCCATATTCGCTACCTGCCTGGGATACATGGTCGCCAAAAATTGTCAATAATATCAATTGTCTCAAATCACCTCTACGGAGGCCTCCAAGATGAAATCTACGGGCTTTAACGGAGGGCTATTTGAATGATTGTTAATTAGCATGTTCAATATATCGTTACCGATACGACCAACAAAACAGAATTAGATATAACTTTATAATTTAACATGATGGACTATAATTTAGATAACACTACATACTCGTACTTTAAAAATAATAGCTGTTATATTTGTTTATATATATGTAGAGAATATTTTATTTTAACATTTATTTTTGATAAACTCAAGCAGCAGAATGCTACATCAAGTAGATTAAATATTTTACGTATTTTGCTTTTATATCAAAATATTTTTCATGTGTTTGTATGTAAGGTTGATATTTCAAGTGTCTTAATAAATAAGTAATTATATTATCAGTATACCTTGTTTTAATATGGTTCACACTGTGCACTGTTTCACTTGATGGAAGACTGCAGTTTCATGATTTAGGAAAGCTTCTTCAGTTCCAATGTCCATAAACGTACTGACGCTTAAATGAATATTTACTGATAAAGAAAACGTTTCACTAGAGGGTAATTATGTGGAGTGTAGAAGTGGGGATAAATACTAAATAGGTAGGATCTATATGAAACGTTTTCTTTATCAGTAAATATTAATTTACACGTCAGTACGTTTGTGCACATTGGGACTGAAGAAAATTTCATAGATTGCGAAACTGCAGCCTTCCATCAAGTGAAACAGTGCTCAATGTGATCCATAGTAAAACAAGGTATGCAATTCTTATATATTTATTATTAAATGTATCTCAAAGTGAATGCTAAAAATATAAATAACATTATATTAGAATGGTCTACATTAATATTGCGCAATTTTAATCAGAAATAAGTTTAGATGAAAATTTTAAATATCATGGAATACTATAAAGCAATTTACGTGTTTATACATTACAAATTGTAAATGAAATGTGAAGACTTCATAGACATTAAACATTAAATTAAAATGTTATTGCCTGATTATGTTTCATTTTAGCAACCCTAGTATGTCATAATAACTGTTGTGCAATATTAAAGTTATTTATACATTTCGATTTTATTCGATGTGATTTATGTGAAAGATTTATATTTTTTCGAGACGAATACATCAGCTTAACGACCACAGTTCGAGACTTTCTTTTTTTATTACATCGTTTAATTTTAATAATAAATATTTTCAAGTTATAATTGCCGCTTTATCTGCAGAAAACGATTTTTTTATTAATGCATTTCAAAGGTTTTGCTTGTATTGTATGTACTGTTTAATCTCACTTAGTTAAACTACATAGAATTTAACTATGGTAAAGAATGATGCAATAAGCCTTATTATGATCGTTCCTTAATTGATTGATCAAAGAAAAATAAAATGACCTGTATTTATTTATCCAGTTTATTAATTCAAAATTTTGTATAAATACAAAAAAAAAAAAAAACTGCAGGTAATTAATATAAAATGCATGAATAATTAGCATACAAAATGAAAACCTAACCTAAATTAACCATTCATTAATTATTTATTGCCATTTTTTTTTTCTTCTAATTTATATTTTTCTACTGCCAATAATATTTTTTACTGACCTGGTTATTTATTTATTACTGATCATTTCATAAATAATTACTGCCCATTAATTTAATTAATTACTGACAAAATAATTAATTGCTAAATAAAAGATTAACGTCATCTATAGTGTACATTTCTGTATATATTTTTCTTACAGCGGGGATTTTTCATATAACGGTCTTATCTATAGTGTAATATTGGGTTGAATTGTCTCTTAAGAATAAATTATCCAGGATCCGGGAGCGTGTGACCAATCGTTTAACCTTATTAAAAATTTTGATTAACAAATCATAAAAAATATAGTTCAACTCCTGCCCTAGAAATATATCATTATATGTTACCACGTCGGCTTTCGTGTGAAGATATGTTTTGAGACAAGGTATTGACAGTATCAATTGACAGAAATGAGTGACGGAAATTTGCAGTGACCATATGTTTTATATATAGAACAAATATCAGAGGGACAGCTAAATTTCTATAACGAGCTACCAATCACTACGCTATCTATAAGACGTTGACAGTGCTCACGTTATGTCCATTGCAATCGTTGCAAACTGCTGTGACGCTGGTTCTCAGAAGAGTTATATAGTATTTTCCATTCTATCTTTTTGGTTATGAAATAGCACGCCTTTTATTAGACCATGAGCAGATCAGATCGAGGATCCTACCGAGTGGGGATTAATTAAGACAAGTGAGCTTAAAATACTATGACCTACAATGTATGTCCTACATGCTTAGACAACGTCAAATATATTTTTTTTCATAATTTTCAGTCGATTTAGTTAAATTTGTATTAGTTCGATTTTAAGATTCATTTTTATCGTGGATCTTCAAAGTATAGAACATTATACAGATACATTAAAGGTTGTGTAACACTGATTGACTTTCCCTTGCTGCTCTTCAGTGAGTAAGTACACCAATTACAAAAGATTCCCTGTTATTTATTTATTGTTTCAGAAAACTCCATGACGTTTGATTTGGACGGATGATCTTGGCCAACATTCTGTGTCCTTATAGAGCCTTTATTTGCTATTGTTTTAATTGAAATATGCGCCGCAAATACTCGTCAGTCGGGATTTATCAGCGACATACACGTCTTATGGTATATTTATTACCATTGTACGAGTATTGTTGCGCATTTTTGTAAACATTCTTCAGATTCTAACAAATTTGCTTTATCACAGTTTTTTTGAAGAATCACCTACACAATCACGTATCATAAATATTTTCAACCAGAGACATATTTTTAAAATAATAATAAAATAACTATTCAAAAAAAAACGGGAAGCTTTTTCACCAAATGAAAAGGATAGGATTAAAACATGTTAATCTATTCCGGTTTTGTATTAACTTGTCTGTTTTAATCTGCTACGTTTAAAACTATTTTGTAAGATATTTGAGGTAGATAAAACAACGTTAGAAAATGTTTTTTTTTACCATCTACAACAATTAAATTAGTAAAAGTGGGAAAAGAATTTTCGCATGTTCGTCTGATGTAAGTACATCCTTTTGAGTTCTGATATTATTGAGGTTCTCAGCATAATCAAGGAAGATAGGCACCTAGTAAGAAACATCTCTGAGAGGCGAGCTCGATGGATCGGTCACATCATGCGCTATGATAGTCTTCTTCACGACATTGTGGAAGGGATGGTTGAGGGTAGAAACTGCAGAGGGCGCCCTAGACGGAAGTATTTGCAGTAAGTGTTCGAGGATATGAGTTGTAGCTCTTATTATGAAATATAGAGGATTGAAGAGGACCGAGAAGAGTGGAGATCGAAATGCAAGATTTTGTTGCTGCAAACCAATCCACCGGATTGATACTACGAAGAAGATTATTATTCTTGTACTGAAAATACCGATCATATTTATAGTACATGTATTAATTCTTGACTTAAATATATTTATCGTAGATAAAATATGATGTTACATTATTCAATAAGTTAATTAAATAAAATGCTATTATGGTTTCGTAGTCACGGTAATGGTATTGCACATATTATATAATAAATCAAATCAATTATTTACGATATTTCAAAATTTATAAATCCATTCTAAATAATTAACTTATCTTCAGTTCTGTCAGCTGCCATTATCTATGTTTTGTCCCGTCATTTCAGCACCCGAAACACTGATGGCCTCCAGTTTGAGAATCACTAATTTATCATTCGATCTTTATAAATTTTCTGATAAACAAATTACCCAAAATATACCTCGCATACTACAGCTTCCGTCTCCAGACCCAGGAAGTCACCGGGGACCATTTATGTTCTCAGGTGGACTACCATATGTAATGTCAACCATGAAAACTTTTGATTTGGCTATCTTAAGTATCAAATATGAAACAGATATAGAAAGAAGAAGCATCCTAGGTGTATTTTGGCAATTGTATATATATTTTTTAAAGAAATCGTAAGATTAGTTAGACACTCCTGAGGCCAGCAAAATTTACTCCCAAAGAGGTGGCCCAACTCAACATCTTCTTCGTAGTATCAATCCGGTGGATTGGTTTGCAGCAACAGAATCTTGCATCCCGATATCCATTCCTCTCGGTCCTCCGCAACCCTCTTCAGCTCAGCATAAGAGCTACGATTCATGTCCTCGAACTTGCTGCAAATACTTCCGTCTAGGGCGCCCTCTACAGTTTCTACCCTCAACCATCCCCTCCACAATGTCGTGAAGTAGACCATCGTGGAGCATGATGTCACCGACCTCTCTGAGATGATTCTTATAAGGTGTTTATCTTCCTTGAACTCGATATATCATAAAATAATTCAAACGTACTTATTTTATTCGAAATATTTTTACATTCATAATACGTCTTATTGAATTTATTTATACGTAGGCGAAGTATTCATTTGAATAAATTTCTTCTCCCTTAGATTTACATGTATATTCCCAGAAATATATTTGAAGTATTTGTCTTTGTGGAGTATCTGTATTCCGAGAACAATTTTAAATATACGAATACCTAAGGCTGAAATCCTCAAAAGAAATTTAAACCAGGAAAAAATAACTCAATATTTTCCTTGTTCATATTTCCAATTTGAAAACATGAATATCTAATGGAGTTAATGTATTTTTTTTTTCAAATACTCTCTGATCCAACAAATGTTATTTTGCTCGTAAACAAAATAAAGCATATGGTTAATATTGTATTCTTACTACTTATCGAAATGAAAAATAAATATAAATTCCGATACCAAAGCAAAATACATTCCAAAACCAAGGAGAGGACCAACCTTACCTATTCAACAATTGATACATACAAATCCACATCAAACACCGTATTATATGATCTTTCTATCATCAATACGTCGGAGAAAAATAAATGACAGACGCTGGGATTCGAACGACAAAATTTTACAACCATACTTTAATTTTTAACTCAGTATTGGCCGAATTGAGAAATTAACACGTATTGTATTACTGATACGCATTATTTTATACATGATAGATCCTACGAGTACATTATACCTGTATATACATATAAAGCTCTCTCTTTAACTATTCTCCCACCCACAACCGACAAACTCGTCTTACACTTGCCGAACATCCATACACGTTTAATGAGTATCGATCAAGAACTGGCAGTTTCCAAAGTTCCTTCTTTAATGCCATCGGTAAGCTTTGGAATGCTCTTTCGGCGTTTGTGTTTCCTCCTTCCTACAATCTGGATCTCTTCATGAAACAGATAAATATACACTTGCAATCTCCCCAACCCACAACACACATAGCCGGCGGTCATAGCTCAATGGTAAAACGTTTGCTTTGCAAGCCATAGGTCATGGGTTCGATCCCCGACAGAGATTTAAAAAAATGAATTTTTAATCGATTTCTGAGCTCTAAAATAACCCGGTTGGTGTAAATTTGATCCATCACCCGTAAAATGTCAGTCATATCCTATTAATTAAAATTGGTGGTAGACGAAAGTCGTCTCGTGAAGACCACCCATTCATAGTAAATTCCTGTAATAATAAAGGATGATGCGTGAATCTCGGGCTGTAGTCTATGACGTTGGCGGATCACTACAGGGTGAACCTGATCCTGCATCCTTCATCCAGTTAATCGATGTCCTAAATGGAAGAGGAGGATATTAACTCAAATAAACGGGAAAATATATTGCTTAAAAAATAAAATTGGAGTGATCCTATATATTTTTTTGTCAAATATAAATAAAGTATAAACTTAATAAAACATAAAATACAAGTCAAATTAACATTGAATTATGGATATTTATGCAATAAAATGTTTATAAAAATATTTTTTACATCCTACTTTCTAATATCAAATGTGAAGGCGACCAATTATTATAATCTAGATAATACGAGTAATATTTACAAAGAAAAACATGTAACTTATTATATACATATTGGAAACATATTAAATAAATTATATTGTAGAACTATTCAGTTAACATTAACACGATTTTCCGTATAAAGTAATTACATGTATTTATATGTTAACTTATTTAACGTAAGCCCAACCATATATAAAAAAAATATTTCACATGTACTGTAATATAGATATGTATTTGTACTTGCATTATGTTTTTTTTACTATATTCACTTCATATTTGAAACATATGGACACCGCAATTGCCGTTTTTAAAGTATTGTAAACTTAGATTGAATATACCTTGTCCCAGAACACCTGTATAACTGGAGATCTACGCTGAACATAAATGGTTCCCAGGAGCCTCAATGACAAAAGCCCACGAACTTGCATAGACTGCAGCTGTAGTACCAGAGAAATTTCCGTTTTTTTTAAAGAGATCGGATGTTCAGCCCGACGCTCCAGAGACCTGGTATTTTATTTCCCTTAAGGGGTGGTTCAACTTTACTGGGGCATGTATACAACTTAGATTTGCATGTAAAGAACTTAGATTCTGTCGGGTTTTGAACTGACAGCGTCTGAATAAAAAACAAACGCTCTTACTGTGCAGCCCGGCGTATGTTTAGTTACTTTAAAAATATTATAGAGATTTTTACAGGCAAATTAACACCAAACGGGGTAATTATAGAACTTAAAAATCGATGAAAAAAACATTTTTAAAAATTTTAATATCCGTCAGGGATCGAGTTTTTGACATGGAAAGTTAACGCTTTACCTCGAAGCAATACCCGCCGTCTCCTGCTGATTGTAGTGTCGTCTGCTTAAATCTCACCAGAAGAAAAGTTATGGCGGCGTAATGTCATGTCGTAGAGACAGGTTTCCTACCTGATGATAGCCAGATGGCCGCTCAACCAGACGACAATGATACAAAGTAACGAAAGCCTCATAAACACACAGCAAGTAGCTGCGTACTGAATGTGTTCATAGATCCGAATAGCTGCTCTTAAACACGCACTCCTCCTTCGTGGAGCTATAACAACCCTAAGAATTCTTGAATGTCTTACGTTCTGGATAGATATACCCGTAATCGTAGATATTCATTGTTTTTCATTCCATTTAATACTTGTGGAGTTTCGCGTACTTAATCTAGTTTAACTGCAATGGCGCTTCTATATGTACTTACTACCAGCACACCTCGGTCTAGTTTTTTCACATACTTTTCCACTTTTGTCGATGGCATTTCTTTAATCTCTTTGATCTCTGTGATCCTTTGAATGTATTTTTACAGCTTTATTTATGTTTTTTTCACTTGTTTTTTTATTGTATATTTCATGCCTGTGTTATCATACTTTGTTTTTCATTTTAAAAAAATGTATCTGCGAATAAATAAATAAGCTTCAGCAAAACATATTTTATGCATGCCTTGAAGTATATATAGTTCGGCGAAACTTGTCATTCACATCTTACTACAACTTTTCCACATCTACAGAATGATTTGTTACCATATACTTTCCGTATATGGCATATATCATCATCATCATCATCATCAGCCTGTGTCCGTCCACTGTTGAACGTAGGCCTCCCGCATGAGTCTCCATCCTCTTCGATCCTCCGCCTTCCGCATCCAGGTCACTCCCGCTATTCTTCTTATATCGTCAGTCCATCTTGTAGGGGGTCGGCCAATGCTTCGTTTGCCAGTTCTTGGGCGCCATTCCAATACTTCTCTTCCCCATCGACCGTCGTCTCTTCGACAGATATGTCCTGCCCATTGCCACTTGAGTGTGCCTATTCGTTGGGTAGCATCCACTACTTGAGTTCTTCTTCGTATTTCCTCGTTTCGGATTCTATCTTTTAGGGACACTCCGAGCATGGATCTCTCCATAGCACGCTGGGTGACTTTTATTTTATGGGTAAGACTTGCTGTCAGATTCCACGTCTCTGCGCCATAAGTTAATACAGGGAGGATGCATTGGTTAAACGCCTTAGTTTTAAGGCATTGCGGAATTTTCGCTTTAAAAATGTACTTTAGTTTTCCAAATGCTGCCCATCCCAGTTGTATGCGCCTGTCGATTTCTTTTGAGAAGTTATTTCGCCCTAGTTGTATTACTTGTCCCAGATAGGTATAGTCGTTTACAACCTCTATTTCTGTTCCTCCAATGGAAATAGGATCGATATATTATTATTTAATTAATATCGCATATATACTCACCAGAAATAGCCATCACTCAGTTTTATCAGTTCTCATTGTCTATAACTTAACCCAAGACATATCTACACCAAAAGTCCACCTGGGAACGTACATGTTTTTCGCCAACCTCCGGAGTAAGAGCCCGTGAACTTGCAGAGGTGGAAACTGTAGTTTTCGAGACATACGAGTATTTTTAGGTGATTTGTTAACCAAAAATTATTATAAAATCGGAAAATTTACCCCGACGCTTCAGAGGCCTGGACAATTTGTTTTGATTGACAAGTTTTTATTTGTTTTTTGACAATTGACAATTCGTTTTTATTCAACCCTAAATATAATAACCACATTAATATAAAGACTAACTTTGTCGGCGGGTATAGATCAATGGTTAAAGCGTTAGCTTTGCAATTCAAAGGTCGTGGGTTTGATCCCCGAAGAAGATCAATAAAAATAAAAGATTTTTAATCGATTTCTGAGCGGTTAAATACCCCGGTTGGTGTGAACTAAATCCCTCATCCGTAAAATTCCAGTCATAGCCTATTAATTAAAATTGGTGGTAGACGAAAGTCGTCTCGTGAAAACTACCCTTTCATAGTAAATTCCTGTAATAATAAGGATGATGCGTGAATCTTGGGCTGTAGTCTATGACGTTGGCGGATCAACACTCCACATGCAGCGCTTAGCCATATGCACCATGGTAAGCGTCATAGAATTCCACAGATGAAACTTTAAAATTACTATCACCATCTGTCGGTATTCTCCTGTAAGTGTTTACATACAAAAACTACTTAACTCTTAACGCTATACCGTCACAACTAAGTATGTTCCATATTTTAAGTCGTGTCGTAGCATAAAAAGTATTGTAATGTACTGTATTTTACATGCAATTTAAATACATACACAAAATATATCATATGCTTGTGGACCCGAGGAAATTGGCAACATGAAACAAAGGATGGTCGGCTGTATAGAGGAGATCGGACAGTGGATGTCAGCAAATAGGCTTGCTCTTAATCCGGAAGACGGAAATACTCTTTATGGCCACAGCTCGAAGACAACATCTATTGGACTTACAACCCTTGGCCATATGTGGTAATGATGTCATCCCTTCTACAAGCGTCAAGCTGCTGGGAGTAGAAATTGACCAGTTCCTCAACCTTAGCGGTTATATCACAAAAACGGTGATATCTGGATTTTTTAACCTGCGGCAGATACGGTCGGTAAAAAGATGCTTACCCAGAGACGCTACAAAGAGTTTGGTAAATGCGTTTATAGTCTCCAAAATGGACTACTGCAACGCACTGCACGCAGGCCAGCCAGCCAAACAATTAAATCGATTGCAGTCGTTACAAAACGCAGCGGCACGACTAGTCTACAACGCGCCCAAATTCTGTCACATTACTCCAATACTACACCGACTGCACTGGTTGAGAGTTTCGGCTAGAATCCAGTATAAATTATGCCTCTTAGCTTACAAGGCACTCAACGGAACTGCACCGGGCTATCTGACAGAACTTATCAAGCCTTCAGAAATAAGCGCGCGTGGAGAGACACTCAGATCAGGTAGAGCAAATAGAAGCACCCTGAAGCTGACGGGAGGTAGTCCTAGCACGGTCTTTGGCAATCGGGCTTTCAGCTACGCTGCACCAATGGCCTGAAACTCACTACCGGAAAGCATAAGAGAGCTTAAGGCGGAGGCATCCTTCAGAAGCAGACTCAAGACCCACCTTTTTACTCAGAGAGGCAAAGAAGCGCTTTTGGAATGATCATTCGGTCATAAAAGAGCGCTATACAAATACTAATATAATAATAATAATACACTTTACAAAGGTTCTACCAGTAAATAATTAACCTTCTTAAGATTGCATTGCTTTTTTAAAATTGTAGGTCATGGCATCGTGATCCTTGCTTTCAACATCATCGATTAAGATGATAAAATACTTTAAAAAGATTAAGTTAGTATTTTTTCAAATTGAATAAGTGTACCCATGACTTAATTTGAGCGATTTTGCTGTAATTTTATGTGCTATCTGATAAGCGTTTCGTTTCACCTGTAATAGGTGTGTTAAACACAACATGTCTCTAGGACCACAATGAGCTTGAATAAACATATTTATTTTCAGCATCATCATTCCACATCCGCTTTCTACCTGGAGCCAAAAACTGTCAACTCCCACTATCCTCGCTTCTTCTATAGCTTATTTAGGGTAAGAGCTCGAAGGCCTGAACTTAAGGCAGCAGTAGTTCATGCTCTCCTTCGGAATCCGTAAAACATGTCAATAACAAGTCTATCTTCGTCTTTTGACCGAATGTAAGATTACTGAAAGATGCCGATTACTGGCCTCGTTATTTCTCAAAGTCCATCGTATACCCAATATTCTACGCAAGCAACTGTTTTTAATCTGCGTTGGATTTTGGAAGATCCTTATAATTCAACTGAATTCATTTTCCTTATTTACTGCAGACCGCCTCACACCTAAGATCCTGCTCCATGTGCCCAACAAGGTACACATCTCAAGGCCTAATGCTGGGCAAGACACGGGCTATCGATGTTGCCAGATACTGGGCAAAAATAATTTGACGTCGCTGACACGAAGAAAAAGAAAGAGAAGAATAAGAAGAAGAATAATAAAAATCACGATATTGATCAAATAGTTCTCAATCGGTGATAGTTTCAGATGAGGTAGTTTTAATTTGGCGTAGAAGCAATAGGACGTAGTTGCGAAGTGGTATAGTTTTATGATGGGGTAGTTAGTCGTCTAGTGAGGTTATGTGAACCATAGATGTTGCATGATACTGATAGTGGGGCAGCTATAATTAATGATTTAAGCACAAAGTCAGGTAGTTGCAAAGTGGTAAGGTTATGACGTGTGGTAGTTACAAAGTAAGGTTGCAAAATCATGTTTAAAACAATAAATTCATGTAAGTAATGCATAATTCATCCCTGTATTCAACAATATTTTATATCAACTTTTTGATTTATAAATTGGCAGATTGCAACTCATATAAAAATGTTTGTAGAGCGTATGTAAATTGCAATGGATCTTGGAACACAAAATATAAATAAATACAGTAGGAAAAAAATTAAAGGCCGTATAAAGTATTCGTTTTGAATACCCCTGACGTAGATCATTAAATTATCGCACGTTTTTTCATTGCGAAACCTAATCTTTATCTCTTTTACTGCTCGTGATAAATCGCTTTGCATAACTTCAAACACTAACACATTACCGAACCGAACATTTCTGACCACAAGTGTTCACATGCTCAACACTCTTAACCTTTTCATTGCACATTTTGTAAAAGATAATTGTGATCATTGCATCACATAATTAATTTTTAATAAATGTATTATTTCTAAGCATATTTCATTTGATATATGCACACACAAAAGCCAAAGACTTATGTATGCAAAGTATGTATTTTGAAGTAATTGTATAATGATAAATGTATACGTTTATTTCTCAATTATGTTACAATAAGTAACCTCACATTACAAAGTATTCTATATGCTTTTATTTAAACAATAATGAAGTGTTACAAAATTTTAAATGGTATACATAGAACTGAAAACCACTGTAGTCAATCAACATTACGACCTAAAGTAATATTAACTTAATGAAAAATATTAATTAAAGCTCGGTAATATTTTTTTTTCCATAACCGCTTCCTTCCAACTTTAGCATATTAATAATCATCATCATCAGCCTGTGTCTGTCTAATGTTGAACGTAGGCCTCCCAAACGAGTCTCCATCCCTCTCGATCCTTCCGCATCCAGCCTCCAGCAATTCTTCTAATGTTATCAGTACATCTTGCAGGGTGACACTTTTCTTCCCAATTTTCCATTGTCTCTTCAGCAGACATGTTCCACTTATTCGCACTTGAGTGTTCTTCGGATATCCTCGATTCGAAATCTATCTTTTAGAGACTGAATATGGCACGTAGAGTGACCTTTTTTTACGTCTTTGCGCCATAAGTTGAGCATATGGTCGTCGTAAATTTCTGTCATAAAACTCTGTCAACCACTATGATTTTCGCCTCTTTCCATATCAGTTATCTGGAGTACATTCTATGTACTCCAGTTCACTCGCTTGTTGTGGCGTCCTTTTCGCATTGCTGCCAATCGATGGTGTTGCCACTAACTGCAATATTTTTCATCTTTTTACAATATAATATATTTTTATATACAGCCTTCTAGAACGAAGAAATTTTAATTATTATAAAGTTATAGCCAAAGTAAAGTTTCTTTTGATTTATAATCGTTCAATATAGATCAATAAAAATAAATCTGTATTACCTTAAAAACAATTCCAATTTGTCATTTTTTTTCAAATTGACTATAACATCCCCTCGAATTACCGGCGCTGTGCGGTGCACCGGTTAAATACCTTTGACGTAGATCTTTGTACGATTCGCAGAATCCATTAATTTTTTGCGTTTTTTATTATTGTTTGATGGCAGCGAAGCGACTTATTAGACACAGCAACTCATTCAAAACATAAGCCGATCCGCAAAAAACTGTTCAATTATGCAATCAGTAAAAGTTTACGTATAAATTATCTCCATTCCGTTACATCACTGGCGGACATAACCTTAAAAGAAAAACCAGTCATTAATTATCATCTTCTCCTCATACGTTCCACATCAAAAACATATGTTTTTTATGTATACATATACACGAGAATACCGACATATGGTGATAGTAATTCTGAAGTCTCATCTATGGAATTCTATGACGCTTACCATGGACGCTTACCAAAAAATCGTTTTTCGAGGCTTTATGGCATCAGCCTAAAGGAGCTTTATCAAGCTGATATCAGTGTTAAATGATGTATTAATAGATACACCGTCAAACTGCCAATGATTTAGTTTAGAGTAGTCATATTCATGTAGGTTAATATCGTATGTGTTAAAATATAATATTCTTAAAAATGTTTAGTGAATCGACCCAACGTCCTTGTTTCGTGATACGGAAATCAAACAAGCCTCCTGCGTGGATCTCTATAACACTTCTCTATTCAGCTCTTGGCAATCAGGTTAGATTACGTTGTGTAAACACTTTATAGCAGCGCATGCACTCATTATTTTAAAATGATTTTTTTACCAACAGCTCGTATATTATGGGTGCAATAAAATAATTTTAATGTTGATGTAGGTAATTGCGAGTATTTCACGGCTTTATAACCACAGGCTTTATTAAACCGACTTGCGTTTAAAAAATAGTTTTTTCACCTCTGTACAACGCTCATAAAATTTTATAGCGCGGTTATAACATAAATTGCATGCCAATAGAATGAATGCGTCATAACGCGGCTGGAAGTCCTTCTACCTGAGAGAAACTCGTCTTCTGTTTACTACTTATTCTACTTATTTATTTAGATTTGTAGAACACTTTCGATTTATCTATCTATCAATGATATCAGTCTTACGCCTTAGACAAAAGTAATTACTACAACAATGCTTGAAATCCTTGGTTCGGAGAATATAGGAAGATGTCGGATGTGGGAGTGTCCTGGAAGTGTTATGATCAGTGGATTGTTGTGAACAAATTGTTATGCGTGTTGGAAAGGGGTCTCTGGAATTATCCCTACAGTCCGAACAAGAAAGAAAAGAAATAAGAACACTGTATAATGTGACGGGAAATTTAATCTCAGTAAGTAAGCTTAATATTTAAACAGTTCTAAAAGTGAAAATTTACAAAATATTTACATTAGATTAAATTGAATGATTAACGAGATTCTATTTTATTGACAAGTTCTAGTAATGATTTTTGGAAATATGTAATGATACTAGTAAACCTATGTTGTGACTTGAAGTTCGTGGATCGTAACACAGTAAAGTCTTAAACGGGCGGCTTAATGTGTGCTCAGTTAGTTTGGAACGGATAGTGAAATTGGAACAATTTATAAAACAGAAGTTTGCCATAGGTATATATAATTCATATTTTTTAAAAAAGGTTGGAATTCGAACCCAGACTGCTCGCGTGAAATTAAATCACATTATAGCAAAAAGGATGTTCAATAACTAATACAAACTCAAATAAACCTATCTCACCAATAAATCGAAAAAAAAACGATATGCGAGGATTCAAACCACGAAGTTTTACGGCATGTCTAATTCCTTTCATCATCATCATCATTGAGCGAAGATATACCGCATGAGTCACCATCCTCTTCGATCCTTTGCCTTCTGCATCCAGGCCACTCGGTTTCTTTGCCAATTATTAGGCACTATTTTTCTTCCGTATCAACCGTCGTCTCTTCGACAGACGTGTCCTGTCCATTGCCACTTCAGTGTGCCTATTCGTTGCGTAGCCTCCACTACTTGAGTTCTTTTGCGGATATTCTTGTTTAGGATTCTATCTTTTAGAGACACTCCGAGCATGGATCTCTTCATTTAATTTTCCTATTGAATATTGGTATACATTTTCATTGCTTTATAATATTAAGAATATTGAAATATATTCGTACATCACGTATTTTTTTTTTTTATTAAAGATTGCTATTTTAATTCTCAATCATACCCTTCGTCTGAGTTTTCACATTTTTCGGTTAACCAGCGAGTTTAGTATGGAGTAGTTAATATTGGTGTTATGTTAGATTATAGATAACTGTCCTGAATGCTGTGAAAGTTTAGTCAATGTAACTTTTACCTTATCTGATACGATTAAGTGTACTTAATATGCACGGTTCTGTTATCGATTTAAATTTGTATATAATTATTGTACGTTTCCTGGGTGTATTGAAATATTAATTTGGAATATTGCTTATTAAGTTGTAATGCGGTCGCCATGTTCTCCTTTTATAAAAACATTACACAACAATCGGAATAGCAAAGAACATGTTTTGTCATTAAAGCAGTAAAGTAAGAACATATTTATAAGTCATCATCATCATCATTTCATCATCCGCTTCCTAGTAGGACTACCTGGAGTATATGGTCTTTATAGCTGACGACAACACCAATAACCCGTCTGTTCCCAGCATTAGGCCTTGGTTTGTGCAGCCGGTGGGCACAGCTTAGTGTTTAAAGCGTTTGCTTGCCAAACTGAAGGTCGTGGTTTCGATCCACGACGGAGATTAAAAACAAATATTAATCGATTTCTAAGCTCTATAAATACCCCCTTTGTTGGTTGGTGTGAATTTGATCCCTCACTCGTAACATGCCAGTCAAAGCCTATTAATCAAAATTGTTGGTAGACGAAAGTCGTCCCGGGAAGACCACCAACTCATAGTGAATTCCTGTAATAATAAAGAAGATGCGTGAATGTCGTGCTGTAGTGATATTTTTTTTTTATGTAAACGCATGCAGGAGATCACATCCGGTCAAGACCAGTGCACTCTATGACGCTCAGCCAGGGAGGCTGGACGCTGCATGCGGGAAACGTTTGTTGTGTTCGTATTTGTGTGTGGGTTGGGGAGATTGCAAGTGTATATTTATCTGTTTCTTGAAGAGATCCAGATTGTAGGAAGGAGGAAACACAGACGCTGGAAGAGCATTCCATAGCTTACCGGTGGCATTAAGGAAGGAACTTTGGAAGCTGCCAGTTCTTGGTCGACATATATTAACCGTGTATGGATGTTCGGCAAGTGTAAGACGAGTTTGTCGGCTGTGAGTGGGTGCAGGAGGAATTAGTTCTTTAAGTTCCGAAGAGCAGCGACCGTCGTAATAACGGTAGAAAAGACTAAGAGAACCAACCTTTCGTCTGTGTTCCATTAATTGTAGATTAGACGTAAGGGTGTCATTGTTTATCAAACGAATTGCTCTTCTTTGAACTGAGTCAATTAAGTTTAGAAGGTATTTTGGGGCTCCAATCCAAAGGTGACTGCCGTATTCAAGGATAGATCGGATTTGTCCTTTATATAGAAGAAGAAGTTGTTTATCGTTGAAATACCGACGTGATCTATATAATACACCTAGTTTTTTGGAAGCGAGACCGGCTTTGGCGGAGATTGGCGGATCAACAGTCCACGTGCAGCGCTTAACTATATGTAGAAATGATAAGCGTCATATAATTCCACTGATGAGAATTCAGAATCACTATCACTGCCTGTCGGTATTCTCTTGTATGTGCTTACATAAAAAAACTAGTTTAAGACAAGAAGGCATTTCCGATTATACGTATGAGTACTTTCATGAAAATATTTTTCTCAATTTTCTATTGTAATTCACAAAGGAATCAAGCATAGAATAATTGTTGTTACAGACAATTACACAATTTAAGACAACATCGTTGTTAAAAAAATACATTATTAATTCATATGATATAATACGTCACATATAAAATTAATCCACTGACTTATAATATAATGTTCTTAATCCGCTGTTGACTCGTCCAAGATAATACGTAATATTTGGGCAAGTGCTTACATGGAACCACATACCTTATAGACCTGTACATCATAGTTGTTTAAGATCTGTGCACGGAACACTTAACCTTGGATATGTCGAGGAGTCAGCATGGTAAGGAGTTCTGAGAAACCAGAACTTGGGCCGAGTGGCTCAGACAAAGGTGAGACTGGCTCTGTTATTTTTTGTCCCACCTGTCATGCCATGATTGGCCCAATCGACAAGCAAGCTTGCATTACCTGTGATTATAATTTGCGTCAGTTGTAAGTGAACAATAATGTATTTTCTTATTCCTCAATATGAATGTATGATTTTTTCCGATTTACTGATTTTCATGGTAAGGTTTTTAATGTATATTTGGAATTTAGAATGGTTTAATGTATTGTATTTTTCACTTCCTTCTTTTATATCTAGCTAGAACATATGTTCTTTACAAATCGCTCAAATAAAATGGCCTGTATTTAATTTGTTCAGTAATTAATTCAAGGTTATAAGCAGTAAATTAAATCAATTGGCAGTTAAACGTTTGGTTTATTAAGCTGAGATTTTTCCAGCTTTCACAGTTATGGTTAAATTCAAAAGTTGCTATTAAAATTAAAGTATTATTTGCTCTTGCGATCTAATTATAATACAAAAATCACTATGAAACTGGTATCTCAGTGAGTGTTGTCAATATAATATGTGATATAATAAAAAAAATACTAAAAAAATATACTTGTGAATATATTTATTTTTTATTTCCTTAACATTTTTTTTATTGATACCTTAAAATATTGTCTAGAATCAATTAACAAAATAAATGTGTTATATTGAATTGTTATATTTTAGTATTTTTTAACATATATGTTATCTTGAATGTCAAGGCTATAAGTCGTTGGCTTTTTTAATTTAATGATCTTTTAATGATCACAATAAATTTTTCATAATTATTAAACATGGTTTCACTGTAGTCTTACTGTCCTATAGAAAAACTTCGTATTTTTCGGATATAAATGTTACATATTAAGGTAATATTTATATATTTTTATAAAAAGCAATAACTTTGTAGTCAGACATGACTAAAATTAAGCAATTAAAAATTATTTATAACCACTTGGATTACAGATTATTGTCTACTAGTTTCGGTAGCATCCTCTACCATATTCAGGACAACACTTACAACTGTACAAGTTGTAAGTGTGTTGTATGAATTAAAATTTTTGCTATTTTTGAGTATCTTGTCTGATTATTTTTCCTACCTCGTTTAATAAATGTGCTTCGACAGGATTTCTTACGGGTGCTGCATCGGTCGTACACAATCCGATGCAAATACTATTAAAAACAAATTAAGACCAAAAAATTTGATTGATAGTCATTTCATATCTTCTTTCATAACTCTAGTTTGACCCACTAATTGAAGCATACAGTCGTAATAAACTGCCGCCACAAAACTTTCAAAAAATCATCTGCCATGCTCCTCGCTTTATTCCACATCAGTTCTGCCTCCCGGAGCTCCACCAAGTACATTCTATATATAGTAACGGCGTTCAGGAGACTGAAGCTTGGGTGCCTGAAAAAAATACAGCTGTAGCTTTCCTGTGGTATAAATATTAACATCCTCCTCTCTCAAAGATGGGTGTTCACGTGAGGGCAGGATGAGGAGCAGGTCAGCAAACAAAACTTTCTTTTAAAAGCACATTGATTATATTCACGTTAAAACATTACAAGCTTCCAACCACGCGGGATGACATGCCGCGCGGCCGCAATGAAACCTTGTCTCGCTAAAGGGTGGGGACCAACTGGCGATCTCCGCACGCGGTCTCGGCTTTCGCTCGCGCCACGAGTGGTGGTTTTTATAACTAACCCACCCGTTAGCGGAACCGTCTAAAATGACAACACGGCGCACCTAAATGCGCGACAAGCGACCAGAAATAAGAGACGAAAGATCGTATATCGAGGTTTTCGGTAAAAGTCAGCAAGGACAACATCATGCTGATGTCAACATATACACCAGTCAGGTCCACCATCGTCTCTTAACCAACTGTACGACAGGCTCCTTCTGCTGTCATTCCTCAAAAAGTCAAACCATCGTATACCCAGTATTTTACTTCTCACATCTGCTTTTAAATCAAGATTCAATTTACTTACCTATTTTTAAAAAAAGTACTAACGTAAAAAAAAAATATTTAACATAGTTAGAAATCGAACTTGCGACTGCTTACGTTAATATACAATAAGTCAACAGCTTTTACCCTCATCTGAATTGCTAAGTCATATACAAGTATCTGTAGTTAGTAGATTGACATCGCGGGTGCAACTATTCACGCTTCAACTTCAAATTTATTTTGTATTATTTTATCAAACCGGTGGATATACCTGTATGTATAATAAAATACCTGAACATATATTTTTTTCGTTTGATTTCACAATCTGGTTTTGGCATAATCGATGGATTTAAATTATGTCATTACTTATGATATGTCACGGAACAATAGAAAAATACAGATAATAAATTACACAATACATCATGTGTAAAATAAATCTATGTATACTCAGAACCCGTATCATATCTGTGTAATTAATCAACGATAATCATAACTTATAAAATGTCTCTGAACACGTGTGATATTTTAAGATCAATGTGTTTTAAATCAATTATACATTTATAATGACCTACGATACTTTTTTTCAAATAAGATATATATATCACGAGACACTATTTACCATTTCTTAAATATTCTATACTTTTCTGAAGAGAATGCTGAGTTTATTCTTCGAAACAAAAGGAAAAAATGAGTGATACTACACAAAATTTAATATTTTTAATGTTAACAAAAAGTATATGTGTTTTTTCTTATTTTGGTTTCTGTAGGGCTAAATTCTGTTGTTACTCTTAGCCTCCTGCGACACAGATGCGCAGCTATCGCACCTTCTTCTATTTGGTCTTCTTGGAGGTCAGATGCCCAGCGTTTTTTTATTTATGTAAACACATACAAGAGAATAGCACATGCTGCTTTTATGCTGAGCTAAAGAGGGTTGCAGAAGAGGTGAGATCGAGATGCAAGATTTTGTAACTGCAAACCAATCCACCGGATTGATACTACGAAGAAGACTGTGAATGGGTGGTCTTGCGAGACGACTTTCGTCTACTATCAATTTTGATTAATAGGCTAGGACTGGCATTTTACGGGTGAGGAATCAAATTCACACCCATTTTTATTTTAGAGCATTGATTTAAAAAAAATCCCTATCGGATATCGAACCCACGACCTTCGGTTTGGCAAGCAATCGTTTTAACCACTAAGCTATAGCCGCCAGCATTATCTCGTTAGCTACTATGCTCACCAATTTTTCAGAACATATTCTTTCAATGTGATCTCTCTAGTATTACCTTCTTTGGTCTTCCGTATGGCACATCTTTGACGACGCAATCTTTTATTATTTCAATATAACAAACATTATCTGTTAGTTCTGCAATGGTTCAGAGACTATTTATTTCAGTGGCTTTCAACAGATTTTTTGATTTCAGGAGGTTTTTTGGTGAGCCCAAATTTCAATGCCGTATTACATAATCAGGCATACACGTAAGTTTTGTATATATTAATTTTATTCTCCTTCAGCTTGCGGTTCTCTCTCCATGCAGAATTTTCAAGCATCTAACTACAATAGCTAAAATGTGTTTAATTACAATATAATATTTAAATTATGTTCCTTCCTTGGTTAGTAATAATGGGTAGATTGCCAATACAGCTCGACTATCTTATAATATGCTAATCTCTTGGAAATATCACTAGTCATGCTGGAGCAAGATGGCTGCTGCAGAACAAGAAGCTTCTCATCTCTGCATAACATCTCCATAATCAATTCCTCCGAATCTGCGTCAAGCAGCCTCGGAAATAGATTTTGACGTATTTGCAATGTCGTTAAATAGTGAATCTGCATATTTTTTGCATAACCTTAATTATAACATTGACATAATTGAGATGTGTTGTTAATTAATAACGCATAAATAATTTTAAATATATCACAATATTTTCGCAGTGTATTCATTTACATAAAAAAAAAAATCCTTTTATTTCATGACAAATAGTCTTTCACTTTTAATGATAAAAACCTCAATAAAGTGCTGGATTTTAGAAGTTAATCTAACAAAAATCTACAAAGTGAATTTAACATTTCAGCCTATTTTCAATTGTTATGTATATATTAACATCCTCCTCTTTAAAAGGTTGTTATTCAGTCGCGTGGTGGCAGGATGAGGAGCAGGTAAACAACACAAAGCCTTTTTATGAAGCACATTGACATATATATTTCGATAACTTTACAAACTTATGGCCCGGACCTAGTCTCAGCATTCAACAGGCCGGGCCAACAACAATACGACCGTTTTCACGATCGGCACACAACTGAGCGCGCTCGTGATGGGCTGTCGGCCAGCGACACCAGATTTAGATATTCCATGTAAGCAAGACATTGAAATTGGTTATCAATGAAGTTCTGTGAATTTGAAATTTGAAAAAGTAGATTATTTAGTTTATGACTCCCGATATTTGTACGAGTAGGTCCATTGTCAAAGACAGTACCTATGTACCAATAATTATTTAACGAGTTTTTATGCTGTAGTATCCAAGGTGGCGTCTGATAGATTTGCATAACGCTGCAAGAAGCCGCCAGTCGTAGTAGTCGCAGTGGGCTATGCGGGCTGTGGGCGCTCGGCTGATAAAGGCCGTAAATGCGGCCCGCGGGCCAGATCAGGACAATTGTATGCAAATGAGGAGTTCCATTACCACGTCACTCCCAGACCAGGCCCTTGACGAGGTCTCGTAGCCGATACGGAACACGTGCACTGGACCAATTGCCCAATAACTTAAGAGTACATACATAGCATTTCGAGGGCATACTCGAAAATTGAGACGCCAGACTGTCATGCTGATCGCTTAGGTTAGATTCCAAAAACATTTTTTTTTTAATTTAATCTCCATTTTGTAATATACTTAACATGGGTCGGTTGTTTGGTAAGTACATACAAAACATTGTAGAAACAGCATAAAAAGCTACTATATGTTGTTATATATTGTATATAATAGATATAAAAATGTATATGCAAAGGGTTGCATACGACTCAAGTCTCATTATCAAATACTGAACTCTAGATCAATGACACATGCTTCTAGTGCTTTCACAATAAGCAGCATTGGATGTGAACTTAAAAATGAACGAGTCTCCGCCTGTTGCATACCACTTATCGTTGGTTGGAATGAGTCGTATCTTAGTACCAAATGCCTTAGGCCACGGGAGAGTCGTGTTAATCATCAGATCTTCTTAAAATGCTGGCTAATAACAACTGCTATCTCTTCAAATCCGTGAAGTCTCGGATCAGGAATCATATATGTTCCTAGGACCTCTAGATGCAGAGATTTCTTAGGATAAAGGATGTACTGTAGTAGCTGATCAAAACTATTGGTTATGTGTGGTGGCATGAGTAAAGAAAAAAAAATAGACCAATTTCTTAATAACTTGTTCTACGGCTTGTTCAATTTTATTAAAACAAATTAATTTTTGAATTAAAATTCTCGAACGGAAGTTGGAGTATGGTTCTATGTCTAAAAATGATTCGTAACCCGAATTAAGGTCTTAATTCGAAGCAAAATATCGCTAAAGATGCTCTTTATTTGAAAAACATTTTATTTTGATAATCTAAGTATAAATTCTAAACCTTTATTTTCCCTTTACGTATATCTCTTATCGTGTATAATTTAAATACTGATTGTAGATTCTAAGTAAATATTTATTGTATAAATTTAGAAGTCCATTCGATTCCCATTTTAAATGTTTTCATTGAAATGGTATATATAGTTATAATTGTCAAATATACCGTTTCTAGTTTTAATTAATTTATCAGATTACGAAAAGTGGGAAAGGTTCCAAACAAGGAGAACAATCGAAAAGGCATTTTCCCAAAAGGCCAATTTGAATTATTAAGTTATTCTAGAGGCCGACAATACATGACATCAGAATAGGCCCTATTAGCATAATTATTACTTATATAACGGATATAATAACGAAACAGTTGGACACCTCACCAAAGAGAAAGCTCGTTGCTTTAGCGACCCATTGTGAAAGTATTTTCAAGAGAGAGAGAAAGAAAAGAGAGCTTTATTGTTTTTGCTTAGTCATAAATAAGCAAAAAAAAATTCAATATTAACCTACCTGGGGTTCAATGATATGGTGTTATCTGCATCTACTTTATACTATATAAATTGAATTAGTAATATTATACAAAATGGAAAGATTTACATATATATATATAAATATATAATATTCTGCAACAACCATTTACTGTATTGTAGTTAAAATTTAACTAAAATGAATTGACATCCTCGTTAATCAAAGGTGACTTTATGTCGCCGAGATCGTCATCGGAACTCGTGGTGAATGGATGAGGAGCAAGTCTCCAAATAAAAGAAACTGTCGAGAAGCACATTGTAATATATTTATCACAGAAGATTGACTTCGGCCATCATCCCGGAATGAAACTTTCTGTATTACAGGTCCAGGGCAGACTCCCGCTGACCGCCCGTAGTAGTCACAGTTACTGCCCGAAAATCACCTAGGGTCTATTTACGAAACTAATAGCGTGATAGGAAGCACCCCCGTAATTGGTAGCGACCTGTCACAGCAAACAAAATAGCAACGCAAGCGCCGTGGCTTATGTTACTAACATTTTTATATATGCATGTCTGACGAACGAACAAAAATAAGAGACGAAAGATCGTGTATTCAGACTTTTCAGCACCAGCCTGCAGGGGCTATATTTGATTAAATGCGTTTCTCACATCGATACATCTTTTTCGTAGTATCAATCCGGTGGATTGGTTTGCAGCAACAAAATCTTGCATATCGATCTCTACTCTTCTCAATCTTCTGCAACCCTCTTTAGCTCAGCATAAGAGCTGCAAATATTCCCGTCTAGGGCGCCCTCTGCAGTTTCTACCCTCACATCATCCAACGCTAAATACGAGTATATTCTGTTATATAGAATAAAGTAAATAATACAGAGAGCGGCAAAAATATCTGATGGTTTTCGTCGTTGTTTTTAAACAATTTAAGTAATTTTCCACGGAGCTGACGTGTGAACAAGCGAGTATGATAGAGATGATTATAATGATGATATGACGAATATTAATTGATTGTCGTTTTAAGAGCCAGATATTTTGAAATGACATTGAGAGGTCATTTCATATATTCAAAGCAAGGATCGGAATGTCCAATACAGTTTTTTAATTGTCTCAGTCTGTCTGATTCCCAATAAGATTCGGTACTCAATTTTAGATCACGGCTTCAATGACCGCTGTACGTACTGCACCGACTGAGATTGAATGGAACTGATTAATAAGCAAATAAAAAAGTGTAATGTATACCATTTGACAGATCGTATACGTTAATTTTTTATCGATAAAAATATTATACGTGCTTGCAAATCATATTTTTTTTTTTTTATGTAAACACATACAGGAGAATACCGACAGATGGTGATAGTAATTTTTTGAAGTCTCATCTGTGGAATTCTATGACGCTTACCATGGTGTATATGGCTAAACGCTGCATGTGGAGTGTTGATCCGCCAACGTCATAGACTACAGCCCGAGATTCACGCATCATCCTTTATTATTACAGGAATCTACTATGAATGGGTGGTCTTCACGGGACGACTTTCGTCTACCACCAATTTTAATTGATAGGCTATGACTGACATTTTACGGGTGATGGATCAAATTCACATCAACCGGGGTATTTTAGAGCTCAGAAATCGATTAAAAATCCTTTTTTTTTTTAATCTCCGTCGGGGATCGAACCCACGACCTTTGGCTTGCAAAGCAAACGTTTTACCATTGAGCTATGACCGCCGGCTGATATAATACCATTACTGATGAGCACAATGCATTTCTTTAAATTTGAAAGCTTAATACCAGTACAATTACCTGTCATATCCATATATATAGTAATACATTATAACGTACGTTTTAACGAGAGTATAATATAGTTATTTTTTATATCAGAAGATGGCGTATTTTCTAATCAAAGAAACGAGATCCTTATTATCAGCCTTTTACCTTTTGGAATTCTGCTCTACTAAAATGGACTGCTTATGGATTACTATCCATTCATCACTTCAATTCAATCTAACCTCTTTATACAAAATAAAAAAACACCCACTAAAACATTCAATGACAGCCTTTTCACGCTACATCCTGTTAGATTAGATAAAATCTTTGTTTGTGTAATGTTAGGTTACAATGTGTGTTGAATTCATTTCATGTCATTAGTAAATATTGCGCTTATCTATTGAGATAAATTCATTAAACCTTTAGAATGCCAATCGTCGATTTATCGATTTTAAATGCACCCAATCATTGAAAAAAATAGTAAAATAGATGGAATTTTGATGAAGTTAAGGGGTTTTATAAAAATGTCACATTTTTTAGAATAACATGAAATTTTGTTGGCATTTTTGGAACTATCTTTATATATTTTTTGGTAATCGAACGGTTAAAAATAAATCTTATATCAAATTGCTTAATCACCACACTGATTACTTTATAAACGGCATATTATTTGTAATTAATTATGTATTATGACAGATGAAATAAACAATACAAAATTAAGGCCACGGCCTACTGCATAATCAACAATTTCATAGATCGAGAGTGAAACCTACTTTCGAGATGGATCTTTAATTTTGGGTTCGCACACATAATTACGCGAGATAAATTCAAATTGATGCTTGTATCATTGAAACGTTTAAATCGAATTAACACAGACGGCACTGTGTAATCTTCAGGTAATTATTTTTTAATGTTGTAATTAATTTATTGGTCGTGCGTATGTGATACGCGATAGTCAATCTAAGTCGTAAATAAATCGAATAAATTACAGGCAAACCGCCGAAACAAAGTTCAACGATCTGTTAATCTTCTGAGGCTTTCAATCATTCAATGTCAGACATTTCTAATATGTGTGGCTTCTATTTTTTATTGGCATTTGATTACTGCGTGATCGACGTGACAAATAAATACAAAATGTATATGTCTTCTTAATCCCGTAATGGCAAAGTTCCATCCAGTTGGGTTTTCAATTATTTTGTAACAATATAAAGAGCTTCGCACATTATAGAGTTGAGAGTCGAAACAAATACGATTAAGTCTGTAACAATTACGTATTTATTTGGCTTTTATAACAGTAGGTTATAACAGAAATCGTATGGTTTTGCACAAATTTGTATGTATTGATGATATTTAAATAAATAAACTTTTCTGTTTCATCATCATGTTCGCTCGCCTAACTGGAGCACATGGTCGTCATGCAATACTGCCGCTATTAAGCTCTCTCCTTGCGTCATACCATGTCAGCTCTAACCTAACCCAATAAAAGGAACTAAGTTCCCAACGTCGAATACTCAGTGGTCCGAAAAAAAGCCGCTGTAATTTATGTTCTTTTGCGGCATCCGTCGGTCTCTTAATCGACTGTAGTATAAAATGTTGCCTTGTCCGCTCTCACAAAATCAAACCATCGTACCCGCAGCATTCTATGCAGGCTTTGTTTTCAAAACCGGCTGCTTTGGTTTTTGGTGAGATTCCAAAATTCGCGTTTTTCAATGTTTTTAGCATTCACTTTGAGATCTATTATAAATATGAAATGTTTATTTATTTACCTTGTTTTTACATGCATCACGTCTGCGTCCGACCACTTACGAAATATACATGCAGTTCAGTTGTCTCTTGACAGGGAAGGATTGAAGAAGGCTACGAGTTAGTAACTGTAATCTAATACTCAACGTGATCCATGTAATAACAGGGTAAAAAAATAAATATTTATTACGATACGGGTGTTATATGCTACTTTACTATTAATGAAAAGTATTTTACAAGATAAGTATAGGAATTAATTACTATTAGTTCATACATCTATATTATTGATTACATTTCACAGTGATTAAGAATATAACAATAAATATTTAGATAAAGAAAACACAACTTGTTGACCAATCTCACATATTTTAGATAAATGTTTCAATAATAGTGGATTTTCCTTAACAAATTAGTCATATCTATGAGTTCATTTCGCATTCCATAAAGTACATATTTCTTATCGCATTATTGGTTACTCGTATTTTCGAAAGATAATGAAATTGTGTGAAATCATATAAATACAATAAATTTACTGATTATTTTTTTGTTAAACAGATCATGTCTATAAATACATAAAAAAAATCACACATACGTTTTAATACAAGGAACGGCAAAAAAAGCTGACGGATTGATTATGTAAAGTAAATTTATTATAAATAACTTCTTAGGTTTTCACGGCCAGATCTGATATTGTGGCTTTTGGGTGTAGCCGTGTGTGACGAATTTCTTTCGGTGAAAAATTTATATGATTTGATTGTCTTCTAGGATGAGGACAGTTCCACCGCATTTCGTTCAGTTCTCATCAGTAACGATGTGGGGCGCACTGGACGTCTGGTGCACGGGACATTTGGCGCACGGGACAACTAGTGCACTGGATGTCTCGCCAACCTAACCTAACCTAAGTTATTTCGTTAACGATACATATGGATCTCTGGACTATACGATCACTGGACAAATCCTTGGGTAAGGTTAGGTTGAAATATATTTGAATTGTAATGTTTTAGGATATATTGTGTCGCCAACTCTCTAGTAACTAGTTAAAATTATGTAAATAAAAGTATTTATAAATATTATACATATCCACAATAATCTAAGACACACCAGACGAGTTCAAAAATTCTATATTATTTAAAATTATATTTTTAAACTAATACTATAAACAAAGTGCGTCTCAACTTGATGTTCGAGTATGTTTACGTTATGTATGAACCACTTTTTAATACCAAATGGTCCAGGTCTCGAGAGCGTATAGATAATCGATGACCTTATCACGACGATCGAATACAATACGCGGCATGATAGAAGGAATGTGCGAAGGGACAAATCAATGAGGGCGCCTTACACAGCAGCACCAAGTATTTAAGGCGTGAAGTGCATCTTATATGCTTAGTTGAAGAGGATTTCAGAGGATAGAGCAGAGTGGAGAAAGAAATGTAAGATATCTGTTTTCCTACAAAGTTAAGATATTGGCATCTGACGTAACTGTATGGCGATTTTCTTTGCGATTATGTGTCTCCCGATATGGAGCGGTTATCAAAGAAAAAAAATTAAGCATAAATTTCACGAGTATTGTGTTTTTTTTACACCTCTGCTCGTATTTTAACCGCAAATAATTTGTGTGACGATGTTTTAAGAAAAAAAATGGTCGTTTTAGTTGTCTGTAATAATTCATGTCGTCGACTCTACATCAATGTAAATATTCCAAGGTTGGACTCTAGAGTTCTGCGCCTATTGACGACTCATGCAGAGGTAGATGCTTCGGCCAAGGCTTGTACAGAGAGGGCCGAAAAACGTTCACGAAAATTTGTTACATTTTTTTGGCCTATAATGACGAAATTAGACAAAAAAGAGGTCTTTCAAATGGACAAAATTATAGTAATATAGTATAGTAAATATAGCGAAATATTTACAAAACTAAATGGTTTTTAATTATGAGCATAAAGAAAAATGCAAGATGCATGAAAATTATTTGGAAGAATAGGTTAATTTTATTAATTAATTGGAATATGACTAATGGAATAAAGTATTATAAGATATATGGTTTTGAATTGAGATTTTTTTACACATTTTAATGCCTAAAATAATTGCTGTTGATTGTTATAATATCAAATCATCATCATCATCAGCCTGTGTCCGTCCACTGTTGAACGTAGGCCTCCCGCATGAGTCTCCATCCTCTTCGATCCTCCGCCTTCCGCATCCAGGTCACTCCCGCTATTCTTCTTATATCGTCAGTCCATCTTGTAGGGGGTCGGCCAATGCTTCGTTTGCCAGTTCTTGGGCGCCATTCCAATACTTTTCTTCCCCATCGACCGTCGTCTCTTCGACAGATATGTCCTGCCCATTGCCACTTGAGTGTGCCTATTCGTTGGGTAGCATCCACTACTTGAGTTCTTCTGCGTATTTCCTCGTTTTGGATTCTATCTTTTAGCGACACTCCGAGCATGGATCTCTCCATAGCACGCTAGGTGACTTTTATTTTATGGGTAAGACTTGCTGTCAGATTTCACGTCTCTGCACCATAAGTTAATACAGGGAGGATGCATTGGTTAAACGCCTTAGTTTTAAGGCATTGCGGAATTTTCGCTTTATATCAAATGCAGATTGATAAAGCTCATGTTCTAATTTCAATATTGACAAAATTAAATAATAAAATGAATTTTATTGTTATATAATGTACTGTGCAGCGCAATTGCGTTCAACGCGTTTTCGATACAAATATTTTTTAACAATTTTCCAAAAGCCAGTGGAAAACTTAGGATGATATGATTAGACCGAATCTAAAATCCAATTTAATGTTTCTTTTATGAATTAATAATCGTATTTTGTATGTTTTTTATGCATTTTTTTCCCAATTTCATTTAATTAGTCCGAGAAAACATATGATTTAAGCAAAATTAAAAAAAAATAGAACCGATTATATCATACGTGTACATATGAAAGTGAAAGCAGTGAATAATTTCTGTAAGTGAATATTACTGTGCATACAATACACATAAAATTGTATCTCATTGCATTTTTATAATCATTGAAGAAAAAAACTACAAAAAAAAATGTTAAATGATTTTTTTGATTATGTTTTTTCATTCGTTATTGCAAAAAAATACACTATACATTGTTTTTTTTGAACCGATTCATTGAATTAAAAGAAAGTTAAGTTTTTACGCGATTCTATACGCGACATTTTACAGAACAAATGTGTCGCGTTAAAAATGATGAGGTGTATTCGTATTTTTCTAGTACACACTGTACACTGATTTTGACGGATGGAGTATCCGCACGTGGGAGGGAGCTCGCTGAACACGTGGAATGCTCTGGTTTCACTTTCAACTTGTCTCATAACCACCTGGGCGGCAAATAGACCGCCTCCATCTGCATGTTAATTGACATTAAGAATAATAATCGATCCTTTTTCATGAGAAAACAAATGGAGCGAAATCGTGAACATGCTTTCAAACCGTAAACTCAACAAATGATATCTGACATATTAAGTATTAGTACCTTAAAATATTTTATTATTGTATAATACCAGATGATTTGTATGCAATTTATTATATTTTTATACCAATTGACATCCCCCGTCTTTAAAAAGACGACAAGTCGCGGGTTCGTCACGTGGCTTCGTAGAGGAAGGATGCAGGAGCAGATTACCAAGCAAAGTAACATGTTATTGGTTTACAATTCGCGTTTATTTTAAATAAAGACGTGATTTCTACGCCCGACCGGTAGGGTATTTCGCCGGCCGGGCGCGAGCTAATTGACAACTGTGGAACATTGTGATATGCAGCGCCGCCAATGGTCGCGGCAAAAAAGCAAATTAAAGATGACTGTCATAACAAATGAAATGACGTATGCAAACGTCGTGTAATATTATGTAATTAAAACTAACATTATTAGATGTGCATGTCAGGCGAGCGAACAAAAATAAGAGACGAAAGATCGTTTTTCGAGTCTTTACGGCATCAGCCTAAAAGAGCTATATCAAGCGGATATCACAATATATTTTATTCAAAAGTTTTTTTTAGTTTACGTTTTTGTAAAGGAATGCATATTTGAAAGTAAAAGACACTTAGAAGTGTATTGTGAACGCACTTAATGGCTTAGTTTTTCACGTAAATTGCAGAAATTTTATTATTAATAGTTTTATAGAATCATTGTATTTTTTATAAACTAAAACGTGAGAAAAAAAGGAGGTATTTAGATCTTATAAACTACGTATTTGGTTTGACTTTGTGAGGAATACCGAGTGAAGGAGCGGACAGGTCAACTTTCCATACTACAGTCGGTTAACACTATACACTCCTATTACACACCATGTGTGTAATCGCCAGGCCGAACGTTAAAGGCTGATCACACAACATGTGTGCGATCGTTAAAAGATAAACCTGGTCGGGATATGTAATACACTCGTATTTCCTTGAATATCGCAGAAGAGCTATAGCTGTCATCTATAAACTTTCAGCTTCCATAATCTTCCATAAACCTCCGAAACATTCGGAACTATCTGCTGCTAGGGAATCTCTAGTGGAGAAGATGAACATGTCTCTTGAAAGGGTTTCACGATGGGGAGATCTCAACCTCGTCAGTTTCAACATTTCAAAAATTCAATCATGTACTTTCTCCACCAAGAAGACTGCTATGGATCCTGTATCTTTCAACGGTTGTTCTCTTCCGAAAGCAAGCTACATCAACATGCTTGGATTATCAATATCGAATAATGTCAAATATTACGAGTCAATTAAGTGTAAAGCCGGTCTCGCTTCCAAAAAACTAGGTGTATTATATTGATCACGTCGGTATTTCAACGATAAACAACTTCTTCTTCTATATAAAGGACAAATCTGACCTATCCTTAAATACGGCAGTCACCTTTGGATTGGAGCCCCAAAATACCTTCTAAACTTAATTGACTCAGTTCAAAGAAGAGCAATTCGTTTGATAAACAATGACACCCTTACGTCTAATCTACAATCAATGGAACACAGACGTAAGGTTGGTTCTCTTAGTCTTTTCTACCGTTATTACCACGGTCGCTGCTCTTCGGAACTTAAAGAACTAATTCCTCCTGCACCCACCCACAGCCGACAAACTCGTCTTACACTTGCCGAACATCCATACACGGTTAATATATGTCGACCAAGAACTGGCAGCTTCCAAAGTTCCTTTCTTAATGCCACCGGTAAGCTATGGAATGCTCTTCCAGCGTCTGTGTTTCCTCCTTCCTACAATCTGGATCTCTTCAAGAAACAGATAAATATACACTTGCAATCTCCCCAACCCACACACAAACACGAACACACGTTTCCCGCATGCAGCGTCCAGCCTCCCTGGCTGAGCGTCATAGAGTGCACTGGTCTTGACCGGTTGTGCTCTCCTGCATGCGTTTACATAAAAAAAGCTATAAATCTCCTGGATATCACCGTATTGGAAGTCCACCGGGAACTATACATATAATGTATTGGGCGAGGAACATGACCGCAGACAGCTTTATGTCGACATTTCGTGATGACCATACTCTCCAGTAAATGATAATGTTGACGCACTACAATACGTATTGTAATAATCGTCGACACATAACTAGTGCATTCAAATTGACATCAGCATGATATAGCCCTTGCTGACTGGTACCGAAAACCTCGATATACAATCTTTCGTCTCTTATTTCTGTTCGCTTGTCAGAAATGAATGTGTCCGCCATATTGGCATTTTTGGACTAATTATATAGACCGCCGCTTGTGGCGCTGGTGCGACAGCCCATCGCGGGCGCGACAGTCGTGTGCCGCCCTTCAGCGAGAGCATATTGTATTGTGGCTTGGCCTGAATACTGTGACTAGGTCGAGACATATGTTTGTAAATTTTATTGCCACCACGCAACGGAATAACAACTATTTGAAAGAGAGGAGGATGTTAAAATAAATTACTGCTATAGGAATGTAGCATGTAACAATATTTATTTTCAATGTATGATCTACTGATGACACCGCTGTTTTTCAAAATGAAACGATCAATTTTACACAACAAAAAAGTATTACAGTATAATACATAAAATTAATTGGTTCATTCGTAAGGATGTCGAATGATCACAACAAATGATTCGCAAACTTGTCAATGTGCAAATTGCAACTCGTAAATCGGGTAGACAAAGGCACCTTGGATCTTTCTCAAGCGCCGCCATGGAACAAAAAAGGCACTCAGAGTAACGAGGCTCTAGCAACAATCAGTTGTGCCTTTTGATTTCGCCTTTTATCGAGACCGCAATACACAAGCTGAATATTTTTATATATTTAAATTTGTTCTTTTTAATCGCATCGAATATGTCAAGGACAAAGGTAGACCTGGCTAGGACATGTCCTGACAATGCCGCAGGAGAGCATTAACTACGGCTGCCTTTTCATTAAGCCCCAGGGCTTTCGCGTCCTGGTAGACCATCAGTCTCAACTCTTTTTCTTCTATGGATGCTTTCTTTCCATTCGTTAGAGTCCCGGAAGAAAATTGCTGTTCTCAAACATTCATTCCTTCTTCTTCGCGGTGCAATTCACAACCCTGGGATTCTTGAATGTTTTAACTTCTATGTTCCGTATAAGTACACCCGTGCTCATAGCCATCCATTATTTTTGTCCCAGATCCCAGTTGATACTTGTGGAGCTTCAAGCATTCAATTTTGTACAACGGCAATGGCGCTCCTAAATGACCTACTTGCACACCTCGATGCTTTTCTTACATCCTTTTCCTCTTTTGTCGATGGTATTGTTCTCCTAGATCTCTGTGATCTTTGACACGTGTCATCTTCTTTTATGTTATGTTTATTTTTTATTCTCTTTTTTATGCATTGTATATTTATGTTTACTCTATGTTTCTTATTATTTGTACCTTGGAGCTTCGGATTTGTAAAGTAAATGAATAAATCAGGAACTATATATATATAATGTACTCGGTGGAGCTGCGGAAGGCGGAGCTGACATGTAACGAGGCGAGGACCAAGGCGGCTGACAGAGCTTTGTGGCGGTGTCTCGTGATGTCCATATGCTCCAGTTGAGGGAGCTGACATGGACAAATAAAAAAATTAAGAATAATATGTTTTTTTGGGGTGTAATGGACAATGCCTTAGTTGTAAGATGTTTCAGGTGTAAATCAAAATTTCTTAATTTCCGCTTCTTTCAATTACACTTTCTTAGGCGTTTGCTTTCCAAACTAAAGATCACGAGTTTGATCTCCGACAGAGATTAAAAAATAAATTAATCGATTTTTAAGCTATATGTTTTTTGTAGGTTGGTGTAAATTTCATTCCTCACCCGTAAAATGCCGGTCATAGCCTAATAATCAAAATTTTTAGTAAACGAAAGTCGTCCCGTGAAGACCACCCATTTATAGCAAATTCCTGTAATAATAAGGATGATGCGTGAATCTCGGGCTGTAGTTTATGGCATTGGCGGATCAACACTTCACACGCTTAACCAGGTGCAACATGGTAAGCGACATTGAATCCACAGATGAGAATGAATTTCTCATAGCTTAATTATTTATTTGTAAGAAAGTATATGCCGATGTTTTTATGTTTTTAATTAATGTAATTTTTTTTTAAATATACTTAAAAAAACCATTATATGTATTCGTCACCTTCGTAGTATCAATCCGGTGGATTGGTTTGCTGCAACAGAATCTTGCATCTCGATCTCCACTCCTTTCGGTCCTCCGAAACCCTCTTCAGCTCAGCATAAGAGCTACAACTCATGTCCTCGAACACTTGCTGCAAATACTACCGTCTAGGGCGTATATATGTACTAATTTTTTCGTACTAATAGCACAATAAATGTACTGATTTCTCGATTCGATGTAGTATTGAAGTGAATCAGTGGACTATATAATCACAATGTTATTGATGAATTAAATGTCTTATAATATGTTATTTACTATACATAAATACTATACATAAATGTGTTGTAATTTATTATTGAAAAATATATTTTTGCTCTTTCGCATCTGTCGTTTCTTTTTCCTTGATTAATTGATAGGAATGACATATAAGACGGTATTTGCTATTAATTGTATCTTATGTGTATCAGTAATGTTTGTGTGGTGCGCAGTTCGTATTGCGAATTATTAGCATACCATTGATATTGTTAAGTAGGAATACATGTAATAAAAATCGCAGGTGGCTAGCCTTCGATTAGGATTATATAAGACCTCTGGTACCTACCTGCACATCCATGGTAGTGATCCATCACCTGGTAGCATGATAGATTGGCTCCATCCGTCCGAAGCCGAAAAATCAGATCAAATAATCTTGACCTTTGTATCGACTTTGCTCACAGATTTGTTCCGCGGAATAAATTTGTCGAATCGCAGATAAAAATACTAACATGTCTTATAATTACTGCTCATAATATTTATGTGTGTTTTGGCCTTTAATGTTAATCATTTTAATTATTTTTTGGACTATGTTTGTAGAGCTTACCATTTCCTTGACTGTTATTATCAACCGTTTAAAAAATTGATTTAAATAACAAGGTTTTATACCTATTTAATATTTTTTAATACACAATTTAATGAAATAAATTTTCTAAAAAAATGTCCATAGCAATAATTTAAATATATAAATCTTTTAAATATTATATTTTTACGGCACGGTATAATTGATCTAAAAAGTTTCACTCGATTATTGCTACTTTTGAGTATATATTTTTTTATGTTTCCGTTCCATATCTGGGACATATGGTAGCTACAAATTTCTTTCAAGACACCTCTACACTCGGTGGTCAACCTGAGAGCAAATATGATTCAGCATATCCGGAAAAAATAAACTCCAAAAATTTGTGAAAGTTGAGTGAAGTTATAGCAACACCGTGTAATAATTGATTAATAACTTAACAATTATATATAATTGATAACAAAATATATAAATAGATAGGTTTCTTTAGGTAACTTTTTTAAGGCAGTATTTAGTTTAATTAATGGGCAGTAATTATTTGGCAAACGGTCAGTAAAAAATATCTAAATATGTAATTAAAAAATTAAGTAGAAAATCATCAATCGAAAGTAGAAAAATAATAAATTAGCATGAAATAATTAATGAATGGTAATTAATAAGTGCTTAGGTTAGATTTCCATTTTATGGGTTAATTATTAATTAATTTTACATAATTTTTTACCAATTTTTAATATAAAACAGCCATTTTAATATTACAACTGATTACATTCATTCTGACACAGCAAATTTATTTAGTCTACTGCTGATTAATTTATCTACTGTTAATTGATTTAACTTACTGCTAAAACCATGAATTAGTTACTGAGCAAATAAATATAGGTAATTTTTTTATTTTTGTGACTCAAGATTATCGTAATTAATTAAATATGTATAAACGAAGGTACAGACATGAAAAATAAATATTATTATATGTGCAAAGCAAAATTTTATAACTCATAAATATGTTTACCTTACAGATAATTTATACGTCCAATAATTGAAAATATTCTTTTATCCTTGTGTTTTTTACTGTTTTTTTTTTTCATTATATTATTTACGCCATATTTGCGTTCTTGTGATAATAGGTAAGCAATCAAAATTATTATATTGAATAAATATGTTGTTAACACAGTTCGAAATCTATGATGTACTTTTATTTAGACTGGGCGACTGACACCCATGTCGGCACTGTCCAATCATCGTCCATCCAGGACAGGATGAAGGTACGGCTCCCCCATTAGTTTCCACACTGCCCTATATACAACGTGGTCCAATAAGCTAATAAAGAGTTATGACTTTAATGACCTTCGAAAACCATCACGTCAACACTTCACAGTAAGACTTTACGTAACACAATATCAGAATTATTATTGAACAGATGATCTATAATACGAGTAGATATTATATTTCATAATGACTTTTAAATTGTAAAGCAATTGACACAAATTACCGAAACTGCATAACTATCATAGTAACTGGAGGTTTCATTTCTGACCACAGCTTGTTTCTACCCCATCTCTCTTCTCCGAGAAAGTTAAAAGAGCATATTTATTAAGTTTTCAGCCTCGCAATGCAATTCATTATAGCGATAATTGGCAATACAGTAATTTTTATGTAAGAATTTATGTTAATTGCTTCACAATGGGCGAGCGTCCGGAAATTTGATTTGATATGGCACTTTATAGGAGGCATTACAGGATTCAATGCAATCACATGATAAGTCCAACTCAATTGCTGGACTACTTAGTTCTAAGGGACGGCTAAATTCTGCTCCAACGACATGAGGTTAGCAGGAGGAGGTTAGCTCCAGTTCTTAATCTGTTCAGGGATTTCAAGGTCCGCTAGTCAAGATTCTTGCCAGTTGAGAGGCCTTCTTTTGGAGTAATTAAATACTCTAATGCGACTTGTTGCCAGAGCTGGAGTCTCTCATTTTCAGGGCCGGATGTAAGAGGTTGTGTGGATCTCAGAAAGTTGCTTCGCGACTTCAGTCTGGGTGTTGGGGGTATCTGATTATACAAGCAGTGGGACGGTTGGTTGATTGCCTTACGCATTTCTTCAGCGCATACATGTAGGCGGTAATCTATCAATGTTTTCCAACGTTGCTACGCTTCGATGATTGTGAGTACCGAACTAACAATGCGCTATTGTTATTAGACCAACGACAATTCATTTATCAATAACCGAGTTCGATTCTATGTGATATATACTAATAACTTTCTTTCAAGGATAAATTCAATTACACAAGAGATATATACAAATTAAGTAGGTACAAAGTTTCTTCACTAAACTGTCTTTGAAGAAGTAAGGAGCAAACACGTCCAGTCATTAATGAAAAAATATTGTTTCATTAATATCATCTGTGATTTATTATTTATGTCAAGCTTATTCAAACAAATCGAAAATCTGAACGCTTTCTAGTTTTATTTGCCGACAAGTATAAAATCAAAAGAAAAACTCTATTTAGGAAACTGACGAAATGTTTATGAAATATTTGCTAAAGCAACCTTCAAAATGTGTCCATTATACCGGATTTGTGTTATTATCACACCGGGCACATAATTTACACGGCTGTTTAGAAACTTGTGCTCCGGTCGTTACATAGTAGAGCGACCATTCATTTATCAATGTGATTTTAATGCAAATTATACAGAATTCGGATATCGTAATATTTGCAACACGGCGATAAAATCTGTAATCCACTCTCGGTTTTGATTTATGAGCGGTTGTAATTTTAAGTCAAATGTAGCTATCGATAAACATTTTTATTACAAAACCTCTAAAATATATGTTTTAGCATCTTTAATGGACGTGGGATGACAGCTCATCTGTTAAATATATGGGAGATGCCGCTTTAGAACTAATGTCAAACAAATCAGAAGGCCTATGTCCAAACGCGGAACCTAATAAATAATATTATGCATAATACTATATTTATAGTATTATGAATAAACTGCAGCATTTAGGTAATAGACATATTTAATATAATTTATGTTTATAATAATGTATCGACAGCTGATCCATTAATTATATGTACGAATAAATATGCAGTCCAATCAACGAAATCCTTTTCAATAAATTGAAATATTAAATCTTAGAACTCTCCATTTTGTTACAAATTATTGTACTTTTTACTGTTGTTTAATATTAAACGTTTTTTATTTTTTGTTATATTTTAGATCTATTGTCAAGAATTGACGTAGCCAAAATATGTCGTCCAGCAATAAAAATGTAAGTGTGGAATAAGTTCTAAATAAGATCTTTTATGTTGACGTTATGCTTAGTTTATATTCTTTGTTAATTTTTTGGATACATGTTTACATGTGGATGTTGTCTTTTGAGATATTTATTATTATATAAACAAAGTGAATAAATATCTAACAAGACTGCAGTTTCTTCAGTTCCAATGTACACAAATGTACAAAAAAGTACGTTTATGCACATTGGAACTCAAAAAGCTTTCATTTATGGCGAAACAGCAGTCTTACATAAGGTGAAACAGTGCTCAAATTGATCTATATTAAAACAATGAATGAAATGCTTTTATATTTAATAATAAAATGAATCCTAAGTGAATGCTAAAAATAAAAATGATAATATAATATACCATAAAATGTGTTTTGAAAAAGCAAATAAAAATACATTTTTGAAAACCAATAATTAAACCAGACTGTAAGTGTTATGATTCATTAAAATATACTTAAGGGTAAATTAAAAGATAACCTATTAATCCATTTTAAAGTCGATTCATAATCTTTCAGCTTTTTTCTTCTAATTAGTTCTCAATAATCCGTTCAAAGACCATCGATAGACCAGAAGAAATTTAAAATTAACGTTTTTTTTATAAAAAGAAGTTTTAACGGGAAGAAAATGAAAAAAAAAAGGTTTTATTTTATATCGACAGACATAATTCGTTTACTTAAACAAACCATGATATCAAAAAAGTCCAAAGGTTTATGCTTAGTGATTTAATTAATTTAGAAAATAGTAATAAAAATAGATCTCTAATTTCAATGATTTAAGTATACAAAATAACATACTATATGTCAAATGACATTTGCTATTTCTCTATATAAAAACGTATAAATATATATAATCGTGTCGGAAACAACAGGGTTAGATCCTATCCTCCTTGATTATTCTGAGAACCTCATTGTCCGCGACGTGGTCTCTCCAGGAAATTCCGAGAATTCTTCTGTAAATATATATAATCGTTTCGGAAACAACAGGGTCAGATACTGTCTGCCCAGAAGTGAGCGACCTCGATGGCGTTATTCCCGGCCATCGTCAGGTCTTCCTGGTTGTAGCTACTAGGACACAGCGCACACTCCAGAAGGTGTGTTAGGGTCTGCTCCGCGCCACAGTCATATTCAGTCGGTCCGCTGTAAAACTGCCAGGCTTTCATTTGTGTCCTCGTCTTGCATACTCCGGTCCGAAGTCTGTTAAGGGACCTCCATATATTCTACCCCTGGTAGTGTCCAGGGGCTAGGTCCTCTTTCGGGGCAATCCAAGTATTCCCCTCAGTTGAGAAATACAGTTAAATCTATATATTTTACTTAAATTACAAGACATTGCATGACTAATCCTTGTTTTCAAAACAAAAAACCTTTTTTTTGTAAGTATTCGGATGATTAGCCCGACACTCTTGTGGCCTGGACTAATTGGTCTTAAAAGGCGGTTCAATCCAACTAACGTCACGAGATTAGTAATGGCCGTAACGTATCCAAGTTTTGTTGCTAAACTTCTTACACTTACAATTTACTATTGTCGTTGGTCAGTTAGATTACCAGTCCTTAATTTTTTTATTTTATTATATTTAATGTGTAATGAGAGTTATTTAACATAACATGTCTCGAACATTCACTGCTCGTTCAGGAGTCGTCCGGAAATTCATAGCGCTTTCTTGCTTTCCGTCGGAAATTGTTCCGCTAGGCTGTAATTAGTCGCTAATACAATTAGCAGTGTAGCCTGCGGGCCTACAGGATGCGGGGGCCCGGAGGCTGCAGGGAGCTCTCATCTGTGTGTAATGTGACTGCAAAACGAGCTTTCAACCGAGCGCTGACTGTGAGTGTTGTGACAGTGCTCGTTAGGCAGCAGGAATAGCAAAACAAAATATTGTCACATGTAAAAACGTCATAAATGTTTAATGGATCATACGAGTATATCTCTAGGTAGTAATGTTTTAACACGTGAAGTTGTTTCATGTTTTATTATTATATTATTTAATTATTAAAGAACAATTTATTTAATAACTTAGGTTTTCACGGCTAGATTTGATATTGTGGCTTTTGGGTTTAGCCGTGTGTGGCGAACTTCTTTCAACCAATATTTCGACCGCCGTTGCAGGGGTCTGAATCAAACCTAAAGAAAATCCCTGCAATGGTGGTCTAAATATTGGTTTAAAGAAGTTCGCCACACACGGCTAAGCCCAAAAGCCACAATATCAACAATATCTTTGCATTCGTAATTGAGTAATTGTTACAAATACTAGTATATTCTCGTATTATAATTGTTAAAATAAAAATATTCAGCTTTATGTCAAGCATTTATTAACAACATCGTCATCCTACCAAGAGGTATTGTCCTTACTAGGTTATTATCACTCTTCCGAAACATGGTTACAGAAAATACTTTGTAGACTTTGGTATTTTATTTAAACGTTTGAAGACATTTGTACAAAAATTATCCCCACTCTTCTGGAAGGTCCTTGGCAGGTCAATGTCACTTGAAAAGCTTTGAATTTATAAGCCTGACAAATCATCATCATTGTCTGCTCCTATAACTAGAGCATATGACGTTCATGAACTGCCGCCATAAAGCTATGTCAGCCGCCATAGTCTTCACCTCATCCTATGTTACATATATATAGTACATTCTATACATAGGAACGGCGTGCCACTTAGGGGCATAAAAGACAGATATATTTTTTTGTGTCTTATAAATACATATTCTAACAAGGTAAAGCTTCGCCTTTTGAGCGACTGTAGTATGAAAGGCTTGGGAGGATTTTTCTGAACTGCTGCTTACTTTTGACGGTCCCTTGCTATTAAGCTCCATCAAAGAAATCGTAAGGGTTACCCACGCGGCTAACGAGGCTGACGTGGAATAGGCTCCTATGTTTTTCAACCGTTCGTCAGATCGTCTGATCTGACTAAGATCGTAATCTAACTAAATCTAATCTAAGACCGAATCTAACCTTGTGTGTAACTTGCAGGGTACCACGCGTAACTTTATATATTTTTTCTAGATTTTTTTAAGGAAAAAAAGTGAAGCAAAAAAGTATGCAAGGCTATCTCCGTTCTCTCACCTCGTCATTCCTCACAAAGTCAAACCATCGTACCCCCAGTACTGTACGTAGTCATCTGCTCTCAAAACAAATTATATATTGGATTAGCTCAAATTGACATACCAAGATTCACAGTCGTAAAGAAGAGCCTGACAAAGCCTTAGGAAAAATCTGCTCATTAAGGATTCACTTCCAATGAAGTAACCGCTCATGAAGTAGCCGCCCATGGAGCAGCCGCCCATGGTGTAGTGTGCAAGGTACGTGGGCGGATTACGTAGCTGTTCGGAGCGCGAGTATGCGCGCGGCGGGGCGGTTGACCCCGACATGGGTAAGAGTACTATGCCCGCAAGCATCCCGCCTACTCAATACAGATAGGGCGGAAAATGCGCTTTTATACGCGGTTTATTTATTAATTAAAAGCTATATTTTTTGCAGAAACACATTCGTGAAAACAGCGACAGACAGCGATGAAGAAATATCATCTAATTAAATTATTATGCTTTATACCTATTTTTATCTATACGGATTTGATTCACCTATGAATAATAAAGCACATCATTAAGGTATTATTACGAGGACTTACTATGAAAAGGTAATGCTTAAGAGACGACTTTCGTCTTCAATCAATTTTCATTAATACATTATTACTGGTGATTTCACATGGCTTAGAAAATGATTAAAAAAAAAATTAATTTTAAGCTTCGTAGGAGATCTATTCCACGATTTTTGGCATTCTGTCTGGTTAAAGCATTTATTTGGCAAAAAATGGCGTCACATGGTTCTATCACCTGCTGTTATTTTAACCAATTCATCTCTGTACCCGAGTCTCCGATGTATAGTATACTATATACTATGTATAGTTTCTGACAAGTCTCTAAGGTTGCGTTTACAACAAACAAGTATTCACATATTCTGTCCTTACTCCTTCAAATTTAATTTATGTAAACAGTAAATCTGTATGATATCGTTATTAGATCTACCTTCACTAGAATGATCTCAAAAATTTAATGTAAATGTTGCAGGTTTTACATCTTAAAACAATATAATTTACTATAAACACATTCCTTGAACGTGATTTTGATTAACGTTTGTTTGGTCTAAATTCTAAGACATGCTTTATGATTAAAATAATTCATAAACCAGATGTAGATGGTATTCATATCAATTAACAGTATCCATACACAGTTAATCTCTAAAAAAAATGTAAAAGTATAGCTTTAGTCTAATAAAGTTGTCTGACCAACTTTTTACTCATAATGCATACTTACGATTAAAATTGTCAAGCGTCATATAACCAACAGGTAAGTAAATTTCATCAAATTTCGATGGTATTACTATGTATGTATTATTGCATTAAAAAACGCGGCCAAATAAAAACGACTGAAACGAAAATATTGATTATAAAGCAAAATATATGCAAAGTCATTAATAATTTATTTTATTAACCTGTAAAATGTTACGTTTCAGTTAGTAGGCTATTGCAAATTATGATGCTACTTCTGAATTGCTCTCCATTTCATTTTGAAAAAAAGCTACTCCCCTCAGTTTTCATGCGATGTTGTAATGATGGATGCGAATGGCCGACCCTCCCTTCCACCGCTGGGGTCGTGAGCCTCCCTTTGTTGTCGAGATTATCGCGCTCATCTGATTCCTCCCGCGCCGACTCAAACAATGAATTGAGCCTTTCACTTTTTAATTTCCTAATGACAAACGCCGCTTTGATTGCTTTCATTTTTTCATTGCGATCTGAAAGCGGACGTTTTGTTTGAAATAAATAAAAAATAATCACGGAAATGTTCGGCATTTTTTTTGCTTTTGTTTTAAAAACCATGAAAAATAATTTAAATGCCTCTCATTTTAATTAATATTTTTTGTTAATGGACATAGCGATGTATTTTATTTGTTACCTTAATAATTTAAGCTGGGTTTTTGTACTAATCACAGTATTAAACAAAAATATGAAATTAAACCAGCTCGTATTGATAAAAAATGGCAATCTAACTTTGGATCTGCAATTTGTTGAACACAAATTTAAGTCTGTTTACCAAGACTTTTTGTATTAAATTACTTCTTAGATATTCGTAGAACGCAGTTACTCTGTGGATTGTCATGAAAAAGAATAAAACATTAAAATGTACACAGATTTTTACTTGTTTTATACTTCTCGCCTGCACATATACATCAACGTAAAATTCGTGGAACCATTTTACAGTATGGTTGAAATATGGTATCAAAAAACTAGCAGGTTTTCCAAGTCTTTTTGAAATTTCACGAGCAGACTTTTGAATGCTTCTCCAGCATCTTTGCTTCTTCCCACATACAATTTGAAACTTTTCAAGAAGCGTTCACATTATTATTAATAAAAAACTAGGAATTCCCTTACGTACACATTCCCTGCATCCTAATCTATCAATACGCAACGTTCAAATGACTTAGTTGAACGTCATAGAGTCCGTAGAGCGTAGATAAGGTTAACTTCTACCGAAACTATCCTTTATGTTTATATAATAATAAGAATACGTGTTCATAAATTACCATCACTGACTAAGTATTGGGTCGTTTCTCTTTCTAATTAGAAGACAGATAACTAAAATATTTAGTATATTATCAGTTAGTATATACATCCAATAAGTATTAATTTACTTGCATCTTTGTGTACGTGTCATATAAAATGGTGTTGTACACGTAAATGTATCAGTGCTTCAACAAAATAAAGCTTACAAAAATATTATTTTATACTTTTGCAATTTATAAAAGTACTTTTTTGAATAACTGTTTTCAGCACTTACAGTCTTGGGAAAACTAAGTAGTCGGTGATGTAATGGTAGATGCGACGAAGGTTTTTGTAAGAATGCTACTGCAGTGCAATGTATGAGCGTCGCATGGCAATACTCGAAAGTTCAACTGGAGACACAAGATATTCAGGAAAACATGCAGACAAGTACCGCATAGAGAACTGCAAACTTATATTAATAATATTAATGTAATATTTAATGTATGAAGGTAAATATTTACATTTTTTATTCCAGCACTACATATATTAAATATACATGTACTTATTTAATTCCATGCATGATATTTGATTAAAATGTAAAAAATGATTACTTTTCTCTTGCAATGGGACTGAATGTTTTTCATCTTCTTAAGGAGAATAACCTTAAGTGTATGAAAATATCTGGAATTTTTTAGTGTGTAGAGCCTCAGTACCCCATTATCATTATTATGATGTTATTCAGCTAGCATTAAAAAATTCATATATTATTTCCTAAAGCTTATATTAAAAAGTATTTTTATTATTCAAGTAAAAACGAAAAAAAACGTTTTCGTTATTCGCATACTTTCAGGATTTAGAAGGGGAGATTTTTGGAGATTTGCCCACTAACGAGGCTGCTGAATCATGTTTTTCGGTACCTTATATACTCATACATTACACATAGGCCGTTGGGTACTATGTTACATTATACGTGAACGTTATATTATGTAATCTACGTGGTAAGCTACAGCGTTACACTATTCGTCTACATTAAAAGTTATCCTTATGGGTTGAAGAACTTACCAAGATGCGCACGTGGAGGGTTTTTTACAGCCAGGAGAGTATCAGGGTTCATAAAATTACGTAATAAAGTATGCTATTTAATGTTTTTGCAAATATTACTCTTGCAAAATCAGAAATTTTATGGTAATTTCAAAATTTAGCGGCGAAGAGCGTAGTTTTTAATTTTTGTACTAATTTAACTTTCATCATTGTCTGAATTGTTTATTTAGCAAAATAAAATAATAATTATCACTAATATCCAATCACTATTGAATGTAAGCCTCCAGTATATCCTCCACCTTCCGCATCCAGACTCATCCCGCTTCTTTTGGTGTCGTTTGTTCATCTTGCAGGGTGTTGGCCAATTCTATTTTTGCCAGTTTTTGAGAATAACTTTAACAGTTTTTCCCAAATAGACAGATACGTTGTACCCAATGCCACTTAGATGTGCCTATTCTTTTGGTAGCGTCCACTCCTCGAGTTTCTTGTCGGATATCCTCGTTCAGATTATATCCTTTAGAGACACTACTAGGATGTATATCTCCATTGAAAGGTAGGTGACCTTTATTTTATGGGAAAGGCTAAATGTTGGATTTTACATCTCGGCATCACAAGTAAACATAATAGCATTGCAAAAGTGCAGACCTGCAAATGGTGGTCAATATATTAGTATTACAGTGAAAAATACAAAAGAAAACATTGTCATCGTTGTTACGTCGATCTACAGAATCTTAGCTTTATTAGATGGTTGCATGATAGATAGAGTGTTAGTTTTCGCATTTAAAATCATATTTAAACAGACAGAAATAAAAGCGAGCCAATATAATATTACATAAACGAGTTGATAAAAAATAGGTGATGTTAAATGTTCAACTTCTATCGACCCACCAAGAAAGAATATGACATTTTAGTTTTGTTTGCTTTGCTGAAAGTGTCGCAGAATATAAACGAGTATATTTTCACAGACGAACCCACTGTATACGATTTTCAGCATCTTTCAAGACGCTGCACCTTTGTGGAGGCTTTTTCGAGACTCACTCAGGGCGGGGGCGGACTTAGCTCCCGCCGCCCCTCTGGGTAAGGGCGGAGAGTGGGCGGAAGATGTTTTTTCTCTACGAGAAAAGTAAGCATGATATTATTTAATTATATCATGTATTCTTACATACGTAGAATTCATAAAAGCGAAGCCTTGGTTATAAAGAAAATCCCGCAATAATGTAGTTATTGAATCATATTATCAAAATATTTCACGTAACATAACAACATGCTCACGATTAGGTTAGCAGTACTAAATAGTAAAATTAAATATCTTTCAGGCGAGTACTTCATAATTATTATTATTGAGTTTTAGTTTCGTAACAATGCAGGTAAATATAAAAACATTTACTCATTTGTATTAAAATTTACATAATATTTTGACAACACATTGATTTATTATAAATAGAAAGATAAAAATTACTAGTTAACTTGATTCTTTAGTTCGTCGTCTCACTCCAACGTTTTTAGTCATTTAAATAAATAAAAAAAACACAATATTTCTTAGTTCAGTGTCGCTTTTATATTTTAAATACATGCGGTAGTGACAAGAAACCTCCCACTTGATGATATTAAAAACAGCCTTTTTAGTAACATGTATACCATGAGAACGAATGATTTTTTGGACAAATGGTCATCTATAATGTGGTACCAGAGAAGAGCATACATACACTATATAAATTTTTGATATGGTCTACTCTGATAAGTTTTATTTTGTAGAATGCTGCAAGTTGTATTGGATGAAAAACTATATGGTAAAAGTTCTATGCGGTGGATTTATGCTACAATTCATGACAAGTATATACGAGATTTATGTCAGGTCCATTATGTGTGACAAGATGCTATCGACAGATGCTGGATGATACATGAGCATCCATAATCATTACAGATAACATACGAATATAATTCATAACAATATTGTTGTGGACGGTATTCAGTTATCTAGTTAGGGCGGAAGTCAGACATATCGCAGCAGCCATAGAGCGCCATGGTGGGCGGCGACAGACTAATGGTAGGCTGGAGGTTAAAGTAAATATTTTATTAATTTATTTATTTGCATACACAAATAATGCATTTCAATTAGGAATATATTTTTATGTATTATCGTCTCAGAATAAATACACATAATAAAGCTTAAGCATTATATTTCCCGGTGTATATCTAAACACTAAGGTGCATGGCACTTATTCGTACAAAAAGCCTTCAATTTTGATTATTACTCTTACCTTTTAAAGAAGAAATAGAAAATATTTTGAATTGTTTTTTTTTCCAACATTGATTCGTATTTTCATTCAAAATATACATATTACACATACGGTTTGTAGTCAAGATTCTATCGAAGTACGATTTAATAATTACAACAATAAAAATTTTACTATGCACTTTAAAAGAGGATTTTGAATGTTAAAACATTATTTACATTTAATTTTAATATAGCCGTGACAACTATTGCTATTTACAGGTTCATTTCTTTATACAATCTCATGCTCTCTATTTTCTTTATTCATTCCATAATTAAAGCATATGGTCACCACAAATTTCTATCACACACACTTCTATCAGCTCTTAGGGCGCATAAAAAGTCACAAAGTATCTCTGCTCTTGGATTTTCACTTGCAAAACTATATGGTCTACGACGACTTTTTTTGAAGAGACGGAGAGTTGAAGAAATGGGTGCTTTTTCTAGACAAATTTGTGTATTTTCAAGTATGTTATTGAATTTATTGATATATTTTTTCTCTCATACAACTCAGTAACTTTGAGGTCTAACTAAAAAAATAAACATTAATGATAATTAGAAAATCCTTACTAATCAATAACTTTTAACGCAAAGTCTGGTTCTAAATATGTTTCCAATAAATTCTCTCTCATCAACCGTTCTCGTCTACAGATGTCTATGTTCTTCTTCCCTACACTTCTCTTTTTAATCTTTATTAACTGTTCTGTATTTCGGTTTAGTTTTAAGTAACTCCTGACGATGGTGACATGTCACCGAAACTGAAAAGTGATTATTAATTAAAATTCAGTGTTTTCATACAAAGTTGTACTTGTTTTATTCATTAAATGTTTTGTTTGCTTAAAGCCGTCGGGTTGGTGACCCAAAGCTCTCAAATGTATTCTGCTCGCCGTCTGTGCTAAATACCTAACGAGCGGTGGAATCTCCGTCTAGGGGATGCCGTCGCACTCGTCAAGCCGCCCCTGCAGATGCAGCGGGGTGGGTCGTGGGCGGTGGGCGGGAGCCAGGGGGAGGGGTGGGCGGGCGCCGTGTTTTGGTCCAGGGCAGTATCGATTGGAGTCTGGCGCGTCGCCTGGCAACGCCTGCAACCGTTCGCCGCCTAAAGAACCGCCAACGAGTAAGAACACACCATACCACGACATGCAATATTCCACGAGGTTCAAAATCCGTTTAGGTGTTTCAGTTGGTACTAATAGTCATCATCATCAAACAAAATTGAAATTGAAATTGAATCATACCATGTACGTTCCCCAACTGGAGCATATAGCACTCACGAACTGTCGCCACAAAGGTTCAAGCCTCGGAAGCTTTTATTGATTTATATCGAAACTCTGAATTTCATGGAAGATAAATTATCAATAGGAAGATTGAACAACATTTCTTTATTTTTTTTTATTTTTTATTAGACACTTTTATTTATTAAATCTTTTGTCGTGAAGCAAATGTATTAACGTAAATGAGTAATTTTGAGACATAGACTAATATCATTTAGTATGCCGGCGGGTATAACTCAGTGATTTAAGCGTTTGATTAGCAAGCCGAAGGTCGTGAATTCGATCCCCGACAGAGATTAAAAAAAGAAAAAGGATTTTTAATCGATTTCTGAGCTCTAAAATACTGTAAATTTGATCTCTTACCCGTAAAATGCCAATCATAGCATATTTAATAAAATTGCTGGTAGACGAACGTCGTCCCGTGAAGACCACTTATAGTGAATTCCTGTAATAATAAGGATGATGCGTGAATGTTGGGCTGTAGTCTATGACGTTGTCTGATCAACACTCCAGATGTAGGGCTTATATATATGCAGCATGATAAGCGTCATAGAATTCCATAGATAAGACTACAGATTCACTATCTGTCGGTATTTTCCTTATGTGTTTATATAAAAAAAATGAGCCATCAATCCATTTAAAATAATAGATAAGAAAATCTAAGCATCAACTAACATGACTAACTAATGATTATTCTTTAATATCCTTCGTCACTCATGTATTGCAATGATAGAAAAAAAATGTAATTAATGTACTCGTATGTTTTGATATCAGCTTGAAAAAGCTATTTTGGGCTGAAGCCTCGAAAAACGATATTTTGTCTCTTATGTTTGTTTGCTCGCCTGACATGCACATCTAATAATATTAGTTTTCATTTTATAATATTACACGGCGTTTGCATACGCCATTTGTTTTTATAACAGTTACTCCATTTCATGTTGGTTCAACTGTCATCTTTAATGGATGTCACAGTGTCCCGGGGTCGCCAGTCAAATCCCTGTCCGGCTGGCGAAGCTTCATGTCGGACAGGGAAATCAAGAATTTATTAAAAATAAATGCGAATTGTGATTCGAAAACAAGTTCTTTGTTTTGTTAATCTGCTCCTGCATCCCTCTACCACGCGGCTACGTGACAAAACCGCTACTTATCGTCTTTTTAAAGACGGGGGAATGTCAGTTTCTTTTGAATGTGCGGCTTGTATGATAAAATGGTTGCTTAAATTCATAAGTTTATAAGAATACCTAACATTCATTGTTTTCAGTTTTTATTGATAGCTCATTACCAGACTTTGAAAAGGTCTGCGTGTACATGAATCTGTAAGACTAGTCACATAAAGGAGGTGGAATCTACGGTCTGGTTTTCTTAATTACTATATTTCAGAGATATCTAAATGATAATACATAGTTTTGTTTTAAGGCTCACGATATTCCGTCGCCGAGAAAAGCATAAGCATCAAGGAGACCGTTTCAGACAGGCTTTGAGGGAGAGTCTGAATTCCATTGAAAAAGCACTAAAACAATGCATCATTAAAGCTTTTTACAGCTAATAGAAAAGCTTTTTCCTTCACATTTATTTTCCCATATGAGACTGAAATCGCGTCATGTTTATTATGGTTTGAAATAATCAATTCCGTTGTCTCAACACACAAGCATAGAACTATTTTATATATTAAGTAATCTGAAATTCAATGGTCGTATGATACAACTAAGAGAAGGTTGTTGCACGAGAACATAGTTCAAAGTCGGTTTTTCGTCTAGCTCAAGTCTCTGTAATCTTATAGAAGAATTTCAATAGCAGAAAATATTCAGTGGGGTTTTCTAGGAGCTTAGTTGGTATTAAATATTGATATTAAGTTTTTTAGAAATTTGAAAAAAATGTTTCTATTTTAATATATTTGTGTTATTTGTTGGTGAAAGTACGTTTTTTCTGTATGAATTTTGTAGATATATTTTTAAATGAACTATTTATTCAGAGTATTTCACTCTGAGATCCATTATAAATTATAAATATTTATTTATTTAGCTTGTTTTTACATGGATCACGTAAGATAAGTTCCCTATTAGGAGACTGCAGTTTCGACTAACTTGTAGCCTTCCTCAATCCATCACTTGTTAAGTTATGGATTAACAAGTCATTGTAAAGTGAAACTGTAATTTCCTAAAAGATAACTTATCTTACGTGATACATGTACAAACAAGGTAAATAAATAAATATTTACATGTTTTAAATATTTTTTTATCTATCTGCTGTATTCCTAAGAAAATTTCAATTTCAATTACGCAGAAATGTTAAGCCATGCAATCTGTATGTTTTTTTAAACTATTACAATTACACTATATATTTATAATTAAACACTCTTAGAATATTACAATTATTTTTTTCTTTGAGATTCGAGACCGAAATTGTTAACGTTGAAATCAAATTAATCTCTTTATCGTAAGAGTACTTCTAAAAAAATTGGAAACCGAGTAATTTAATGTTTATCAATTAATGTTGTTAATTTGTTTGAATGTCATAAATAATTCAGTGCTTTGTAATAGAATATTATATGTCCTGTTATATATATCATCGGACTTTACTAATAAGCAAGTATGTATTTGTAAAATTACAGTGCATTTAATTTGAACAGTAATTTATTTCAGTTTAAAACTCGTCAATTAAATAATATTAATTTTATTTTGTTCTAATTAATAATCTGTTTAATATATATTTTTATTTTCTTCACTTTTATCACTATCATATATTGAATACAGCGCCTATTTGGTGAATTTAATAATTGATTTGTAGACTATTCTTAAGATCCATAATATAATAAATTTTATTCTCTTCTTTATATAATTTTTGACTGAAATCTAATATTTTATGTATTCAGCTACATATTTATCTAAGTATGAACATTATAAAAAGTTACGAAAAGCTTTAATACAGGACTAAAAAAATCAGTGTAAAGCTCATGATAACCATGATGTATAAACGCGATAAACGAGTTGAGTAAATGTTTATTTTCTACGAGTCAATTGATATTTTTTTGATGATGTTTTAAATATGAAATTCTGAAAATAAATTAAATCAATAAACATTACACAATTTATAAACTTTACCGATGAAATTATACTATATACGGACTGCCTTGGGAATAAATACGGTCCCTGAAAACCACAATAATTACCCAGTATATCAGTTTAATTGAATTACTAAGTATGCAATGTGTATCCTGCATCCAATTACGATATAAGGCTTGTCATTTCAGGAGCTAGGTTTTCAGTATTCCCAGTGGTAGTTGTAGTGAGTGTGTGTCCTGTACTCCTCGACCCCCCCCCCCTCGTTCAGCTGAAAGTTTGCGGACTGAATAATTTAGTTCGGGCAGTTTCCCGCGGCAAAGCCTTACTGACATACCTGAAAAAAAGTAAGCTTGTAGTAAAGTAATTTTATTTTAAGTAAAAATTGTTCAGGCATCAGGAGCGTCATGCTTATCATCCGATCTCCTTAAAAATACGCTGATAATTAATAATACCAAAATATTTATCTGGTATTACAGCCACTGTCTATGCTAGTTCGCGGTCTCTTGCCCAGGAGGCTGCCGAGAACTATCCAGGTTCCCATGTGGACCTCTGGGTAAACAGGTGTTCTGGGATAAAACATAGACAATCTGAGCTTAAAGAACTATGATACGGCAATTTGTGGTGTACATATGTTCTAAATTTGGAGCAGACTTGGTTAAAAATGTCCATTTAAAAAAATTATGAAGCATCCATAATATTTGTCAGCAGCTGTATAAAATATCAGCAAAATAGTAATTTTTACCTGTTCCAAATCATCTCTACACATGAATCTCTGCGCGAGTACATTATTGCAGTGTTCAAGATAAACTCTGAGGTGTCCTTGAAAAGAAAATTGGTACAATGTATGTGGCATATGTTAATCAACATTTGAATCTATTTGGATTTCAAAAATACTGATTATTAATACTCGTTTTTCAAAGAACATCAATGACGCAATAAATTATTAAAATGTTTCATTATATTTTACATTGCAAATGCAGCATTGTTTCGATTCATTACCAGAGTTTAATATCGCTGACTTTAAAAAAATAGTTCTATTTTAGCTAAGCAAATTATTTAGCAGATTAATTCTTTATATATGAATTTAAGTAATCAAATGTTAATATAATATTTCAGTTAGTGGGTAGAGTGTTTCAGTTTTCAGCGCCCTTTTGCAGTTTGAGATGAGGAGTAACGAGGTGCTGGCAACTTCCGGCCAACAGAACCTAAAACGGAAACGGCAAAGCCTGAATAATGTGCGTGTAATTATTGTTGTTTTGTGAGAGTATGGTCAATCAAGGTTGTGTTTACAAACATCAGTAACTTGGAAAAGAGTTATGTAAATATTGAACAACATCGGACTTTAGGTACTCGTAATTATTATTCATTAATAATTATACAATTACGAAATTTACACTTATTTTATTATTTTACAATATTATTTTTATGTCATACTGTTCTTTTAGATAAAATAATTTAGATTTTCCGTGCTTGTAAACAATCCATCTTCATAAAGTAATGATTTGCAACTGCCTTTTACGAGCCTCTCAAAAACTATACATAGTATAAACGTAAATATAGTGAAGCAATATTATTTAAGTATATTTTTTTCAATTAATGAACACTAATGGTGACTAGGACTTATGTTGTATATTTAGTATATGTTAATTAATTAAGAAATTGTGTATATTTGTATCGTGCTAATATTTTTTTTTATGTAAGCACATACAGGACAATACCAACAGATGGTGATAGTGATGCTAAGGTCTCATCTGTGGAAATCTATTACCCTTGCCATGGTGCATATGGGTAAGCGCTGCATGTGGAGTGTTGATCCGCCAACGTCATAGTCTACAGCCCGAGATTCTCACATCATCCTTATTATTACAGTAATTTACTTTTAATGGGTGGTCTTCACTGGACGACTTTCGTCTACCCCCAATTTTGATTAATAAGCTATGATTGGCATTTTACGGGTGAGGGATTAAATTCACACTAACTGGGGGTATTTTAGAGTTTGGCTTGCCAAGTGAACGCTTTGACCATTGAGCTATACCTGCCGGCAAATCTTATGTAGTGATAAAAATGCTAAATAACTAATACACAAGTATCCCTCGAATATTACAGCCGAAATTTATTGATGTTTTATTAATATATTGATTCTCACCCTGGAAGTCATTATGTACCATATTTGTTTCTTGCTGGACTTCCTGGTCTAGAGATACCTTGAAACATGGCATAGACAATGACAGCGAATCTTATGAATATTTAAAAAAAAAATTAAACAGTACCAAATAATCGACTTTCTATTAATAAAACAAGCTGTTAATAGTCAATCAAAAAAACATAATTGAATGGATCACGATTAAAATAGCTTTGATAAAATTTATTCGACGGCCATCCCTTTTAGGCACGCAAATTGAATCCGTTACGTTAATATTGTGCTTTAAAGTTTCCAAAAAGCGAACCCACGTAGAGCTTTTCATTTTCGACCCGACTAACCCAATTACCGGTGGAGCTCAAAGCATTTACATGCGACAGGTTCCGCGATCAGATCATCTCCGGTCTGCATCCAGCCTAGCGGAAAACTTCGACGTTTCCCGATGACAGTTATGTACAGAACGAGAGCTTTCTTTTATGTGCCCAGAGGGTGCGAGTAACGCTATTTTTTATGCAAAAACATTCAGGACAATACCAACAGACAATGATGAAGAGATCTCATCAATGTTTTCTATGACTTTAGTAAAAAAATATATAATAGAGTTGTTTGCGAAATATGATCGAAGCTTGGAACTGTAAATAGGTGATATGTACCTGACGTCTTTGTTCTAAAAACAAATTTCAATTTATAGGTTATTAGAAACATTTTAACGGGTAAAATATCAATCACAAACCAGCCAATGATATTTACAAATATATTGGACCGAGGTTGCGGTCCTGAAATGACGGCATCAGTTTAAATGGTGATGCCGGAATACCAAGGTTCCAGCACTGAGGATACATCCAAAGACCGGAGTTGAATGGATACTAATTTATTGGATACGAGACCCCTTTTTACACCCTAATTTACAACACGAGTAAGCATTTATAAAAGTAATATGAATACATTAAATGTCATACACTGCACATTCCTCAATACCATTTTTGGATCTTGATCCCTTCAATCCACATAAAGTGGCAGATTATAGGGATGGTCAATGCTCCATATCGATGCGTAAGCATTCTTTATTAATATTAATACATAGAATTTCGTACACCCAAATTTCTTCGATACTTGTTGTTTTAGACCTTGATCCCCTGAATTTACATAGAGTGGTAAAAATGCCCTGTGTTGTACCTGACTAAATGAATCTAAGATAAAGAGTTGATTATAACAATTACTTTAAAAACTTTAGGATGCTTAATACAAAATAATTATGTTCAAAATAAGGTTCTGAAGAATATTTTTAAACGAAAGGCGGTAAACTAAGAAATCTTATCTATGGACTTTTAATGCTTTTAAATGGACGCATTAGCGCTGTATCTTACGTTTTCATCTGCCAACACGATAATACTACAGTTTGGCATTTACGAATCATCAATTTTTACGAAAATTTACTCTGAATTGGGCTAGATTATTTTGATAAATAGGCTATGACTGATATTTTAAAGGTCAGGATTTATTGAAGACTAACTTTATTTATTTATATATCGTAAATGAAGTGTTATTTATAATAACCTTAATTTTCAACTTGGAGATGGATCATCTTTTCCGCGACCTCAAGTAAGCAAGCGCTTCATCTATAAGCTTTACAGACAAATTGTGGACAGTTCTTAATTTAAAGATAGAACTCGCAACTTCTTGTGAACAGTCAAACACAATAAGCACTTGGTTGTTGAGCTTCTGGATGGCGGAAGAACGCAAACACACTCCTAATGACACACACGAACGATACAGGAAGACAATTCTCGCTCGGATTGATTCGAAATTTTATTATACTCTGTTCCAGGATGCCGGAACACGACAAAATCTGTAAAATATATTAAGATATTTTTTTTACAGTGGATATGTTTTTCTATTTTTATGTAGTTAAAGAAACTTTAAAAAATCCTTTAAAAAATATCTCTTTTCAATAACTTAATCTTCTTCTTCGTAGTATCAATCCGGTGGATTGGTTTGCAGCAACAGAATCTTGCATCTCGATCTCCATTCCTCTCGGTCCTCCGCAACCCTTTTCAGCTCAGCATAAGCGCTACAGTTCATGTCCTCGAATACTTGCTGCAAATACTCCCGTCTAGGGCGCCGTTCTGCAGTAATGTTCGAACATTCCAGGTGGCATATCTTGTTGGCTGAAGGTTTTTCTTATTTGTCTCGGTTGTTTTGTCTCGAGCAGTCCCCACCCGGAGATCTGATTGGGGGACTATTTTATCTCCGGAAAATTTTCTTGAGATGCAATCATTTTTTTGCTGATACGTGGGATGTCACTAAGACCTTTAATGTGGTATTTTCCCCTTTTTTTCCACATCCTAATAACTTAATAAACTGATTATTAACGGTGAAAATAGTATGATTATTAAATTTACTAAAAAATGTTAAGAATCAATGTGATTTTTTTTTTTAAAGAAATGGGTATTTTAATGAATTATTTATTATTCAATCAACATTGTTTTGTTTATCAAATAGATAATAACTTCATACCTTGTTTAATTGTAGACCACATTGAGCACTGATTCACTTGATGGAAGACTAAAGTTTCGCTATCTACGAAAGATTCTTCGGTTCTAAAGTGCACTTCAGTCTTAGATCATGTGAAACAGTGCTCAGTGTAATCCATATTAAAACAAAGTACGAAATTCTTACCTATTTAACATTAAAATGGATCTCAAAGTGAATGCTAATAATATAAATAACATTGTTTTGTTCAGGTATGTTGATTAAAGACATTATGTTTTCAGATGCTTTTTGCCGAAAAAAAAGTTAAATCATTTTTATTTTAATCATTTATTATTAATACATAAAATTCTTTAAACGAGTCAATTCATTCAGAACAAATATCGGCAGGAGCGGGATGCGAACCGCGGACCTTTGGAACCAACCGTTTTACCCAGGTATTTATGCCGCTCGGCCACCGTGGCCATTTCTTCTGCCTGAGCTGACTCGTCGTAAAGAATTTTATGTATAGTATATGTATATTTAATTACTTATAATATTGTAATATGGTCAATGATCTATAAAAGTAGATTAGAATATTGAAATAATAAAATAATATTCTAATAAATATTTATAAATTCATATATTATTAATTCGTTTATTTTTGTAAATACATTTTCTAAATAACGTCGTGTGTTTTTATTTTTCAATACCCTAAAGTTACTTAGGGTGAAAAGACGCTATGGACGCTGCTGCATCGAGTAGATAAGAGCAATTTCCGGAAATTAGTGTAAGCGAGGAAGGCCTTCATCCAGCAGTTAATAGATATTTCACATAAATGATGATCATATGATGTAGACAAATGGTTAACGAAGTGAAACTATTCGATACGCTCTCTGACATTATTTCGTTATATTTCTTGATTTTTTTTGCAAACTATTGACGTTTATTGATGACATTCATTTCATTTTACGCTGACAGGGAAGAGCAGAAGCAAATAAAATACATACTTCAATGAAATGATAGAATACGTTTATAATAAAGTTAATTTTAAATAAACTATTCAACTGTACATATACCTGCATACTCGAATATTTTTTGGCCTGTATTTTTCTATGTTCAGTAACTAATTCATGTTTATGGCAGTAAGTTTAATCGATTGGCAATAAATAAATTTAATCTGCATTAGACTAAATAAATTGGCAGTATCCACTGTGTCAGTATGAATGTGGTTAGTTATAAAATTAAAGTGGCAGTAATATATTCAATATAGGCTAAAATTAATGTAAGATTAACATAAAATGGAAACGTAACCTAACCTAAGCTAACATATTATTAATAATCATTCGAATAACTTCTTAGGTTTTCACAGCCAGATTTGATATTGTGACTTTTGGGTTTAGCCGAGTGTGGCGAAGTTCTTCTTACCAATATTTCGACCGCCATTGCACTTCAATCCTGAAGAAGACCCAATAGCCAAATGATTATTATTTACTAACCTTATAGGTATTTATTATTGATGGCTTGTTAAATAATTACTACACATTAATTGAATTAATTACTGCAAAAAAAGGTTGCCATATTTTTTATGTGATTATTTTTCTTAACTTAGAATTTTATTTCAGTATTTTATCATTTTTATGTTATTTTTATTACTTTATACGTATTATTGATTTTCAGTTTGCTTTAGGTTGTTAAAAAATATTTTTATTTTAGCACAAATATAGATTCACGATCTCTAATCCTAGTGTTTTAATATGACGTCTTTACTATAATTTACATCAAATAAAATGGAGGTCCCTTAACAGACTTCGGACCGGAGTATGCAAGACGAGGACACAAATGAGGGCCTGGCAGTTTTACAGCGGACCGACTGAATGTGACTGCGGCGTGGAGCAGACCCTGTCACACCTTCTGGAGTGTGCGCTGTGCGCGAATAGCTGCACCCAGGAAGACCTGATGATGGCCAGAAGTAACGCCATCGCCGTCGCCCACTTCTGGGCAGACAGGATCTGACCCTGTTGTTTCCGACACGATTATTATTATTATTATCAAATAAAAAAAAACACTTTGAGTTTGTGAATCCTCACATTTAATCACATTAGATTGAAAAGTTTTTAAAATACGAGTATCTTGTGTAAAATAAACAAGTTTTTTTTTTCAAAAACCAATACATCACTGAAAAATAGGTACATTTAAATGTATTATTTTTTTAAATATCTGGTATAATAAATTGTGCAAACATAACATATAAAAACATGGGAAATTTATTGATTCACTCTAAAGTGCTTTAACTGCAAAGTGCGAATGTAAAGCAATGCAGGGAGAAATTAACACGTTACAGGATGTTTCTTTTGACATTGCTGAAAAATTTCCCCTTTGTCGAGCGCATGACAAATTAATTTATACTGTTAGTGTTTCGTGGGACTGACACGGGTGACCCTTGTGAGCTTCTAGCAGTGATCTGGTGGAGTTATGCGTGCACATGGGTATCCACCCACTTTTCCACCCTACCATCGTTCCATCCTCCTACCTACACCTATCTTTACATCCTCCATGTTTTTCAGTCATCACATCTACCCTCTGGATTTCCCCCAAACCGCGCTCGTGTATCACACACGATCACCCACACCACACGACATCACATATTCACACTTGCAAAACGAATTTTATGTACCGCAAACACAGGAGTAACAAAGAATATTTTATAACTCCTAATGTACGCAAAAAATTATCAGAAAATAGTATCTTAATTTATTTTTCAGGTGTTCTAATAACATCGACAATATTGACAATTCTTGGTGATTCTGTTAAATCACTTAAACTATAATGTTGAATCAACTTCTTCTTCATAGTAGTACCAATCCGGTGAATAATGATATACTATATGTGTAAACTATACATTTAACTACACACAAAAAAACTATTCTAGAATACATTTCTTCGTTACGCCTTTTTCACCATCCCCTATACTAACTTTTCACTCGCTCTACACCCCTAGGAAAGCCTTCACTTAGCAACTCAGAGTTTCCCTTCTATAAAATTCGCAAACGTGCTACAGTAAAAAACGATCCCCTATAAAGTTAGACTAACAAAATTAATTATTGTTTATACCGGGAAATTGAACCCTTTTAACCCCAATACGACAAAAGAAAAACACCAACAGCTTTTAGGCCGGTTTTATCTGATCTCGACTATTAATTCAAATGCACAAAATAAGAAGTAAATAGTTAGGCAGGTTAGCATATTAATTACTCGTATGTTGTATTTTCATGACTATTGAGAAAATTTTATCCCTGCTAGAAGAAATTGGTACGTTCTACGCTTCTAAATGGAAAAGGATTCTAAATGAAATATATTTCATTAAATAATTATATATAATGTATATAATAAACACAAATTATATACCTATTCATTTATCATATAAATCAATGTAATTACTATGGAATAAAATAATTCAAGTTGCCAGGAAATATATTATTAACTTTTATTTATACTATGAAACACAACAGATTTCTATCAATATTATTTAACAATGTACAATACTTAATTACAAATAAAGTATAAAAAATATGTAAAAAATTATCATGCACGGTTTTGTTTTGTTATTCATAAAATGATCACAAATATAATAAAAATACATTAAGTTATTATGGATGTCATTTTTAATTGAATTATGTTATTATTAACAATAAGTTTATAATTACTTATAAAAATAATAAGTTTGCATCTAACTGGATTAAAAAATACAAATAATATTAAAATTATATGTTAATCATATCAATGTAAGGTTTAAAGGGTAGGTTAAAACCGAATAATATGAATATATTTTCAAATAATGTTTCAGTTATATTAATTTATTTAAAAAAACAAAGATGTGTCTTTTCAAAAATCTTTTCTGAATTTAGATTCAAAATTACAACAATAAAAAACCTACGACTTTAAAATTAAGCTCATAATGCTGAAAATAAATTTAAGTGATTTAATATTATCATTTATGGAGGCGTTTCCCGACATTTGAAACAAAAAATAAGCTCCCCATATAAAAGTGTGTATGTAAAAATGTGAATTTCAGAGCTTTTCGTAAAATACAGGTTGTCCTTTTTATGTTAAAAGAAAGGCAAAATAATAATAGTAATAAAATTAAAATTTGAATTATGGTAATATTTTGAAAAGGATGAATTTTAGTCTTGGCGTAGTTAAGTGGAAAACTATAAATATATTATAATGCATTATTTTACAAACTATGTTCTTTCATATAACAATAGAACATAAAAATTCACTTTATGGTATGAATTAAAATAATTATTTTTAACGTGAAATACACATGTCTAATAATAGTCGTAATACTAATATCATCATACTTTATGCATTGACATCAGAATGATGTAGCCCTTGCTGACTGGTACCGAAAACCTCGATATACAATCTTTCGTCTCTTACTTCTGTTCGCTTGTCATACATTTATGTGTTGCCATATTGTCATTTTGGACAAGTCCGCTAACGGGTGTGTTAGTTATATACACCGCCACTCGTGGCGCGGGCGAGAGTCCATCCCGAGCGCGGAGTCCAGTGGTGTCGCGCTCTTCGGCGAGAGCATATTATATTGTGGATCGGTCTACTGCTGTGACTAGGTCCGGGCCACAAGCTTGTAAAGTTTATCATAAATATATGTCAATGTGCTTCCGAAAAAGTTGATGTTATCTATCTGCTCCTAATCCTGCCATCAAGCGACGGAATAACAACCTTTTGAGAGAGAGGAGGACGTTAGCACTTAAGGTGATTGGGTTTAATTATCATCATATCGGCTTCTCTAGTTGGAGCATATAGCCTTCTCAAACTGCCGCCACAAAGCTTTGTAAAAAGCCATTCTTCTTGTCTTATCGCATGTCAGTTCTGCTTCTCGAAGATACACCGAGTACATTCTATGCAAAAAAGAGTGGGGGTCTTAAAATAGCTGTAATTTATGCTGTTCTGCGGCATCTGGAGTAGCAGTCCAACTTTTTTTCTTCACCGACTATAGTGTGAAAGGTTGCCATGTCCACTCTCTCATCTCGTAATTCCTGACAAGCTCTAACCATCGAGCCCGTAGTATTCTACGCAGGCGTCTTCTTTAGACAAACTAATTATACGGCTGCATTGGCTTTTAGAGAGATATCAAAATTCACAACCGAATAGAAGGTTGAGGCAATACAGGCATTTTGATTAAATCGAGAATACGAGTATCTGCATGTTTTGTGATATTGAGTGTGGAATCAGAGGACGCTGCAGCGTTTTAAAGCGAGAAGCGACCTATTTCTGCAGACCACCGCTCTCAGTGACATGTACGCTAATATGTTTATTAAACGTTATTTAAAAATTAAAAACAACTATTAGTAATATGTTTTATTTTATGGAATGTAAGCTAACGCCCTCGCCATGGAGACTGTTCTAGATCCGCCCCGGTTTGAGATCGTTATTTTTATTCAACGTGAGGTTTTGTATGAAAAACAGTAAAACACTCGACATAAATTCTGTGTACACAAGAAATACGCGAGCGCCCTCACCGGAAACGACAGAAAACGTTCTTTTGATAGAGAGCGCCGAGAGAAATTTGTATGCCGCATATTATTTATGATAATTTTTTGTATTATTCGCCGTTTAACGTATTGAAATTCGTAGGAAACTACGAACAAAATAAAAAATACATTATTTAAATGAAACTGTATTTTTTTTAAACTTTTATATTTGCTTGTAGTATTTAATAATAGGTTTATTATTAATACGCACTACCGTATTGTGTGTTTAGTGGAGATAATAATTATTACAGCGTTTCTACTATTTTTTCTTATAGGAATGCAGAAAAATGCGAACAAAAGTTATAAAGCAATAAAGATATTCAAAATGCACTCTTCTCTTTCACATCAGTGTTCCAACGACGATGTTTCTCAAAAGTGGTGAAGATTGAAGGTTCTTTTCAGAACTGCTCCTCTCGACAGTGAAATTACATTTTGAATGTTTGAGTAATCATAGATTGTTGTTTAGTACTTTAATTCACTTTTTTTAGTTAAGTTAAATTCGTGTTTTTTATAATTTTGTAATTAGTTATTTTTCATATAAACTGCTGTGAGTTTCATATTTGTAATACAATTGGATTATACTCGTATGATGAACGTGAATACTCTTACTGAAAGTATTTCTGGAAGGATTATTTGGATAAGCACGTAGGCGGGTATTGATGTAAATTTAACGTACTTATTTAGGCTTCTCGGAAGGTCTTAGGCTTGTATTGTGTAAGCATCTCTTACACTTATACAACGTACGTTGGCATTGATCCGAGACTTAGAGTTTGTCGAAACGATGATGTTGATTTATGTCCCGTGAGTATAGTCTCTGTAATTGATTTACGCAACGATATAAATACATTACATAAAATGTAGATATTAATAATAAGTATTTTAAAGCTTTTAGTAGAAAATATTTTACTGCAAATATTTTGAACAAATATATAACATTTAATAAAAATACTACTTTTGTACAAGGTTATTTATTATACGTTATATTATAAGATACTGTTGTATGTTTTTGCTCTTAACTAGATTATATCAAATTTAGTCTAGCTTCTAGAAGAAATCCAAATTATATGAGGGAGGAAACAACAAGGCGTTTCGACCTGATAATGTTAATAAAGAAAAATCTTATAAAACGGCTTTTTATATGTTGTTTGATAGTTATTTTGTGACGATTAATAACATACTTTATTAACTCAATAAACATTTGTGAACCAAAAATTACAGATTAGACGTAAAATACCATAAATAATTCATAAAATTTTCTCCTTTCCGACTTGAACTTAACATACTTCAGAAGAATAAACCAAATGTTTATGTTCGCTGTTAAGATGATTGTTATAAAAAATATTATTCAATTATCATCTTTATTCTAATGTTTAATAAAAAAAACTTAGTTATGACTTTATTCTAATGTTTAATAAAATAAACTTAAGGTTAAAAAGATCTGTAAATCTAAAAAAAAGGAAATTGATCACTTATCCATAAAATTACCTGTCATAGTCAATTAATCAATAATGATGGTATACGAAAGATGTGTCGTGAAGAGCACCATTTTAAAGCAAATATTTGTTAAAATGAACGATAATTGCTGAAGCAAGCAGGGAGAGTCACTGTTGTGTGACTGTGGAGACCTGCAGACTGTCTCTTACCTAAAATCCTACCCCATGTGCCCAACAAGCTGCACATCCCAAGACCTAATGCTGGGCATCATACGGGATATCGATGTTGCCAAATATATATGGCAGAAATAATTTGACGTCACTGACACGATGAAGAAGAAGAAGAGTCTCAAAGTGAATGCTAAAGATTTAAAAATACTTAAGAAATATTTGAATATGTACATTTAAAATGCTTCATATTATGAAACATCACCCAGTGTTTATTCAGGAACTGAAATAATTTATATAACGAAATATCCTCTTTCTGATGCTCTCGTAATGTACCGCCATAAAGCCTCCCCTCAAAGCTCTGGCGGAACAGTCTACCTATAAAGTAATATATGAGCTGCGAATCTTCCACTTTCAGGAAGGATGCTGCACACGAATGCAGATGCCAGATCGTCCCTTTGTTACCGGATGATAAGAAAATTTAGGGTGTCCTGCCTCCCATACTGCGCACAGGAATAATTCAATCTCCTCATCCGGGGGAGTAAACTCATCCCCGGAGTAGGAAACGAACAGAAAGAACCACAAGCAAACGGGAAATTAAGCCCGAGTCATTTTTATTCGCATTTTTTTCATACTTTATTTTTTGCACGTGCGAAAAAGTTATTTATACCAAATACTCTTTGTTCAGTGGCGTATTAGATGTATGTAACAACTCACAAAATGAAGGATATACGCTGGCATCCCAGCGTCAGACGTTTATTTTTCTCCGATATTGATAAAAAAGATGACATAAAAATCATATTTGCTATAGATTTGTATGTTCGAGTATGTGTCCATTTGCACATACAGCGTTCATATTTTCTCAATTTATAGTACAGTGAAAAATCCTGGCATCTAACCAAAAACCAATACAGTCGTATTTTAAAAAACATGCAGCTGCTATACTATAATATATAGAGTAAGACTAAACATGTAATTTTTTTACCTCATCGTCTTGAAAAGCCCTCATATCGTTATATATAATGTAATCGGTAGAGTTTTCGGATGCAGAGCTGATCTAGGACGAAGTGAAAATCATGACAGGTGACCAACTTTGTGGTGGAATGTTTTGGCAAAATATAATAAAGTATAAAATAACTATAACGAATTGCTCATAATTTGTACCGACACAGCAAAACTATTATATAAATAAATTTATTTTGAATTATTGTATATTTGTGTTTTTTTTAATGTTTTATAATTAAAATTGAATGCTTATAAAATATACATAAAAATGAAGCCTTTATAGTGCTTATAAATGTATTTAACGGGGAAATTATTTCCGTATCGCCGCTTTTTGTTTGGGTAACATCTATTTTTACTCTGTAAAATGTAAAGCATAAATGAAAAAACAACTAGAAACAACAAGCCACCGAAAGTTCAAGCGTAGTATGATAAATAATAATATTGTTATTTGAAATATTACATTTATAATTTGGGTTATTTTTACATTATATTTTATGGGCAACGAAAAAGTTAAGCTTAAAAATCCGATAAAAAACACGGTAATTTTTAAAATTGTTATTATGAGTATTAACGAAGGACTGATCTCTAATCTTACTGACAGCTTAACATATCGCCAGACATATAAAACTCGTTTGGGAGGGTGTAAAATAAATAGAACTAAAAGTAAAACAATACTTTGTCACTTCTTTGCCGAATGTCACCATATGGTAGTTATACTCTGTATAGATGAGGCTACTTATCCAATTAGGCCAATCTTTTACATTACGCTGAAGAGCCTTTATTTGAATTTAAATTACGCAATGCCTTGTTAAGCGTCCTAAAAGTGTTACTGTATAAGCAGTATTGACAAATGAAAAAAAAAAATCATTGATAAATGAGGCTAAGCTTAAATATTTTCCAACACTTATTTATACGTTATTTACTACAACCCTACAATCATGCACCATCTTTATTATTACTATAATTTACAATGAATGAGTTGTTTTCCCAGCACGACTTTCATTTTGCCACTATTTTTTTATTAATAGGCTATGACTTGCATTTTACGGGTAATGGATCAAATTTACACCAACCGGGGGTATTTTAGAGCTTAGAAATCGATTAAAATTATTTTTTTGTAATCTCCGTCGGGGATCAAAACCACTACCTTCAGTTTAACAAGCAAACGCTTTGACCTCTTAGGTATACCCGCCGTCTAGTTATTTCACTTACGACTATTTTACATCGGATTTTTAAATAAGGGTCGAAAATTTAAACCTTGAAATTGCAGTTATACATTGCATGGTCTAATACTGGTCTAATAATAAAATAACATATTTGTTAAAGTCATCATACTTATATGTTTTGTAAATGTACAAAGTATCACTGATTAAAAATATTATAAAATGATAGTTACGCCATTGTCAAACACTACCTTTTTTCCATCGTCTAGAGGCGGCATTACTCGCGCGATGTTATCTGAGGATTAAGAAAGTTTCTGAAAAAGTTGTGCGAGAAACTCAGGTAGAAATTTGTTTGATCGCCATGAATACTGGAGGCTGCGGGCGACTGCCATAAAACCATATATTTAGAGGCACAGTTTTTCGCACCGAACAGGTATCGAATGAAATGCTTACTAGACACATACAAGTAAGCATCTATTGAATTTTAATTTCTCTTTTACAGTTGTTATTTACTCACTGCTTTGAATAATAAAAGTTGACAATTAACACAGCAAACCGGAAGAATTTGAAAGCATTAACTGTTTATTTATATAAAGACTCAACAACGCAACGTGCACCTATATAACTGGCCCTAAAACTAACTGTCCTAGCAATACTCTAAAGTTTTGCAATTATCCACATTTACAGTCTGCCATTTTTTATGACTGCCTGAGACTTGCCTGAACTGCTGATAGGTTAAAATTTAATTTCTTGCTGTTAAACTACACCAAGAATATCGTCAGGGTTTTATGTAAAAATTACTACATTTCATGCAGAATATGCTGACATCAGCATGATATAGCCTTCGCTGACTGGTACCGAAAACCTCGATTTACAATCATTCGTCTCTCATTTCTGTTCGCTTGTCGTATATGTACTCGTGTGTGTCGCAATATTGGCATTTTGGACAAGTCCGGTCACGGGTGTGATGTTCGTTATGTAAATGGCTTCTACATTTGGTGCGCCATTGATTCTGTAGATAGCCACTTGCGGCGCTGGGCGACAGCCCATTACAACCGCGCTTAGTCTTTATTCAAAATAAATGTGAATTGTACTTCAAAAACAAGTTCTTTTACTTTTTAATCTGCTCCTGCATCCTTCCTCCACGCGGCCACGTGACGAACCCGCGACTTGTCGTCTTTTTAAAGACGGGGGGTGTCAATACGAATGAAGTTGGAGTTGACATGAGATGAGGCGAGGACCAAATAAATGACATACTTATAATATATATGATGAAAAACTAGCCCCCTGCAAAGACTGTTTTTAAAATAGAGAATGCGAAATGATCTTTAATTCTTAGAACACAAATAGTGGACCCCATTGAAAAAAATCGGTAAAGTATATTTTCTAAATTTCATTTTTAAAATTATATTTTTTTCCGTTTATGAAATCGTCCTACAAATTCACAACAGGCCTCCGAAACCAGAAAACACGTGCCGAACCCTCCCGGTGACATTTCCAGAAAAATTCTAATACAAACATTCGGCCGCCCGGCAAATCGCATTTGCACGCAATATTTCTGCCCAGAGAATAAGTAAAACGCCCGTCTGGAGCCGGGGGAGCTGGGGTTCTGCTCCCGGCCCTTCCAAGATCGATAGCTTCCCCAGCGACCTACCCAGGGGATGAAGCCACCGGATGAATTTACTAAGGGGTGAGGGTATGACCTAGAGGTTTCGTATCCAAGGGTATCCAGCTGTCCTGCAATCAGTCACGGGTTTAGGTATCGTAAAATAGTTTACTTTCTTACCATGTCCGTTTCATATTTAGAACATGTTGTCACCACATATTGAACTTAGTTCTTTCAACTGCCATTGTCCATACCTCGTACTCAAGACATCACTGCTCTTAAGAATCTTTCGGAAACATATTCCGGATGACCTTCAGTGCAGAATCGTAAGGACTTGGAAGTGACGGCGGAAGTAGTATCTGAGGTATATTTTTTAATCGGTTATTTTAAAGGAAATTGTATGATTAGCTCTCTGGAGCTTTCTGCCCATAGTTTATACAATAGATTTAAATAATTTAAAAAATTCGTACGAGTATGTTCGGAGTATCGAAGATCTGTTACAATATATCACTTGTCATTATTTATTTATTCGTTTATATGGCCGTTTGGCTTTAAATGTTTAAAATAAAAATAACTAAATAAGTATTAATTTTAGAATCCTGTATTATTTTGTTTAATAAATAATTTTTAGTTTCTCATTTGAGTGATTGTAAATTATTATAATATTTATTTAGATTATTAATAAACGCATTGCTTATGTAGTTTCTTAATGCAATAACAAATTATATCGGCAGTATCGAAGCAACATGCCATGATAAGTATGCATCTAAAAGTGTTGCCAAAAATATTATATGTAGTTGACTATCGTCGTAGGATATCAGGAACCTGGGACTTATAGAGGAGGCGTAAACCTGGAATAGTATACTTGTATATTATTATACTCCTGTGATAACCGCTTCCTATTAGAAGTATATAATAAATAAACGCTTTCCACAAAAAAAAATATCTTGCAGCTTCATATTACGAGTATTAGGAATACAAACAATACTTACCAAGTACAGTCCAGTGGTTGACTTTACTGTGCAGTGACATTTTTTAGTAGAACAAATTCTAGGTATAAAGTAAAAATGGAATAAGTAAAAAATGCATACCTCTGTTTGTGTTGATATCAGCTTGATATAGCTCTTTTAGGCTAATGCCGAAAAGCCTCGAAAATCGATCTTTTGTCTCTTATTTTTGTTCGCTCGCCTTACGTGCACATCTGATAATATTAATTTTTAATAATATAATATTACACGGCGTTTGCATATGCCATTTTGTTTGTTATGACACTTGCTCCATTTCATGTTGGTGCAACTGTCCTCTTTATTTTGCTCTTTTTCCGTGATTATCTTGGTGGCGCTGCATGTCACAGTGTTCCGGCAGTTGTCAGTTAACTCTCGTTTGGCCGGTGAAACGCCAGACCGGTCAGACGAGGAAACCGAGTCTTCATTAAAAATGAATTCGAATTGTGCTGCAAAAATATGTTTTTTGTGTTGTTAATCTGCTCCTGCATCCTTCCTCCACGTGGCCACGTGATGAACCTGCGACTTTTTTTAAAGACGGGGGATGGCAGTGTATTGCTCATGTACGTAAAATAACATGGTTTAGTCATCAAACTTGATCAAAAGTGAATCTCTTATGACGGTGTGTGACTGAAGAGCTGTTATTTGTTAACGTAGGACGTAGGCGGATGAACAATTCGTATGACAGTTTCAGTTATATTAAGAAGAGGCCAGCAAAGTAAAAATTAATCATTGAGACGAATGTATTACCGTTTGCCGGTATTTTTTCTGTTGCGTTTCCATAATAAAAAATCCACGGCCAATTGTTTGTCTTCTTTCTACCCCGAGGACATGCTCCACGCTCAAGTGCCGAAGATTCGAGCTTTGACAAAAAAAAAACACGTAGGTTTTGCGACGACTTTTGTGATATTATATACGGGAGGCTGGAATGGTATTCGTATGTCTGAAACAGTCAAAGTGGAGAGATTTACTGCTTGTTTTATTACGTTGAAAGCAAAATGGCAATATTAAATTTTTGGATTTGTAAAAAATATTTTGGATAATATTTATATGAAAAAATTATTGACGAACTACGTTCTTAATGGTTGCTTATTAGAATTAATACTTTCTTTTATATCATAATACGAACAGTAGAGCACTGAGAGAGATTCTTGGTCCTTCACGGACTATATGACATTCATATATTAAGGGAATTATATACTATTTCTATAGTAATTAGTTACTTATTTACTGCAATATACTATTGTAGATAATATTTTGGAAGTAGACAGGTGAAAATTTTACGAATAAATCAATTAATTAATAATAATTCACGTTTCATTCAATTTTTGTGATACATCATGATCTCTAGATTTTCAAAAAATAGTTGTAAAGAAAATAATTATTTGTTATGAATTTTAGTCATAATCTCAGATTACTTAATTGAACATGTGGAGAAGCGCAACTGAGGGGAATACTTGGATTGCCCCGAAAGAGGACCTAGCCCCTGGATACGACCAAGGGTGGAATATATGGAGGTCCCTTAACAGACTTCGGACCGGAGTATGCAAGACGAGGACACAAATGAGGGCCTGGCAGTTTTACAGCGGACCGACTGAATGTGACTGCGGCGTAGAGCAGACCCTGTCACACCTTCTGGAGTGTGCGCTGTGCCCGAGTGGCTGCACCCAGGAAGACCTGATGATGGCCAGAAGTAACGCCATCGACGTCGCCCACTTCTGGGCAGACAGGATCTGACCCTGTTGTTTCCGACACGATTATATATATATATATTACTTAATATTTACAAAATGGTGGATAATAAATGCTTCCGCCGCATTTCATTCACAGACAATTCGTTCTGTGGATCATCGTTAACGACGTGGGGCACACTGGACGTTAGGTGCACTGGCTGTCTCGCTAACCTAACCTAAACTAAAGATTTTTCCGGTGATCGTAGAGTCCAGAGATCCATGCCTGGTTAACGAAATAACTTAGGTTAGGTTAGGTTAGCGAGACATCCAGTACACCAGTTGTCCTATTGCTCAAATGTCTCGTGTACCAGAGGTCCAGTGCGCCCTACGTCGCAATCAATGAGTCGCTGAACGATTGTCTCTGAGCGATAGGTTGTGACAACATAATAAATATAATGATTAAATTATGAGAATCAAATTTTTGTTAGGGAAAATTGTTTGTTCATATATTTTAATGAACATTTTCCAATCCAATTAGTGATTATTTCAACAACCAATTTACTAACAATTAACGATAATCATACTGACCAAAGGCATGTAAGATATTCTAAAAAATTAGTCCATATATTTTCATGTACTATATTCAAATAAATATTTTGAAAATATACCAATAACATATATAATGATAAAATTAATGAAATAAAACATAAGATTTTTTTTTTACATCGGATTTTTTTACCCATAAGAACTAAAAAAATATAATTAAAAAACTAAAATTAAATTCTAGTGAATACAAAATATTATGAAAAAAGCATCTGGAAGTTGGCTAAAGTTTCGGACGAAGACGATATTACCAAGAAAGTCGCAATCTGGTTCCTCTTCAAAAAACCGTAGAGATTTGAAAAGTTCTCTCTGAAAGCTTTCAAAGGAATATTGCTTTTTTTATTCGGTATGCAAGTTTGTCAAAAGCTTATTGGGCAGCATTATACTAACATTTCAAGCCACTTCAATTGACGGTTAGCTATGAAATCTATCGAGAACGATTCTAAGAACAGCTCTCAAATAATCATAAGTTTTTTTTTCAATATGTTTTGCCAGTGTTTGAAAAGCTTTTTATCAGTAAATATAAAACATATCGAATTAATAAGTGGAACATCTGTTTACTTTAATAATAACCCTTAAGTCATCTTTCATCAAATTTAGGTAAATACGTTTTCTGTTATGTCATAAAAATAATATATTTTTATGTAATGTTTGTAGATGATCTAACAGCGTCAGAGTAACGTCAGAATTTTAAGTATTAAAAACATTAAAAAAACAGTATCGTGTATATTTAATTGAAATTATTCAACTTAATTAATTGAATTTAAACGACTTTTGTATTTGAAGTACAAAGTATATTTTATTATCATCGTACCATATCTACTCTATTAACTGGAGCGTATAGTCGTCACGAAAAGCAGTCACAAAATTATGCTGTGGAAAACAATACATACGAGTAGAACTGTCCACCAGTTGTCCCGTACGCCAAATGTCCCGAGCACCAGACGTCCAGTGCGACCGATGAATCGTTAAACGATTTATTTGTAAACAAGTAGGTCGTGACACGTAACTATTGTAATATACTCGTAAATAAAAATTTGCTTTATCACTATTTCTGTAATAATAAATACATCTATCAATGATAGATGATCGGAAGCATCTCCCGGGAGCAATTGTTTGAAATATGTTTTTATTAATAGCGTTCCTTTTGGAATTTTTTAGGGGTTGTCGGCGAGATAAAAGTTTTTCCCCCGTGCGGAGTGGCCTTGCGCGCTGGGGAAAAATTCCAGCGGCTGGCAATACTTAACGTGGGGTGACAAATGGCGGCCAATAAAAAGCAGAAAATCACAGTTAGGCCGAAGTGAAGCCAAACATCGATCTCGGGACCATTTGTACTTTTTACGCTCAAGTTTTGCGATTATCTGATGAAATATTTGAAACAGACCTTTTGGTAGTTTGGCAAAGACCGTCAGACTTAATAAAAAATGACCTCCTAACCTTCACGAGATTCGTAAAATAAATTGTATGTTTCATAACAAGCGTTTTTTTACTCAATTAATAATATTTTTAATGTAATATGTATCCATGTATGGTTTCTAGTTAAAATAAAATATTGTAAAAGCCATCACAATCAATATTTTTTTTGGTTATTTTTTTTAATATTCATGGTTTTTATCACTAAGTTTGAAAATTTATTATTTTAACCCTTCCATTACGGCTCGATTTGAATACAAATTATACTATTTATAAGTATAAAACTAGTATATATATTCCCCATCATCAGCCTGTATCCGTCCACTGTTGAACGTAAGCCTCCCGCATCAGTCTCCATCGTCTTCGATCCTCCGCCTTTAGCATCCACGTCACTCCTGCTATTCTTCTTATGTCGTCAGTCCATCTTGCAGGGGGTTGCCCAATGCTTCGTTTGCCAGTTCTTGGACGCCATTCAAATACTTTCCTTCCCCATCGACCATCTTCTCTTCGACAGATATGTCCTGCCCATTGCCACTTGAGTGTGCCTATCCGTTGGGTAGCATCCACTACTTGAATTTTCTGAATATTGTTTGTATATAAGCACATAAAATCAAACTGTTGACAAAGGTGATTAAAAATATTATTGACAAATGTAATGACCTATTTAAGGAGTAGGTAGACTATTAACCCACCAACGTCATAAAACTAAGACCTTGAATTCACGTAGAGTTTTTTTTAGGGAGATGTACTGTGAATGGGCGGTGTTCACGGGACAACTTTAGTTTACCAACAATTTTAATCAATAGACTATATGAGAATATATTTATGTTCATCCAGGTTAAGGTATGTATGTAACGTCATAAATTTTAATTTTATTATAATAAAATGGAATTTAGATTTTTTGTTGTTGATATTATTCACCTAATATTATGTTCTCTTCTTGATTATTCTTGTATTGATCAATCACTGCTCTTGTAACGTATATATATACATATAAAAAAAAATTATTAATCAATGGATTACGTTTTAAAATGTGATTTTTTATGTTAATTTTCATGCAAGCTGTCTGCTTTTATAGTTTTACTCTTCTTTTTCAGTGTTATCTCATAGTGGAGCACTCAAACGTTGCGGTAACTTTTCCAGAAAGTTATAATGATTATTTAAATCTCTCGGTGTTCAGAGTCCATGTTTAAATTTCGTTCGTGTCGGTGATTATAAAAGTTCGCGCGCTTAAAGCTCCGGCCATCTTCCGACCGAAAAGCTTTACGAATGCTTAGCATAATCTGAGAGGAATCGTAATAGATGGATACAAACTTAATGTATTATTATAATCAGATTTTTAAAAAGAAAATATACGAAATAAGAATAAATGGTGTATTTATTATATTTTAATAATTGTTTAAATTTACAGCATCCAATTGCCGAAAATAAAAAAGATTTTTTATTCGATTGCGTTTGTTGCTAGTTATTGTGTGCTTCGTAGTTCAGGACCCAAATGCTCTCCATTGCCTCTTTGCCGGTGGTCATAGCTCGATGGTCAAAGCGTTTGCTTCGCAAGCCAAAGGTAGTGGGTTCGATCCCCGACGGAAATTAAAAAAAGAAGTATTTTTAATCGATTATTGAGCTCTAAAATACCCCCGGTTGTTGTGAATTTGATCCATAACCCGTAAAATGTCAGTCGTAGCCTATTAATTAAAAATTGTGGTAGACGAAAGTCGTCCCGTGAAGACCACTCATTCATAGTAAATTCCTGTAATAATAAAGGATGATGCGTGAATCTCGGGCTGTAGTCTATAACGTTGGCGGATCAACACTCCACATGCAGCGTTAAGCCATATACACCATGGTAAGCGTCATAGAATTCCACAGATGACACTTCAGAATTACTATCACCATCTGTCGCTATTCTCCTGTATGTGTTTATATAAAAATAAAAAAAATTTTAGAGATGTAATAAATATTAATATTTATCTACCTTTTTTTCACGTGGATCACGTTGAGTATGACCTCTGTTAATGAGACTGCAGTTTCGACTAACTCGAAGCCTTCTTCTTGAGTTGACTCTTAACAGTGATGAATTGATATTTTTTATTCTTGGTTGCCTCGCCTCTTATTACCTCCGACTGGTCAATGCCTCGGGAACATCGGACTAATCATTTGATCTTATTAAAACGTTATAGGAAGGTGGATTATATAAATACCGTGGAACTTTGTCCGGAATTGTACCCAGTTATTCTCGCATGTTTAGTTGGTTGATTTTTGAACGTATATCCGCTGAGTCATACTCTTGGTAAAAAGTGCGAGTGTTCAGTAACAATCAGGCAACGGATGCTTCAGGGCAGGAACTGAATTCCTCTGCAGCTGTCAGAAGAGGAAATAAAACAGGTTGTTATCGATCCACGCCGGCAGTAAGGAACTTGCAGCAGCTCTGGGGAAGCGCCACAGTGGTCATTGCTCTGGTGGATGACCAGAGCAATGGCCACTGTTGAGGAAGGTTTATAAGTTTACAATACCTGTATATAGAACTCTTCTATATTTAATAGATTGTTGTAATAAAGAATGCCTCAATTTTGATAATATCTCGGTTTGTAAATTAAACGGCGTTCAGTTGTATATTTTTTTATTCAAAATTAAATAATAATAATGATGCCTTTATATATCTTTGAATAAATTTATATATGCTGAAAATTTATCGTTACTACTGACAGAAGAAAACTCCCAGATAAACACCCAAAAGATGGCAAGACGGCAGGAAAATAATTCTGCAAAAGAAAAGGTCACATTTTTTTACCATATCCGCTTCATATTTGGAGCATATGGACACCGCAAATTTCCGTTTAGCTGAGGTCACACTAATATTTTCTTATTTAAATTGATGATTTTATCTGAAAGTTTAATTACTGCACCTTTATCATTATAGTCGAAATTTATGCACTAATATTTTCGTTGTTTAATTTTCTGACTTTGAAGTTATTTCACCTTCAAATGACGGTTCTAAACAGGTACATCATGGGATCCACACCCACCTGAGCATCGTTGAATTTCCCACGTGCGCTTAATTTCCTTTTGTCCCGCGATTCCCGCGCTCCGCCGGCGTCATTAGGATAACCAGCGCAGCGAATCGCGATTGTGACGGACGGGCCCAAGTGGCACGTGCAGGTGCCCGCATGCTCGCACGTGACGTGCCGGTGTGAGGGTCCACGGAGCTTTCCGCGAGCTTTCAACGGAAGCTTAACATACCTCCAGGGCTCATTGGTTTCACGTTTAAATCTGTTATCTGTACATTGTATTGTACACTATGTCACCAATAACTCGAAGATAAAAGCCTCATGTGGTATGGATTTATAGACGATTCAAAAGTTTATTCAATTGGCCTCTACATTTCCAATGCAATATTATTTTGTCATGCTTACCAAACAAGAGGTCGATTCCTAACTAAGCTTACAGATAAGCATTATTTTAACATGGTTTTTGAATGACAACTATTCTTTCAGTATGCTGTAGTCGTTGTCAATAAAGTATTTAAACATTCATTGAAGATTTTACAGGTGATATTTATAGTAGTAGTAAATTATGTGTTTGACTATTGAATTTTTTTTATAAATTTATTACATAGTCTAACAAAAACGTGACTACATTGCATAGTTTTTGTCTAAAAGTTGATATTTTACGCCTAAAAATACCTTCATGTAGTTTGCTGTCAAATGATAAATATTATGGCATTAGGATTATTATATAAACAACAATATTTCAAGAAAATTCCTATCGCCATCATGTTTTTAAATTCTAAAATAAACAATAGATCACAGATTCATATAATACATATATATTTTTTTATCTATTTCTTCCTTAAGTTACGGATATCCTCTAAAATGCTATTTCAGTATCTTTGTTTTCCCCCTCATATAATCCCCAATACCCTAACTCAGGCGTTCTGGCCGGGCGTCGTAGAGTCCACTGGTAGTGCTCTCCCGCAAAATTTTCAAAATAAACAACAAATTCTTTATTGATATAAGCTAATATTACTGTGTATATTTTAACCAAGGTTGATATAATATTATATCTTAATTATTATCAATTATAATTTAATTTGTTAATTTTCATATATTTAAAATCAATAAATACTTATCAATAAAATACCGAGTGGATACATGAACAGTCTATAATAATTATATAAAAATAATTACTATTATTCGAAAATATTGTACAATAATGTGAGTGCCGGCAATAAGGATGTATAATTTACCGCTTTTACAGTAGAAGTTAAACAGCCAGGCGTATTTGCAGCATATCGTTAATTGGCCATTTACAAGATGCTTTAAACATCGATTTCTTGATAATAATTAACTCTTGGGTGCATCATAATTAAGTAATACCATTTACCAATAACTGCAGTTTTAAGCGATGATTAAATAAATAATATTTCGTCAGTTATTGTATGACTTTGTAATTGATAGTCAAGAAAACATCTCTGTTGTCATTCCTCACAAAATCAAATCATTGGACTCCCAATATTCTACGCAGGCTTTTGCCTGCATTACGCATTATACGGCTGCTTTTGCTTGTAGTGAATTTTATTATGCATATTTTTTTGTTTTTATAAACGATACTAATGTTTTAATGGATACAATCAAGTATTTATGCTAGTATATACTCGCAATATCAAAAATGTTTGAATATTGTCATTTTTTTAGTGTAAATGAAACCATATCCAGCACAAGTAGCTAGCGTCAAAATTTTAGCAGTAAAAACGACATCATAAGTACATGAATTTTGATACACAAATATCTGTTATTGTCACAAAATCAAACATTCAACACTTTGTCCATGTCAATACTAGCACTGAATCAGAAGTATATCATATTGAATATGACAAAATTCTTTCCCAAATCATCACTGCACTATGCACAATGCAATCCTGGCGTCAAACACGGATCAAAAGCTGGATGATGGTACTTTTAAGCCTCACTTCAGGCTGTATTAGAGTCTCCAATTAAGCTTTGATGATTCTGACTCTGAAGGACAAATATAGCGTTCATCTACTGATAATCATCTTCATAGTCATCCAAAAAGGAAGAAGCTTTCCAGATTATCAGCTGAGATACCAAGATTTGCAGCTATAAAGAAGAATACGGACGATACAGATATTCATCGTGTGTTTATTTAAAAATGACTGTCTGTGTAAACGTGCTTGCTGCGTCAAGAGACTATATGACTATACATGATATGCAAAGATCTGCTGTTCGGCATCCCAGGCGCCGCCGGGTACATATGCGTGCAAATACTTCCTGCGGTAATAGCATAAATTACAACAGAGATGCATCGCAGGAACATTAACGAAGAACCTCCACCTCCACAGCCACGTTCGGCACTAAACATGCCATTATAAGATTTAATTTTCAAGCATTCCTACTCCTCTGACACATTTATTAGCTGCTTGAAACATCGCCATCACCATAGTTATTCCATATACGTTATCACGTAAGAATATTGGGCGTAATCTGTTTGATTGCGTTTATACAAAGAAATAATCTCTGAGACGGTGAACTGTGGTATCTCCAATAATATTTTTTCTACGTAACCATTAATTTTATTCTCTATAAAGTTAAGGTACAGGTGTTTTTTTTTTGTGAATCTGAATAATTATTAAATGTAAAATTTAATTAAATAATTTAAAATATAGATCAATTACAAAGCTTATTGTAAGCACAATTATCGTACAAATGCAAAAGATATGCAAAATTTAACGCAAAAAAACATGGATAAGTGATCACATTTTGATAACCGCGTGTTGTTGGTAAGGTTGAGTCGCCCCTAAGTACCTAATAATGCACACATTCACAGCAACGAGCTAATAATTTGATTTATATTATTTACTGGAAAGATGACGTTGAATTAATGTGTTCTGAAAGAGTGGTAATCATAGCAGCTGACGTGGTAACACTGAATATCACTGGTCCAACCTACAGAAAGACTACATATAAGATGGCGCGAAAGTTAGGTAACAGAAAGGATATTGTTAGAATGTTTTATAAAATAGAAGAAGGTGATTTGACGCATGTCATTCATAATAATATGCATAATTTTGTCATAGAATTCAATGGTTTTCTAATTCAACACAACTTGTGTAACCATAAAAAAATAAAAACATCTATATTAACTTCTATATTGACTAAGTATTTTTTGTATGACCTATTTTGCTTTTTTATTTGACGATTACCAAAATATACCCGAGAGATATTAATTACTCCATTAATCTTCCAGGAATGGATAACTCCGCGATAAAGATTTATTGGCCATTTGTTGTGATACTCATAATTTAATAAATGGACCAGATTTTTCCGGCGATCTAATGTAATCAGGCAATCCAATAAATCAGTTTACTTTGCGATAAAACTATGTTTTTTTTATTTCTTCATTGATTTTACGATAAAATTGTTGCAATAAAATATTTAATATTGTCTTGTTAAATCTTAAGCCTGCGGTCGTAATTTTATGCGCAATTATTCGTCAAAATTTAACATTCTCTTGGGCTAAAAGTGATCATTTAATGAACAAAAATTACATTTTCATTAATAAAGGATTTTATTAGTTATTGGTTAAAAATCCTTGCAATCCTATCCGTCTCCTTCCCTTATCATTCCCTGATACACACAACCCTACCCCCTATCCTACATAAAATGAGTTTAACCAATTATAAAGTACTATCTATTTGCCGGCGGGTATAGCTCATTCGTCAAAGCGTTTGCTTTGCAAGCCAAAGGTGTGAATTCAATACCCGACAGAGATAAAAAAAATGGCTTTTTAATCAAATTCTGAGCTATAAAATATCCCCGGTTGGTATGAATTTGATCCTTCGCCCGTAAAATGCTAGTCATAGCCTATTAATTAAAATTGGTAGTAGACGAAATTCATCCCGTGAAGACCACACCCATTCATAGTAAATTCCTGTAATAATAAGGATGATGCGTGAATATCGGGCTGTAGTCTATGACGTTGGCGGATCAACACTCCACATGCAGCGCTTAGTCATGTGCACCATGGTAAGCGTCATAGAATTCCACAGATGAGACTTCAGAATTACTATCACCATCTGTCGGTATTCTCCTGTATGTGCTTACATAAAAAGTCTCCGGGCTACCGCCCTGAAGTTTGTCAGGAATCATATATGTTTATAGTTGGTTATTCGGGTATAGGGATATCTTGAAATAAGGATTGGACAGTAGCAATTAGTAGTAATGAGTGGTGGCATAACATTGTAACCATATGTTTCAGTTATATAATAGTACGAATATTGGTAAAAAAAACGTCAAAAAACATATTTTTTCTAATCCAAATAAATTGTTTGAGCTGGGTTATGTTTATGTAACTACGTTCGTTGATATACGAATGTCCCAATTTTGCGCATTGACATATTAAATAGTAATTATTCTGTCTTATTATGTCTCGAAACGTAAATTTACATGGAACATAATGCCATCATAATCTCAAAAGCGCTAATACTATTGGACGATATTGTGATGTTAAAAGTAAAGTACGCCGACTACAGGCTATAAAAAATATCTCTCACCTTGGTCTTGTAATATTACGTGCGTTTATACCCGAGCACTTAAAAAGCTACGACTATTACCTGCACTTTTCGTCTCGAGACGGTGATTGTTTTCATTAACTTGAACACCTTCAGCTATGTAAAGTACAGGAACGAATTGAGACGGTTTCAGCGCGTTCAAAAAAATCGCCTTAGAAGAGCCAAAATACGATATATTTCACATCACGTTTTGTACAAATTGAATACTAAATACTCTTTTATACGAAATACTTTATACGAATCTCGCAAAGAAATTATATAATAATAATAAATATTTCATGGAATTATAATGAATTAGTGCTTCCATTTAAATGCTGAATGAATTTGTAGTGTCCGTGTAGCCATTATTTCCAAATTAAGAATAAATTAATGTTTTTTTTTATCCATTTTTCGACTTCAAAACGTTTGTCCAATTAATTTGGCAGAGTGGAAATATGACCAAATTATCTTTCTTCTTCGTAGTATCAATCCGGAGGATTGGTTTGCAGCCACAGAATCTTGCATCTCGATCTCCATTCCTCTCGGTCCTCCGCAACCCTTTTCAGCTCAGCATAAGCGCTACAGTTCATGTCCTTGAATACTTGCTGCAAATACTCCCGTCTAGGGCGCCGTTCTGCAGTAATGTTCAAACATTCCAGGTGGCATATCTTGTTGGCTGAAGGTTTTTCTTATTTGTCTTGGTTGTTTTGTCTCGAGCAGTCCCCACCCGGAGATCCGATTGGGGTACTATTTTATCTCCGGAAAATTTTACTTGAGATGCAATCATTTTTTGCTGATACGTGGGATGTCTTTAAGACCTTTAATGTGGTATTTTCCCCTTTATTTCCACATCCTAATGCCGTTGATCATAAAGGTTCATCCGTCTTAGGAGGGCATTTACTACATCCAGGACAATAGAGTGCCCTAACCAGCTTGACCTGATGAGGTTAGCTGGGTGTTAGCTTATTCCGGCCAACATTCGGTCCAAAAAATCTGATCTTTAAAATTATCATCAACCACAACGCAAATTGTTTTTCTGCGTAAAATTTCGTACAAGAAAAATGATTCATATGAGTTGCCATGGAGATATAAATAAAATAAAAAATGGCTGACATCGGCACGTCACGAGATCTTCCGCCAAAGATTTTGCGCGTCGATGCTGTTTAACGAGCGATCGCTAAAGATGCATATAAACCATAATGCACGTTTTGTAGAGAATTTGATGACGATTGTGATGGTGTTAGAGAATGTATATAAGTTTTATTTTTAAGTGCGATTTATTGCTTAAAACAAGAGCGACGGTATAGACGTCTTCACTGCACGGCGTCCATACCGTCTATTATTATCTTTATTATTATATAAAATATAGTTTTCATTTTAATTTCTCGAACTGTGTTATTAATATTGTCGTTTTTACTTATAAAACAAGTAAAATATTTATAAGAACTCGTTCTTTACACTTATATTAAAATCTAAGTACTAGTTTTGAAGAATTATTTCAACAATTAGTAATACAATTAGAAACAATAATTCTTCTTCTAATAATTTACCGTTTCCTCAATAAAAAATGTTTGGTAAAATGTCCGTACACGATTTTTTTATTCATTTGTATTTCGTCTTTTTAAATATGCAACCAAAAATGATAGTTAGCATGCACAAACGAATTAATATAATACCTTATACGTATTACAAAATAACTATAATTAGTAAAATTTGTATCATGGTTCTAATCAAAACTTTGTAAGTAGAATATTCTGAATCTTGGTGAGCAGTATAGACCTTTGAAATGACATTTTAGTGGTATATTTTGAAAAGGCCCCGCTAAATATTATCGATTGCGGCCTCGCAAAACCTCGTGCCGGTCCTGCAGACGTGTCTTCCTATACATAAACATAAACATGGTGATGGTTTCCGCGAAGTCATAAAATCAACATAAATACCGGAATCTTTATTGCCTGTGGCTTTCGTTCTCTCGTTTCCTACGAGAGAACTAAACCTTAGAGTAAACTGCTGAAGTCCTGCAGTAGAAGTTATGACCTGCAGGAAGATGTGTTCATTCTGACCGCGGGCGGTCGCTTGGGGACCCCTGCAACTACTGTAGTGACATAACCGGCCCGCGTACCTGACTTGACGACATCTTTCACTTCGCAACAATTTGCAAGCTTTCGTCGCATTTCGGAAATATAATGTTCAAGTTTCAAATACTTGATATATTACATACTAGCATGTACGATGTACATATATATTTATTTTTGCACATAACCTGTTCCCGCACATTTCGCCAATATAAATTTAGCAGATGGTAAATTTTGCCAAGAGACTTTTATAAACATATTTATATAACATTAAAGTTATCAACTGACAATACTTGGTGAAACAGCATAATTATATTTTTAAATTAATTTTAAATAAAAATTAATAAATTAAAAATATATAGTTCTGATCCACAATTTATTTTAAGTGATCCATTTTGGAGAGGATTAAGAGAGGAGAAGGAGATAATTGAAGATGGTCTCCAGGGAGGCCGAAACATGTAATCATTTAAAATAAATTGTGCATCAAAACTAAATATTTTTAATTTATTAATTTTTTAATAAAAAATAATTTAAAATTATACATATTTATATCATATCATATAAGTACCCTAGCTGACGCATATAGTCGTTATAAAGTTATGTTCTAGAAAATGAAAATACTATCAGTATTATGAAAAATAGCTATACATTAATTTACATATATATCAGACAGTTGAAACTTAAGAAGAATATGAAATATGATTATTTGAATAAGAACTTTTATGTTTGGCGCAGTCAAGTGACAGTGTGCTGGATGCATCTGTCAAATATGATGATCGATAAGTAACGATTTTGATAGAGTGGCGCCCAAGAACTGGCAAACGAAGAGTCAGACGATTTCTTTTCAAATGGACTGATGACATCAGAATACTAGCAGAAGGAACCAGAATATGGAAAGCAGATGATCGAGAAAGGTACACGCGAGTAACTTACGGTCAATAGGAGTACCAATACTTTAAGTCGCCATGATGGGGCATTATTGAGTTCATTAGTTTCAACTGTTTGAGTTTTCGTGCATGCGTTTACATAATAAAAAATAGTGCATGGGTGATTAAGGTTTTACATATGATGTAGAGAGAGTTGAAAACAACGCGTTTTTTGAATTAGCCATGTTTTTATAGTGTTTTGATCGATAAGTCTCTAATAGGTGACTCTTCGGTATCTCTATACGGCACGAAAGCCCATTACTCTTCCTGAGGTGCCTGAACAATCTGCAAAGATGCTGCAAATGAAGACATATTCTGACCATAACTCAGTGGAGAGCGAGCGCACTTGTCCAGCACTCGAGAGTTGTGTTCTGGAACGCCTGCCCTTAGAGACGAGAACCTGCGCCATTCATCTCCGAAGCGATGGTAAAAAATGCATTGATTTACTGCAGAGCTTCAGGTATTTATTATTCATGACTGTGCCTGCTTCGCATTCTGCGCATCCTCCGCGGGACAGAAATAGTGAGAGTATTTTTGTATCTGAAAAAGAAGGTCGTCATTTTGAAATATTCGATTTTAGAATGTAGTAAATTGTTACACGAAAAAGTAATAAGATAAAATGTATTATTGTAAAAAGCCACCGTGTGTCGTCAATTATGTAGGGCTAATTTTATTAATCTCATTACTATAAAATATGGAATGAAACGAGCCGTTTTACATGAGTGTGAATGATTTGGTGTAAATATTGAATGGTATCGGGAAAAAAATCATTCATTAAATAGTATTATTATAACTATTTCGGTCACCGTCTAGTGTTTTCGGCGTATTATTGGTTGTGTTGAATCACATTTTAAGATCAAATGTTCTAATATCCAGGAGCTTTAAGCTAACATCATTTACAAATATAACTTCTTAATAATCACATATGACTCTGATAATACAGTTGCATGTTCATAAAATTTGTGGGCTTTTATTTTAAAAAATCATCATGGACCATGGACCTGGATCCTGGAGTAGTGATGACCTGGGACAAGTCATGGATAATCACAGCCTACATCGCTGTGTGTCGACAATTTTGTGAAGGCCATATGCTTTAGATATAGAGCGAACGTCCTAAAAAAACATTTAGAATTTGAGTTAATGTTATGTTGAAAAAAAAATATTTTTGCCGAGGTATGTGACGCTCCACTGTGACGCAAGCTATCCTAGGGTTTGATTTCTAGCAAAGAGTTCAATAAAAAATATTTTGAATTAATGTAAAACCTTAACTGTTTACAGATGGTTTTAAATATCTTTGGCTAGTGGAGAATTATCCAGATTTAAATATTTTCGTTAACGTGTACTACTTATATATTTTGTTGATTATGCATTGATATCAGCTTGATATAGCTCCTTTAGACTGATGCCATAAAGTCTCGAAAAACGATCTATTGTCTCTTATGTTTGTTCACTCACCTGACATGCACATCTAATGTTAGTTTTAATTGTATTATGTTGCACGGCGCTTGCATGCGCCATCTTCTTTTTTATAACAGTTGGTCCATTTAATGTTGGCCACTGTCATATTTACTTCGCCTGTCTGCCGCGATGATTTGGCGGCGCCAAATGTCAGAGCGCGCTGTCAGTCGGAACGCGCCCGCCACCGTTATGGGAGCGCCTAAGGGCGTCCCTATAACGGGCGACGTTATTGACAAATAAACGCGTATAGTGAAAGAAAAAAACTTGTTCTTTATATTGTGAACCACATCCTGCATCCAGTAAACCGATGTCTAAATAAGAGAGGAGGATATCAGCATGTATAGTGTGCTGCAATCTAATAATATTGCAGTATGTATGAACATTTAAAATTCAGCCTTAATTTATCATTAAATATAAACCGTCATTAAATCATTTGATGTTTTTTTTAATGTCTAGTAAGTATCTTGTAAGTATTTTTAAATGAAAAGAAAAACTAAATTTAAATGATTAATCAATAGAAATAATTTGATGAGATTAACACAATAAATGTTTTATTTACAATTGAAAATAATCATTTAATACTTTTATACTATTCATACTATTCATTTATTATATATTTATTTTTCTATTCAATCTAAGCTCTCACAGCTGATTCAATTACTTGCTGCCTTGGATTTTTCAGTACTTTAATTAATTCAAAATAAATTATAAGTAAATTACAGTAAATTAATTCAAAATTAAATTAATGCAAACCAAGAGAATAAACTTATTTAAACTCTTGGAAAGCTGAACGTTTTATAATATAACGTCAGCTAGGCTTGTGGTTCGAAAACTTTCCAGCCCAGTCATTAGTCTTCGTCAACAATGTTCCAAAAATCTGCTGAAAAACTTGCTACAATGAAATTTTGAAACTTCATTAAAAAAGTATTTGCTTATTGAAATTCAAGAATAGAAAAAAATATGTATTTTTTAGTATATTTAAAATTTTTATGATATAAATAATATTTTGAATTAGGTGAGATTTTTATTTGCTTCGACTTAAAACAATGAAGATTTCAATACATGACAACTTTACAATTTTAATCATCATCATCATCAGCAGCAGCGTGTATCCGCCCACTGTTGAACGTAAGCCTCCCGCATGAGTGTCCATAATCTTCGATCCTCTGCCTTCCGCATCCAGGCCACTTTCGCTATTCTTCTTATGTCGTCAGTCCATATTGCAGGGGGTCGGCCAATGCTTCGTTAACTTATGGCGCAGAGACGTGGAATCTAACAGCAAGTCTACCATAAAATAAAGGTCACTCAACGTGCTATGGACAGATCCATTCTTGGAGTGTCGCTAAAAGATGAGGATATCCGCAGAAGAAATCAAGTAGTGGATGCTACCCAACGAATAGGCAAACTCAAGCGGCAATGAGCAGTGGGCAAGCGGCAATCTGTCAAAGAGACGACGTTTGAAGGGAAAGAAAAGTATTGGAGTGGCGCCCAAGAACTGTCAATTTTTGAATATTTAATTAAAATATAAATTATCACCAACGACACAAATAAACCGTAACTGCTGTATTCTAAATAAATAATGATATTTTCGCATTTAATTAAGCTGATAAATACACACATTTATGAATTAAAAAATACTGAATTTTATATAATACTAGTTGGAAATAGTATTTACCTTAAGTCTTTTAATGTAAATTTTATATGTTATACGAGTAAGTTGATTATATCAATTAAAAAACGCTAAAAAGGTTGAATATTTTCGCCTAGTCAATAACAATTCTCATTTATAATGCCATATATTATATTATTTTTAGAACAATAGAAACCATTTCATACCACTTTTTATGTCTCTTCTAGGAATATCAATTAACCAAGTTGATTAGAAAATGAAATATTCATGGAAGTACGCGGAGTTCTGAAGAATTGTAAGTCAATAGCTTAGTATAAAAACTCGTATATATATTATTTAAATATCCACATAAATATTAATAAAATTGCGAATTTGTACATTTATTGATAAATTTAGTGGATTTAAATAATTTTATTTTCATTTTCAAATGTCTGTAGTCTACTTATAACGATAAAAACCACGCATTTTCATCATACATTTAAATTTTGTAATGTTTTTTTTATATGTAATTTATTATTATAGCAGATTATTATTGATTGTTTTTGACATTCAGTTTATGTGACGTTTGCTAGGCTTTTTTTTGATCTGGATATAATCGGACTCCTGTAGTTTTATAAAAAAAATATATAAAAAAATAATCACTAGTACCTTTACATAAATAAATTCTAAATTTGAATCGTCATATTCAAGGTCCAATGATTTCAAATACTCCTACTTTAAAAGGGAGTCAATTAAAAAATAATGTACTAACTTAACTTTAAATTAGCTAAAATAAAGACGCTTACAGATGACATTTAAATTTTCGTAGAATGGTTTTTAAAATATTATTTAAGATTTGATGATAACATTAAATTTCCCAATGGTTTGCGTCAAGTGAAATGAACATGACATGCGAATAATACCTATGGTATACATTTCACGTCCATCATTTCTTATTCTTTTACTGATTGATTAAATAAGGCTTTAAGCGAGTTTGTACTTATAATGGAAATAAATAACTATATCTTAGCTTCACAACTGAAATAAAATAAATCAAACACTAGTTTATATTAAATTAATGCAACATTTAAAAGATAAAAAATACTAACCGATCGTTTGTTATACTTCATATCGGTGAGGTCGTTTAGAATTCAGCAAAAGCTCTTTCGGACTTTAAGCTCCCCAGGACCTAAAGCTTCACAATCCTCACCTGCAATGTTTTCATAGATAACCTCGATATATATCCAGGCTGCTCGCACCGCCACTCCTAATAACCCCACGATGGGTAGAGAGGAGACCTCTAAAGGATGAAATTACTAGAAGAGCTTTGTGCTTTATATACCTGGTGAAGTATATGTAGTAGAACTGTAAATATATGGTGTGAATGGGAAAACGCATTGCTTGTAGAGCTTCCGTTAGAGTTCCTGATCCCGAGAAAAAATATTTTTATAACTTCTCGAAAGAAATTTAACAGGTAATGGAAATAAAAGTTACACTTCGTCACGTGGAACACATCAACACAACATTCCTCATAGAACAGTGCCTCGATAGATCCTCGTTATTTGATGTATTTCCTGTTTTATGAAATTTAATAAATTTAATAATAATAAAGTTGAAAATTGATTCGGATCTTTTAAAAATATTAAATACCGAATACTTTTATCCACCCAAAAAGATACGAGTATATAGGTCATATTGTATTATAAATAAACAGTGCAAGGCTTACTAATTGTATTTTTAGCAGTGCGATGGTAGTTTTATTATCACTCTAAGGATATTATAATGATTGGTAATACGAGTAAATACTTTTGTGAGAATGATAATTTGTTGTATGGTTCAAATCTCTTTGCAATTCAACATCATATCAATGCAATGTTCTTCTCCAGCTTTTGTGAGGTTCTTCTATGCTAGGACTCTCCGTCAGGCTCCAGCCCGAGGCCATTTGTCTTCCCGGGGAAGAGGTCTGGTATCTGCTCTGTAAAGATTCCTCCCTTATGCTACATACGGTGTGAAGTGCGCCGTACGTTACTGCAAGGTGATATATGCACAGCGATTCTGTTTTTGCACAGCTACCCATATCTCGACGCCAGGACTTAGAATGTGAATCCGTAAAATATTGCGAATTTTACTATCATGAAATTCTTATCCATTTAAGTGGATCATTTATATGTTTTTTTATGTTATCGTATGCAGGAGACTTTTCAGTGAATATTTTTAAGGATATTGCAAGTATATATTTAAATATTTCCTGAAGAGATCCAGATTATACAAGTATGTACGAGGAAACACGAACACTGGAAGAGCACCAATTCGGAAACTGACAGTTCTTAGGCGACATACATTAACCGTGCATGGACGTTCGACAAGTTTATGATGAGTTTGTCACTGTGTCACTATGTTGAAACATATAAACAAATACCACCAAACGTTGTTTGTGAGGTGTCATCATAAATTTATTGTACAATAATTTATTTTAAGGATAACTAAGCGCTGGATGTATTTCTCGTAAGACTTATTGAAAGCATTAAGTCACGGATTTGGTTATTCTAAGGTTCATTAACTGATCGCTAACTAGCATCTCATATCCCCTCCAAAGAATGTTCTTCCATCCTCCAACTGCTTCCCTATACATAATATTCTCTTACAACACATCCATCTATCCCGCTTATGGATGAGTCGTAAAATTCAGATTGATACCAAATGGTCCAAACTTCAGCAACATCAGGGTAATAGTATCATAGACCTTGACTCACCTCAAATCTTAAGAAACGCCCTCTTCTAAAACCCACACGGGTGTTAGAAGGCATTTCAAAGCATGGTGCCCACGATCTTAGTTTCATGGTAGCCGTGTGCTCCGCTCTAGTCACATCATTACCGATATCGCGTGATATGTGAACCTAGAACGACATACCTCGTGTCACAGTTTGTTTGAACTTTCGCAGAGATGCATTCAGTCTGAGTCGATACGACTGATTTCTCCGATGCACTTTGCTTCGATCTCCCCCGGTGTGTTTATCCTCGGCTTATCCACTGCAATTACGACGTTTAAAATGATTGCACAAACTGCATCGTGCAATAAAACAGCCAAAGGCATCAAGCTACAACGCAGGATACGTTTCCATGGTTTTCCCTCTATGAATACTATGACCAGAAATATATGCGTAATAATTATTTTGATACAAACAAATAAAAAATACGAAGATTCGTTGATTGCGAAACTGCAGTTTCTAATTATGTAATTAACAGTTCTCAACCATGATTCATGTGTAAAACAATCTATAATAAAGAGTAAATATAATGGTGAAAGATAAATCTTATATGTGGATTATAATTATGACTAAGCGCTGCATGTGGAATATTGTTTCGTCAAATTAATTAGACTGCACTGCGACATTCATGCATCATTAATTTTTGTGAATGAGTTTATGCACGGAACGACTTTTGACTACCGCAAATTTTATATATATCTTAGGATGTGCAGCTAGTTGGGCACATGGAGCAGAATCTTAGGTGTGAAGCGGCTTACAAGTCATCACAGTCAACAGTGACTCTTCCTCCCAAAGCATTCCCCACCGCTCGAGATTTTTCTTTGTTCTACCAACTCCGGTTCTTAATCTGTTCAGGGATTTCCAGGTCCGCCAGTCAAAATTCTTGCCAGTTGGTAGGCTTCCCTTTGGGGTAATGAAATCTTCTAGTGCGATTTGTTGCTAGAGCTGGAGTCTCTTATTTACAGGTGATAACCATATAGGAGAATTTTTAGATATTTGTATATATGCATATATAACTACCTTATATATTATAAAATACGGTACTGAAAGTGTCTGGCTGAATATTCGAGATCTTCTTTGAATTTACAATTATCAAACACTTAAAGAAGCCTCGGATACCATATATTTTTATACATTTTTTTTAAGTCACGGAGCTCACGTCTTGGAGGCATTCCTTAAAGGTGCATTGTATAAACTTGCGAAGATTTCGACTGCAGCTGACAGAAACATGTAGTTTCTTGCAGCTGACCATATGCTCCAACTAGAAAGCTGATATTGAAGAAGGATAAAAAATGTGTAATGTTTGAACTAATTCAGATCTAGATCGTAAATATGAATATTAAATAGATCTAAAAATTGATTGAAAAGGATCATCAAAGACGTTGCATACCGATGATAAAATTACTCGTTAACAAGAAATGTGTAACGTCGTAGTTATTGGAATTTATTCACATTAAAATTACACGTAATTTAGTAATTCATGCGCAAGTTGAATAATTCATTTGCATCTGGAATGTCACAAGTCATAACAGTGCAGTCTTGAATTGTAATTCATTGTTCTGATGCTGCGATAATGTTATTTAGTTATAATACGATTCGATGTTTCGCTATTGCCCTCCTACTGCGAACGGAATCATTCAACACGACGACATTTAGGGATAAAATGCTTCCTGTGTCGGCCGTCAATCTTCATTATACGATACGTAGAACAAACTCTATAGTATATACTTAATGCATATTGTAGCGCGTAAAAGAGTTTCACATTTGAATATAATATTCCAGAGTCGTGATTTGTTACATATTTGAGTAGGTTATTTTTTGTTCTAGCGAAAATATGTAACAGATGTTGTTTATGCTCCTCTGCAGCATCATAAGAATATATCCCATACAAATCCATGTACATTGTACAAGTTTTTCCTGATTAGGATGAGCGTATTTCAATTCTATGCGCAATATTTGCGACTCACAGCTTCACTCGATCAAAACAATGTGCTGACTTTATAGCGCTCTTTTTTTTCTTTACGGCAGTGAATCTTGGCTTTACACTAAAAACCAACGCAACTGTGTAGTAGGTTTTGAAAACAGATGCCTGCGTAGAATACTATGAGTAAAATAGTTTTTTTGAAGATTGACGAGGTGAGAGAGTAGACTAGGCAGCATTCTGTATAGCAGTCGGTCAAGAAACGAAGGTGCACCTAGGTGTCACATGTACTTCAGATGCTACAGAAGAGCATAATTTAGAGCTGTTTTTTTTAAGTCCTCGAATTCGCGCTTTCCTGGGTGGCCTTCGAAAACTCTACATGTAATGCACGCAGTGAAGCTACGGTAGGTAAAGCTAGTATGAGATGAGACAAGGATCATGGCGGCTGATAGAGCTTTACGGTGGCAGTTCATGACAAATAATATTAAGGAGAACGGATATAGTATGATGATACGATAATGTAGGATTAAAAACGGCTGCATTGAATTTTGGTGATAAACCAAGATTCGCAGTAATAGATAGAAGGTTCTAAAAAAACCTTTAAAGTGTAGTGTATGGCATTTCAACGTTTGCATATATCTCTCGACAAATGTATTTTGAAATTCATGTCAATATACTATTTTATTGTTCCGTGGCTTCTGCGCATGCGTGGGCGAGTACTGCTGCATTAACTGCCTTGTATGACTGGGATTTTACTGCGCATTGGCTGGAACAACAATATTCTTCAACAAAAGCGAGTACCCAATAATACAGAATTGCTTAACATCGGGCATACTCAGCGGCGGGGCTTTGTGCAAAAATCCATGAAATTTCAGGGAGTCCACCTAATATAGCAGTAAATATATATATCATATATAATATGTGGAAGATTCATATATAGATTTAAGCCTTTTGGGATAATATAGAGAAAAAAAGTATCCGAGGCTCATTTGAGTACTCGTAAATCTACATTTTTAAGGAAATCATATGATATCTCCGATGCTTTCGATGTCTAAAGTATTTGATTTTAATAGGTGACGCAACGAAACCATCGAAACATGTTTAGATTCAGGGGGTGACTCATCTAGCTGTTGGTTCGAAATTCAATGCTGTTCGAACTAGAACTGTGATTACTCTTCTTCGTAGAATCAATCCGTTGGATTGGTTTGCAGCAACAGAATCTTGATCTCCATTCCTCTCGGTTCTCCGCAACCCTCTTCAGCTCAGCATAAAAGCTACAATTCATGTCCTCGAACACTTGCTGCAAATACTCCCGTCTAGGGCGTCCTCTATAGTTTCTACCCTCAACCATCCCCTCCACAATGTCGTGAAGAAGACCATCGTGGCGCATGATGTGACCAATCCAACGGGCTCGCCTCTCTGAGATGGTTCTTATTAGATGCCTATCTTCCTCGATTATCCTGAGAACCTTATTGTATGTGACGTGGTCTCTCCAGGAAATTCCGAGAATTCTTCTGTGTGACATCTCAAAGGCCTCTACTCTTTTTTTATCACTTTCAGATAATCACTATGTCTCACAGCCGTACATCAAGATGCTCCAAACAAAACTTGATTATTATACAATGTGTAAATTTCATGGGTTAAATGTCCTCCACAAAGTACAGTTAAAATGCCATTTTTCTCTGTTGTGTTGCAAATGTGGCAGGATGAGTCGAGTCCCGGCTTGTTGAAGAGCTGCCACATTACCCATTGTTGCAGCATTTGTCACCGCGTTGTCTGGAGGCGCATTGGCAGCACTGCTGTCCTAATAGAGGTATCGAAAGTTGTGGTGGGCGAACCCTCACTAGTGCTGATCTCATTCTCGGCTGGTACTTGTCCCGCACTTACCGGCATTCAATATGTACAGTCATTCAACGCCAATGTGCAGTCACGCTCACTCCACATGACAGTTGTATGTTTAGTCTTGCTCACATTATTGAAGGTATTAAAGGGAAGAGAGAGAAAGAGAGAGAGAGAGAGAGATATCAGTGCGTTTATTTTTTGTTTATCTTGTTCTTATACATTTTGGAAATATGTATATAATAAATTTGCAGCATTTTTAAGTATTTTCGTAGTATTTTGGATATTTTGATAATATTTTGGTTGTATTTTGATATTATATTGATGCGTAAGTCCACTAATATTTTTTTTAGTGTATTGTTTTATTTTGACAATTCTATCTATTTTTATTTAACATATTACAACAAAAATATATTTATTTATTCCATGAAAACGCTCAAGCTGGGTGCTTTGTTCCAGTAAAATGGTGCAATAAAGTACGAGATGGATATTTCCAGACAAGCTGGGTGCATCTTTATCTTCTCGCTAGCCACGGTAACAATGGCAGTATTTCACAGGGAATTGCGTTTGTTAGCTTGCTCGGTACGGCCCGCGGGCCGGAACTCACTTGCTCAATCAATTTACGAAAGGGCGTCCAATGCTTAGTGTTATAGCCCAAGATTTTGCTACTCACACAAGTCATACTAATTGCACGACTACTTATCTTTTAAAAACAGATATTGCTCATATATCCAATTCATGGAATACACACGTTTAATCGGTTCTATAAGTTTTTTTTAGTATTTATCTATTACCGTAGATATTGCTTTTCCAAAGTTTATCAATCGATCTCTCATGCACTTATTTATCGACATCATACACGTGGAACTCTTTCCGAGCAACCTTATACGGTTGACACCAAAAAGTTTAAATATCCTTACAAAGTCAAAACCATTTCATCTCCACAAACAAAATTCTATTCTGCACAAAATTAAACCATTAAAACATTTATTTATCTTAACATATACATGAGAATACCGACAGACTGTCATTTAGAAATCTCATATATGGTTTCCATGACGCTCCTCATTTTATATAATCATAGAAAACAACACAGCATTTCAAATATCACCCTTTTTACGAGGAGTTAACATGAATAGGTGGTGTTTGCGGGACGTCTTTTGTCTGCGATTAATTTAAATTTGCTATGACTGACATTTTAAAAATGTGGGATTTAATTTACACCAACTCGGGTACTTAAGAGGAGTAAACATTTATTAAGAATAGTTTTTCTAAGCTTCGTTGAGGTTCGAACCCACTACTTTTGGTATAGTTAGCAAACGTTACCTTTAATTAAAAGTCATACCTGCGGGCAATTTTGCACGAATTTCGGCGATATTAATATAGTATTGGAAAATAGATCAAATATTATGTAATATTACATTCCACGCGACTTTCAGTGGTCCATATTGAATACTGCAGCTTCAATATGGTGATATGATGGAGCTCATATTCCACTGGCAAATATTCAGCGGCCAGGAACTCCACTTCACTAGTGATTATCAAAAAAGCTCACATATTGCGAATGCCATAAAACTTTCAAATATGAACAGTATTCAAACATGATTCGATATGATAGATAGTGTGTGCGAAAAATCTGATTTAAATTTAAAAAATATATATTTTTTTTCAGTTATGAAGTAAAATTTAAGGAACTATTTGTTTTCTTCGACTGTCAACGTTGTGTTATGCTAATTTTTTTTATATATACAATATAAACGTAGGTAAAAAATATTCTAGTATAAAATAAAATCTTACAATATTAATATATTGTATGTAAAATAAATATCCACTATGTACTGCTAAAAAATTTTTTTTCGATTGCGTTGCATATCTGATTCATCAGGCCGCTACAAATATTCGTCACACAGTTCTGTCTGCTGCTATTATCTGTGACCCAAAGTGATCTCTTCACTGGACTCCACCTGAGTATACAAATAATAGGCTTTTGATACGAAAGCCCTTGAAGAGAGAGTACTAAAAGTTAGTTAAGAAAAAGTAGTACATTTTTAATGAGACAAATTAATTATATGGATCGGATTGACCAAACCAGTGATATGTGGTGTTCTTAAGAGAATACGATTGAACTACAATGTTGCTTTACTTCGGTAAACAAGAACCGGTGCTACAACAAGCTATGGTTGCTGTTTACAATAAGTAAAAAAGTTAAAAGCTAATCACTTTATTCATGAAATCTTCCGTTTGAATTAAAATCAATCACTTTATTTACAGGCACTTCAGCTTCAGAGATAAGATTGATATAACTTCCTGTATTTACTAAATGAACGGTAATCTGAAGACTGCTTATAAATAATAATATATAGTTATCTATAGTGATAACATCCAATCTCTAAGCCTCTGCTATATTTACCAGATCCTTTTAAAATCATCATTTTAATGATTAAATATAGTGATAAGTTATAGTACGTATTTTAGTAAGTGTTTTTAAAAATATTGATGTAAGCATCAATGCTAAGTTATATGAATAATTAATGTTTTCAATATTATTTTATGTTTCGCATATTTCATTGTAATCTATATATATAAAAATGAATGTCTGTCTGTCTGTCTGTTTATTTGCCATTTATGCATTCCTATACCATTAATCCGACTGCGATAAAACTTTGTCGAATTATTGCTTAGACTAGCAAAAAAAAGATAGGATAATCAAAATTTGATATAATTACAAAAATTAATTTAATATTTACGTAAAAACATGTTTTCATACAAGACTAATGTAATACAGAGCGGCCATTTTATCCATAGCAACGCCGAAAACAAAAATGGCGCAAATCTGTCCTGTAGGTATTTTAAGTAGGTACCTACGTAAGGTTTGGAATATTTTGAAACAAAATTCGATTTTCGAATAGTGTTTCAATGTTTGAATTTTAATGACTTTTTTATTTTAGTTTTACTATATATCGCATGACAGAAGATAATTAAAATAAATATAACGTATAAATGGTGTGTGATATAGAAAGAGTTAATTTTGGAATTCTAATTGCTGCTCGACTTCGGATAGTATTATATATATTATTTTTATTTTTCAAAAGTGAATTTCAATTTTTTTTTTATGTAAGCACATACAGGAGAATACCGACAGATGGTGATAGTAATTCTGAAGTCTCATCTGTGGAATTCTATGACGCTTACCATAGTGTATATGGCTAAACGCTGCGTGTAGAGTGTTGATCCGCCAACGTCATAGACTACAGCCCGATATTCACGCATCGTCCTTTATTATTACAGGAATTTACTATGAATGGGTGGTCTTCACGGGACGACTTTCGTCTACTATCAATTTAAATTAATAGGCTATGACTCACACTTTACGGGTTATGGATCGAATTCACACCAACCGCGGGTATTTTAGAGCTCAGAAATCGATTAAAAATCTTTTTTTTTAATCTCCGTCGAGGATCGAACCCACGATCTTTGGCTTGCAAAGCAAACGCTTTGACCATTGAGCTATGACCGCCGGCCAAACGAATACATTATGCCACCCAAACAAAAACATCTGGAATTGTAGCAACTCTTTGGATGGTGGCCGAACAGCGCATTCAGCACTGAAATTGCCATTGAATAGGCAAATAATTGAGACAACAACATGCAATATCAACAAAAATTCTAAAACAGGCAAACTACTCAGATCATGTAAAATCATTCTATGGGACGAATGTACTATGGCACACAAAAATCATTGGAAGCACTTCATCGCACACTAAAAGATTTGAGAGGAAATGAACAACTTTTCGGTGGCGCACTCATTTTATTGTCTGGTGATTTTCGACAAACTCTACCTGTTATATCACGTTCAACAATGGCCGATAAACTTAATGCATGTCTCAAATCATCCGTTTTATGGCGATACGTAGATAGATTCACTTTGAAGACCAAGATGCGTGTACAACTACAACATTGTTGGATATAGGAAATGGGAAAATGGCAATCGAGGAATCCACACAATGTATCACATTGCCAGCAAATTTCTGTAAAATAACCGCAACCATAGACGAATTGATTCACAATTTTTTCCAAATATTGCACACAATCATAAAAATCATCAATGGCTCAGTGCACGTGCTATATTAGCAGCCAAAAACAAGGATGTCAATGCAATCAATTCCAGCATACTAAATGAAATACCAGGAGAAGCGACAACGTGTAACTCCATCGATACTATATCGAATCAAGACCAAGACGTAAATTATCCAACAGAATTCTTGAATTCACTTGATTTGCCAGGCATGCCGCCGCATGTTTTAACGTTGAAAATTGGCGTGCCTATCATTCTTCTCCGAAATATAAATCCACCACGACTTTGCAACGGTAACAGGCTTTCAGTAAGAAAAATGATGAACAATATTATTGAAGCTACGATTTTAAATGGAAAATTCAAAGGAGAAGATGTACTGTTGCCACGCATCCCAATGATTCCGACAGATATGCCATTTGAATTTAAACGTCTGCAGTTTCCAGTGCGAGTCGGCTTTGCAATGACCATCAATTAGGCACAAGGACAGTCGTTACAAGTGTGTGGACTAAATTTAGAAAACCCATGCTTCTCACATGGACAACTGTATGTGGCCTGCTCACGCGTTGGAAACTCTTCTGATTTATTTGTGTACGCAGCAGATAGAAAAACAAAAAACATTGTGTATCCAAATGCACTCCAATAAATAAAAACACATAAGGCCGCCACTGTCAAATTTAGGTAAGAAAAACATAACCTAAGCTTATCGCTTCTAATTGGCTCCGGCTTTGCCTCAAGTCAGACTTATCCAATCAGAAGGCGAGAGGCTCCCGACGAGGCGCTTCCATAAACTAGCGGTTTCTTTTTTTAGTGGCATTGCGACGCATGCCGGGTACACGCTAGTATAATAATTATACCATTACACATATTCAATATAATAAATATTGAATATGTGTAATGGGGGCCAAAATTATAATATTAATATAATACTATAGTGTAATAATATAAGAACAAGCTTAAAAGTATGAAAAAAAAACAGGAATGCAAATATTTTTAATTAATGAAATACCTTAATTTGATTTTTGCTTATTTGATTATGTTTAATAATGTGCAATATGATTTATATTTTTGACGTATGACTGAAAAATTACAAAAATATATATTATTAGTAATTAAATATACACGTACTATACATTAAATTATTTATATGCATCAATTCATTCAGAAAAAATATCGGCAGAAGCGGGATGCGAACCTGCGAGTCTTGGAACCAACCGTTGCTCATGTTCATTATCCTAATCAACTCGACTATCTCCTTCCCGAACTGATGGATGGAATAAGTTGTATTTATACCATTGTTACCATCATATAACGATAGATGTCTGTATAGTATATATTCAGAGTATGTATATTATTAATATTTTTTTATTATTCAATCAGTCACATTCACAGGCTTTTCAATATTGTTACTTTCCATGTAATGTTTTAATACCATGTAAAAAAATATATATATATATTGACGTATGACTAAAAAAACTGACAGCTTTTGTAAAAGTGCTTTGATTTATTAAAAAAATGTATAGTAATCAAAACTATATGTATATACTTATTTACTTAAAACACATACTTCATATCCATAGTATACGAGTAAACTCGTAAAAAATGTGGTCGACCTGTGATTTACTGATTCATAGTCTAATAAAGTTGCCAGATAAACACTTCTCATATCGTATAGTCTTTCACAAATAATGATAAGCGTCATATAATCTAGAGATTAGATCATTTGCAATCTGGTAGTATTTATCTGTACATTAGAAGAATACTAGAAGAAGCAGTGAGCTCTTGAGCATCCTTGATGATGCGACTATGTGACTGCGCATAAAATTTCCATATTAATGCAAGGATCAATTATATCAATCGTGGTGTTGAGAACATGACCGAGGCTCCGTCAATTTGCTCAGGACGAGGGCAAAAAGTGGTCCATCCGCCCAGGAGTAGATCGATGCATCTCGCATGATTTGCACTAACTTGTAGGCGAGACTACTAGTCCATTACTCCAGGTATCAACAAACCTTTAATTATAAAGGACCACATTAAAACTTTTAACCAAACTTTAAGCAGGGTAATCCTTTTTCTAGTACGAGTAAGAATACTTAACTTTTTGCGTACTGTTCATATCATTAATATCGACTGTATCATTTTTCCACTTTTGTGCTCTTATCCTCATCTAATATTATACTTTTAATGAAACCAATTATAAAACTCATATTAATTATAATGTTTTTACGAACACGACTGATACAAATATTTTTTTAAGCAGCTTATATAACAACTATATTTAGGAGAAACACCCTAAGTTATAATTATTATCAAAAAATAGATTAACGTTAGTTTGAAAATCAATATAATTTTATAAACAATATTTAAGAATATAAAACTTTCAACATTCAATGATTTTGACATTACAAATTTGCGCGTTCTTTTAAGCAAGTTAATTTTATCATACTTAATATATTCTAATTTTAGAATTAATTTTAATTAAAAAATTAATAAATTAAAAATATTTAGTTTTGATTCACAATTTATTTTAACGATTACATGTTTCATATATTATACCTTTATATTACAATACATATTTATATACTATCGACATTAAGATATGAATTTTTTATGTTTTACACAATGGTGTAGTGCTGTTGTAAGTGTAATATTAATATTGAGGTTTTACTTCATTCATCATCATCAGCCTGTGTTCGTCCACTGTTGAACGTAGGTCTCCCGCATGACTCTCTATCCACTTCGATTCTCTGCTTTCCGCGTCCACGACACTCCCGCTATTCTTCTAATGTCGTCAGTTCATCTTGTAGGAGGTCTATTTCGTCGTTTACTTCTTTATTAAAACGATTTTTTTTATTACAATGTGTAGATTATAATTGTTTCCGTACAAAAGGAGGCTTCGCACCATATTTGGCTGCGGGCCGTGATTTGTTCACCCTGAGTCAGAGTAGTTTATTAGAACATCGCGGCCTGATCGCTATTACAGAAGGCGGGGTAATTGATACTGTAAATCAGAACATTTGCGTGTTCATGTAATGGCGCTATAATTTCAGGGTTTGTTTTGCAAAATAAACAAATGGCGCATTGTTCGATGCAGCAAGTATTCGTAATAATTTCATAATTAATATTTTGTACTTACAGGTATGTTAGGGTAATATCAAATTATTAACTGCTTAGACGCTTGAGAACTAGAGACATTAAACCTTAATAAAAGACTGCTTTCAATGCCGCTTTCAGGTAAAACTAGTATAACCGTTTGTAAACTGTATCCTGAAATTATATTCTAGCTTATGATGGCAATGATTTTACTCAACTAATTTTTTGTGTTATTTTATAATAATTTTTAAGGAAATCTGTTGATTTACCCAACTCTTGTGTCATTTAGTCTAAGCAACTCTTTGAGAGTACACTCCTGCATTTGCTTGCACAAAAACATTCCAACATCTATGGCATACCAACATTAAAATATATAATATCACTCTACAAAGTATGTATGGAATAATGATATATGAATACAATGGGTACATTTCAATTGAAGTCGTGTATTCAATTTAATTTAATAAATAATTAAGGCTAATCCATTTTTCGTCAATAGAATACGGCCACTTTTACTTAATGAATTCATCTTATAAAGAACCTTTCACGTACATTATAATGGAGCCTGAGGAGTATAATATTGAGGAAGTTCTCTTTTGATGCATCATCAACAAATGTTTGTATTGAACAGACTCTAGAAGCGTGACTATCGGTTCCTTTGGTGATCGGCTAGCTTCCATCGATAGTTCTCACAGATAAATTGATCTTAGGGTTAGCTTTCATATCAATAGACTGAAAGCGATGATATTACGGAACTTACCTGTATACGTAATTTAAATAAAAATACGTTAAAAAACATTATTGACAATACTTGCTGAAACTGCAAAAAATATCATTTGTAAGAATGTGAATTAAAAGTGCATATTTTTTTTTCGTTAATTTTTTAATTAAAATTAATTTTCAATTATCATTTTATAAACATTGTTAACATCTTAATAACAACAATATTTACGGTAATATCAATCCTTGAAATATATACGTATGTACATATCGTGATGATGATATAAATTGTTAACAATTCTGTTATATTATACGCTTTTATTTGTTTGTTACGTTTTATTTTGTGAGCCCATAGGAAAAAATAATCCAGGCCTCAGGTACGTAAGGCTAATCACCCGATTGCCGAAAAAAACGATAAAAAATCACCCAAACATATGCCTCGGATACTACAGCAACCTTTTCATCAAGGACTCGAATTTCTTCTCTGGAGGTTGTCGAGAACCTTATATGTGGACCTTCAGATGAATATATGTTCTAGAACTACAAATGGACAGTGGCAGCTGAAAGAAATTAGTGGTTGCAATTGGTAGTGACCATATGTTACATATCATCATCATCATCAGCCTGTGTCCATCCACTGTTGAACGTAGGCCTCCCGCATGAGTCTTCATCCTCTTCGATCCTCCACCTTCCGCATCTAGGCCACTCCCGCTATTCTTATTATATCGTCAGTCCATCTTGTAGGGGGTCAGCCAATGCTTCGTTTGCCAGTTCTTGGGCGCCATTCCAATACTTTTCTCCCCCATCGACCGTCGTCTCTTCGACAGATATGTCCTGCCCATATATGGAACGTATATGGAATTGACTATTTAATTAATTCAATTTTTAAAATTCAACACGTACACAAATTCAGCGAAGATCTCAAATCACGGGTGGAAGCTAGATACTTACCATTTTTTTTAAGAAAAACGTCAATCAATTCGATTATGCACATTATTCATAATTACTGACACACGTTTACAATGTTATCTTCTACCATACTACCAGTCAAGAATTTTCAACATTGAATTGTTCTTTGAAACCACAAATCTTCTTATCTGGCGACGACAGCTGGGTGGTCTCCTCTAATGTCGCCGATCATGCTCTCTTGAGGTGGAATTAATTCCGGCGCCATTATCTGATAGCTTATGACGGATATTTACTGTTGGTTTTGCCCAGCCGGATATTATATTACAAGTCGACAAAGCAATATTCTGAATGTGGATCTTTAAGATGCATTCTTTCAAAATGATGAATGCCCAGCCGTACATCGAAATCCCATTAAAAAATAAAATCTGGAATTGTTTCGAGATTACATATTATATAACTGTATTTGTAAATATATATTTTTATGATGTATATTTTATTGTAATAGACAATATGAATGATAGTTAAACTGATCAATTTATTGTTTAATTTTATAAGAAGCAATAATAGAGTATCAATGTTGCTTAAAAGTGAAATACATATATGTATTTTTATATTTATTTATTACAGAACAGGAGTTCCAAGAAAAAAGTTACTGAGCATAGAATATACAGTACATACATACAAAAGATAATAAGCAGATAAAAATAACATAAGAGAATAAGAAGATGACACATGTCAATGTCTAAAGATCTAGGAGAACAATACCATCGACAAAAGAGGAAAAAGACGTAAGAAAAGGATCGAGGTGTGCTGGTAGGCCATTTAGGAGCGCCATTGCCATTGTACCAAATTGAGTGGTTGAAGTTCCACAAGCATCAACTGGGATCAAAAACAATGGGTGGCTACAACTTCTATAAGTTAAAACATTCAATAATCCCAGGGTTGTGAATTGTACCGCGAAGAAGAAGGAATGAATGTTTGATTGCAGCAATTTTCCTCCGGGACTCTAGCGAATGGAAAGAAAACATACATAGAAGAAAAAGAGTTGGGTAATGTTCGGAATTAAATGAATTGAATGGATAGTTATCGTAAATATAAAAATAGAGACGTCGGAGAAATTTTTATAGTTTTTTTTCGAGCATGAAAATGTATTTGGATTTAATGGGATTCCAAACTAAGCTCCCATATTCCAGTACAGATAGAACGAGTGAAGAATATAGAGTACGAAAAATTAGAGGGTTACGAAATTGACTAGCTTGGTGGGTGATGAACCCGAGAAGTTTATTGGCGCGAAATGCTACTACAAATGCTATTAATCATTGGGTTGGGCCACTTCTTAATAGAAAATGGTTTCTTAAAAGTTATGTATATCAATTCACTAAAATATTCCTCGGATAATACAGCTGCTATGTTTTTAGAAGGGCTCTTGCCTTTTAGGTTGTCGGAAACTGTTTCTTCCCAGGTGTACAAAATCTATTTTAAAATAACATTTTTTTACCATTTCCGATCCATATTTGGAGCATATGGACACCATAATTATTATATTCATTTATTCATATTCTATAAGCTCAGATTGTCTATTCCTTGTCCCAGAACACCTGTATAGGAGGTGCTAATAGGAACTCGGGCAGTTTAAACATACTCATCTGAGTGGCGTAATTAGAGGTGACTATATGCTCCATATATTGAACGGTTACGTTTTTTAAAGAAATAAAATATTATTTTATTTATTTTAAAAATATTCTGCCCTCAAGGACTTCCTAAAAAAGACTGTAATTATTTTCAATCGTTATTTTTGTATACGTAGAATTAAAAATATTAATTCAACGTCTTTTCTTAATGATGTTAAGAACAATAAAATAGAAAATAATTATTGTTATGTAATTCAATTTTATCTGGGTGCTTAATATTTACATTAAATTTTCACTAAATAAATTAATTTTGTTAAAAGATTTCAGAATACCACAGCTGAATATAGAACTCTCTGGAAACATTTAAAAATAATAAATCGTAGCTAATATACTCGTATATTAATAAATTGAAAATCACATCGAGTCTTTCAAATCTTACAACGATCAAAAATGATTGCTTCGATTTATTTTTTGCTCTCGTCTCACAGATGGAATCAGAAATAGTTCAGCTTGTGATAGATGGCTATCTTGTCACTCTTTTATTCCAGACATCATCAATACTCCATTTCTTTAGGCGTGTTGCGGGAATCGAGCAAAAAGCTGCTTCGGAAGCGTCATCGAAGGGCATCGTTGTAACTCGAACCTGTGACTTGTGAGCAAGAAGTTAGAATAGCACTCAACCAATCAGTGAGAGAAATGGTCCAGTTGCAGTGTATCTGTGTACTGTGATCAAAGCAAGATAAAATCGACTCTCGTTATAACATTTTTATTGGTTTATTAGTTCTTGGTGATAAGCGGAAGTCATCCTGTGATAATTCAACATTTATTGTAATGGAAAAAATAACGGTTGTACTCCGAAATACCGTTATTTTGTATATATTTAGTATTTAGTTATAGTGTATTAGTTACTCTTTCAAGTACATGCGTAAAATCTGGACCTTGCAATTATACTCGATCAAAACGAAATGCCACCTATGCAGACCCGTATATTTGTATACGATATTATTGTATACGACGGTGTATATGATGATATCAGCTTGATATAGCTCTTTTAGGCTGATGCCGTAAAGCCTCTAAAAACGATCTTTTGTCTCGTATTTTTGTTCGCTCGCCTGACATGCACATCTAATAATGTTAGTTTCAATTATAAAATATTACGCATATTACGCATACGCCGTTTTATTTGTTGTGACAGTTGCTCCATTTCATGTTGGTGCAACTGTCATCTTTAATTTGCTTTTTTGCCGCGATCATTGGCGGCGTGGCAGGTCACGGTGTCCCGCAGTTGTCAATTAACTGGCGCCCGGCCGGCGAAATGCCATACCGGTCGGACGTAGAAATCAAGTCTTTATTTAAAATAAACGCGAATTGTGCTTCGAAAACAAGTTCTTTGTGTTATCATCCAGTAATTCGATAACCAACTTAGAGAGGAGGATATCAATTAGAATACTATAATAAGCTGATGCTGCTGTATAAGGTGTTTGCGAAGAATATTAGGAAAACAGATCATCCAATATATATATATATGATTTTTGGACTTTGTGGAAGAGGAAGTAGACACAGAAGGCGACTATCTTACAGCCGGTAAGAGACAAACATAGATCTGATTGAGACATAAGCTATATATTTATTTCCTTCAGACCCTCAAATTCTCGTCGTCTTTAACCCTTCCGCATCGGTTGTCGGCATATGCCGTCATAAGATTCCCCGACCGTTGACATCGGTTGACGTGATATATCATTTTTCTACTTTCTGAGAATGGTTTTTTATGCATCATCTGATAGCTAAAGTATACAAGAACCAAAGTGATATATGAAAATAGACCAGATAAGTACATTTATGCTTCAAATACTAGTTTTATAGATTTGATAGTATAATTTTTATTCAAACCGAGCCGTAATAAAAGGGTTGAAGGCTACCGAGAATTGTACATAGAATGTACTCAGAGAAGCTCCGGAATCAGAACTGAACTGGATGGAAGGCGAAGATCGTGGTGGCTGACAGAACTTTATGGCTGGTTATTTATTTTTAGTACTTCTGCGCAATGTCAATAATTGTCAAGAGATGAATCCCATTGGACTTATTAATTGCTAATTGATCATAATTCGAATGAGCGCAACATTTATAAATTTAGAAAGGACGAGTTGAGTCCAGTCCATTGGAATTTTTGTGATGATCATACATTTATGCTACGAACCTAGAGAGCAAAAATAGAATGATGGTAATGATTTAATTATAAGGATGATTCTGCCTGTGTCGGTATTCTCTTCGTATTTACATAAGAGCGTACTTAACCTGTTTAATTATAAGGAGACTTCTGCCTGTGTCGGTATTCTCTTCGTATTTACATAAAAACGCACTTAACCTGATTGTTTCAGCACTTATGAGATGAAGCCTTCCGGTTGAACGTCACTCTCGAAGCAGTTACTTGAACAGTTAAGCTTAACTTGATTATTTTACATACTAAAAAACGCATCATACTAAACACATATATTTGTTTTGCACCGGGGAGCATTCCATAGTGTGAGCTGAAATTACGTGGTGGATTTGATGTAATATATATTATATAATCGTGCGTCCAGGGGAATTTTGAACGTTATAATGTGTATAAACACATATATTATATTTACCGGGGGAGCATTCCATAGTGTGAGCTGAAAGTGAGTTGGTCTGCTTTATTTATTGTAATATGTCAACCGTTTATGAATGCTCGCAATTATCTGCTTTTTGTGAGAATCAAAATATGATCAACATATTTGAAATTGAAAAATAATTGAATAAATTAATAATATTGATGGATACAATATGTAATGTTTATTGTAAGCTATGTATTGAGGCAATGTCAAAAAAAAACTAATTATGGAATAATTAAAGACCCGCTGAAACGTGACTTGGATAGGATTCATGTGGCGGAGATGAAGATGCTGAGGTGAGCGGGAGGTGTTGACTAGAGTGTACAGAGTTCGGAATGAGCAAATTCGGGGTTAATTTCGGGTGGCCCCTATACCTGAAATGATGAGGGAAAACCACCTAAGATGGTATGGCCATGTGGCACGGAGAGATGAGGACCACATGGTGAAGACAGCCCTTAACATACCCACGCTGTGAAGAAGACCTGGAAGACCACAGGCAACCTGGACTTCAACTGTAAACAAGGATCTGAAAACTCTGGGTTTGACCGAGAATGCAACGCAGGACAGACAGACATGGTGAATGTGCACAAGGGAAACCGACCCCAGATGATGGGAAATGGTTAGGCTTAAGAAGATGGAACGATAAAAGAAATAATAAAAAAAATGTTTTCGCTTCGTAAAGTAAAAAATACGTTATAAATAACTATATTCGGGTATAATTCATTCAAAACTTGTAAAATTTAAATCACTTAGGTCCATTATTTTTTGACTGGATGTATATTTTTAAGCCGCTTAATAATTATGAAATGTTGTTTATATTCACCATGATTAATATTGTACTTAATAATATAGTATAATCTCATTCACCTTCTGGAGTGTGCGCTGTGCCCGAATAGCTGCACCCAGGAAGACCTGATTATGGCCAGAAGTAACGCCATCGACGTCGCCCACTTCTGGGCAGACAGGATCTGACCCTGTTGTTTCCGAAACGATTATATATATATCTCATTAATTATCAATAAAAAAAGGTATTTGTATCGTAAATTAACATTAAAAAGTACAAAGTAGCACAACAATGATACGATTTATTGAGTACCAAAGAAGTAAAAGAGGTAAATAGTTTATAAAATAATGCTCTAATATAGCTAAAAGTACCATTTAAGCTTTTTTGCACTTGAGGACAGCTTTTTTTCCTTGTTTTTCGTAGTAATTGATCGTCGCATGTGCTTTAACGACCCGCCTAACGCACATGACGCCAGCTGCACGCGATAACTACTGAAGCTCTAATGGCCGAGAAAAGATACTAGAACAGCTTTTTACAAAAGCTCGCTACCGCGCAAGAACTGTTAGAAGTGACATACGATAGCCTTATAGATGTCCATCATCATCAATAAGTTGATCCATTCTTATTCTTGGTTAAGTTCTATCTAGTATTTAATTGATACAATCAGATCACAACCTACATACAAAATAATATGATAATTATTACAGGACACGCTGTTCTAATGACTAGGAAGAGTCACACTTAGATATAAAATGACGAGAGATTTTTTATAAAAAATTTTTTTAAATAATACGAAATATGTATAACTTTTTTAACATGTACTAGCATCAGTATTTATCTTATATATACATAATTTAAAATATACTGTTCATTTGACGATGAAATCGATAAATTTCGCTGTATTATAATACTAGAGTTCATATTTAAAAAAAATATATCATACCAGTTTATGCCGAAAATATGTCATTGAAGTGGTAATTTGGGTGGATTAAATATTGTGGCTTTTGGGTTTAGCCATGTGTGGCGAATTTCTTCTATCCGATGTTTCGACCGCAATTACAGGGGTTTTCTTAAGGGTTGATGACTGTTCATCAAATTATTTTCTATATATTTAAAAACTACAAGTTATTTTAGACAATGCGCCGAAGAAATGCGCAAAGCAATCAACCAACCGTTCCACTGCTTGAATAATCAGATACTCCCAACACCCAGACTGAACTCGCGAAGCAGCTTTCTGAGATCTACACAACCTCTCACATCCAGCCCTGAAAATGAGAGACTCCAGCTCTGCCAACAAGTCGCATCAGAGGATTTCGATAATCTCCAAAGGAAGGCCTCCCAACTGGCAAGAACCTTGAATGACGGACCTGGAAATCCCTGAACATAACAACATATAACTGGAGTTGGTAGAATAAAGGACAACCTCGATCAGTGGGAATGCTTCGGCAGGGAGAGACACTATTGTGTGACTGTGGAGACCTGCAGACCACCTCACACCTAAGATCCTGCTTCATGTGTCCAACAAGCCGCACATCTCAAGACCTAATGCTAGACAACACACGGGCTATCGATGCTGCCAGATACTGGGCAAAAATTATTTGACGTCGCTAACACGAAGAAGAAGAAGACCACAAGTACTCGTATGTTTAATACTTAACAAATGTATTTAAGCCAGCGGATGTAATAGCGTTAATTTTTTCCACGCTTTCATAATTAGACCAAACACGTGAAAAGTTTTTTTTTATTTATTTTTTAATCAAGCACAGAAACGTGATATTTTGTTTATCGTACAAAAAATTAATAAACCAAATAGAAAGTATGATTCAAAATAAATGAATTGTGTTTTTTTTTTTCAAATATTAATAAAGAACTAAAAAAAATCAACAAATAACAATATAAAAAATAAATTGCACACAAAAACGACAAAAATTAAAAAATACAAACACTAAGTAACTTCTTAGGTTTTCACGGCCAGATTTCATATTGTGGCTTTTGGGTTTAGCCGTGTGTGGCGAACTTCCTTCAACCAATATTTCGACCGCCATTGCAGGAGTCTTCTTCAGGATTGATGATTTATTTAGTTTTGAGTTGGTTTATTCAGATTATCTTTTTACGAGCTAAAACTAACTCAAAATTAAATAAATCATCAATCCTGAAGAAGACTCCTGCAATGGCGGTCGAAATATTGGTTGAAGTGAGTTCACCACACACGGCTAAACCTAAAAACCACAATACAAACATTCTCTTAGAATCAAATATTTGAAATTCGTATTGAAGGGAAACCAGAGTTATTTCAAATATTTGAAATGTTAAAAATAAACTTTCTTTAATCGTTTTAAATGATTATTTTTCATAACTACACGTATCATCATCATCATCAGCCTGTGTCCGTCCACTGTTGAACGTAGGCCTCCCGCATGAGTCTCCATCCTCTTCGATCCTCCGCCTTCCGCATCCAGGTCACTCCCGCTATTCTTCTTATATCGTCAGTCCATCTTGTAGGGGGTCGGCCAATGCTTCGTTTGCCAGTTCTTGGGCGCCATTCCAATACTTTTCTTCCCCATCGACCGTCGTCTCTTCGACAGATATGACCTGCCCATTGCCACTTGAGTGTGCCTATTCGTTGGGTAGCATCCACTACTTGAGTTCTACGCGTATTTCCTCGTTTCGGATTCTATCTTTTAGCGACACTCCGAGCATGGATCTCCATAGCACGCTGGGTGACTTTTTATTTTATGGGTAAGACTTGCTGTCAGATTCCACGTCTCTGCGCCATAAGTTAATACAGGGAGGACGCATTGGTTAAACGCCTTAGTTTTTAAGGCATTGCGGAATTTTCGCTTTAAAAATGTACTTTAGTTTTTCCAAATGCTGCCCATCCCAGTTGTATGCGCCTGTCGATTTCTTTTGAGAAGTTATTTCGCCCTAGTTGTATTACTTGTCCCAGATAGGTATAGTCGTTTACAACCTCTATTTCTGTTCCTCCAATGGAAATAGGATCAAAGGTCTGTGAAATATGACTATTAATCATGGCTTTTGTTTTATCCATGTTCATTTTTCAGACCAATTTTGTTCGACGCTTCATTGAGGTCGTAGAGCATGTCTTGGAGCTTGTTAGGTGATTCGGCTATTAGCACTATGTCGTCTGCAAATCGGAGGTGAGAAATGTACTCTCCGTTAATATTTATTCCACATTTTGTCCAGGATAGCAGTTTAAAAATATCTTCTAGGGCGTTTGTGAAGAGTTTTGGAGATATAACATCTCCTTGTCTAACACCTTTGTTTATAGAAATATTGTTAGTGCTATCATGGAGCTGGACCATCATTGTTGCAGATTTGTAAAGAGATGATTTTAATATCATACCAGTTTATACCGATAGTCTATTTTGCAGCGTTGTAGCTTTTGTGAATCTAGCACTTCTATCCGATGTTTCGACCGCAATTACAGGGGTTTTCTTAAGGGTTGATGACTGTTCATCAAATTATTTTCTATATATTTAAAAACTACAAGTTATTTTAGACAATGCGCCGAATGCGCAAAACAATCAACAACCGTTCCACTGCTTGAATAATCAGATACTCACTCAGCTCTGCCAACAAGTCGCATCAGAGGATTTCGATAATCTCCAAAACCTCCCAACTGGCAAGAACCTTGAATAGCGGACCTGAAATCTAACATAACAACATATAACTGAAGTTGGTAGAATAAAGGACAACCTCGATCAGTGGGAATGCTTCGGCAGGAGAGACACTATTGTGTGACTGTGGAGACCTGCAGACCACACTAAGATCCTGCTTCATGTGTCCAACAAGCCGCACATCTCAAGACCTAATGCTAGACAACACACGGGCTATCGATGCTGCCAGATACTGGGCAAAAATTATTTGACGTCGCTAACACGAAGAAGAAGAAGACCACAAGTACTCGTATGTTTAATACTTAACAAATGTATTTAAGCCAGCGGATGTAATAGCGTTAATTTTTTCCACGCTTTCATAATTAGACCAAACACGTGAAAGTTTTTATTTATTTTTAATCAAGCACGTGATATTTTGTTTATCGTACAAAAAATTAATAAACCAAATAGAAAGTATGATTCAAAATAAATGAATTGTGTTTTTTTTTTCAAATATTAATAAAGAACTAAAAAAATCAACAAATAACAATATAAAAAATAAATTGCACACAAAACGACAAAATTAAAAATACAAACACTCTAAGTGTCACCGCCATTGCAGGAGTCTTCTTCAGGATTAATGATTTATTTAGTTTTGAGTTGGTTTATTCAGATTATCTTTTATTGAAGTAAGTTCACCCACATAAAGGTGTGTCACAATACAAACATTCTGTTAGAATCAAATATTTGAAATTCGTATTGAAGGGAAACCAGAGTTATTTCAAATATTTGAAATGTTAAAAATAAACTTTCTTTAATCGTTTTAAATGATTATTTTTCGCAACTACACGTATAGTATATACATATAATATAAATGTGAAGAAAACCATGTTTCCGGTACCAATATATTCTTCTTTACATCGAGTTTCACATTAAAAATATGTTTACGATCCACAATGCCATATATATTTAATTAATTTATTCCATGATGCAATAATTGATTCTGAATGAACTTTGTCAATGGTAGTTTTTATACCGTGTGCTCTTTTTCTCGGTCTCCATTGACGTGGCCGCCTCCTCGCCGCCCGTGGGCTGGTGGGCGGAATGGGTGGAAGTAGGCGGCTGTAGTAAACACGTCATATCGCTCAGGAGGCGGGCGGCTGGACCGGTAATGCTTCGCCCATCGCCGCGCCCGAGATGGAAGCCGACAAACCAACATTGGGGACGTGTCGATATACCATTTAAAATAGTTTTTTTTTTTCAATTTAATACACAATCTTACTTTTACTTTAAACGATTTCTAATATAGTAATAAGAGCTCTATTGACATACTTGAAGTGTAAATCTGAAAAAAAAGAGCATTTTAAGTCAAAAAGTTAAAAATCCCTTCCCGTAAGAGTCCCGGAGGAAAATTGCGACTCTCAAACATTCATTCCTTGTTCTTCGCGGTGCAATTCACAACCCTGTGATTCTTGAATGCTTAAATTTCTATGTTCCAGATAAGTACACCCGTGCTCGTAGCCATCCATTGTTTTTGATCCCAGTTGATGCTTGTAGAGCTTCTAGCACTCAATTTGGTACAACGGCAATGGCGCTCCTAAATGGCCTACCAGCACACCTCGATCCTTTTCTTACATCCTTTTCCTCTTTTGTCGATGGTATTGTTCTCCTTGATCTCTATGATCCTTGACACGTGTCATCTTCTTCTTCTTTTATGTTATTTTTATCTTTTATTATCTTTTGTATGTATTGTATATTTATGTATGCTCTGTTTCTTATTATTTTGTACCTTGGAACTTCGGTTCTGTGAAATAAATGAATAAATTGTAATAAATATTTATTTATTTACCTAATTTTTACATGGATCGCGATAAGTATGGCCTCTGTTAGGGAGACTGCAGTTTTTACTAACTCGTAGGCTTCCTCAATCTGTTACTGTGAATATTAATTATTTATAATGGATCTCAAAGTGAATGTTGGAAACATTGAAAAAATAATCGTTGTCTTTAGAGTAAGACGTTTTTTCACCAAGCTGCAGTTAATACCTTCGCCCGAATTTGCCAAATTCATGAATACTGCAGTCACCTTTAAAAAGCACTCCTAAATCAGATCAACAATGCCACTCTAGCGCATAATCTCCAATTCATGAAATATAGATGTTCAGTCTTACAATGGATACAGCTCTTCAAAACTTTCTCAGTTGATGCCTTCTGTAGCTTTCAATAAATATCATTGCATCGTAACGTGGTAATATATATAAATATTACTTAAAATATACATATACTATACATAAAATTCTTTTTTCAACGCGTCAATCCAAGCACGAAAATAACGGCAGAAGCGGGATGCGAACCGCGGACCTTGGAAACCAACTATGCCCAGGTATTCATACCGCTCGGCGAACTGCTATTGAAATAATAAAATAATATTCTAATAAATTATTAAAAAATTCATATATATATAAATACTTGTAAACTTACACAGTTTCAGTAGTTTCTTATTTTATTTATGTTAACTTCGAATGATCACCGAGCATTTGTGTTTCCTTACCCATACAGTGTGAATTACTACAATAAGTAGATTTTTAAACAATGGCATTCCCCAAGTGTTCATATATACTACACATCCACACACACAGCGTTTTGTTGATTGTATTCTCAAGTCTACTGTATATCCTAATCTATTTGTTAAAGCAGTGTTGTGTATTTATATATAAAGTATACATATCACTTTATAATATTAAATAGATAAATACTTTTTAACTTGAATTAATATGATGCAGGTTGATATGGATCATATTTGATATTAACCTATCGTATTTGATATGCAACTTGAAGTGAATGTTGAGAATATAAATTTAAAAAAACTATTGAGAAAAAGTTATTTTTTGATACATTTGAGAAGTGCAGCGTTGCACAATCGTGAGAGTTGGTCTCTATGCAGGCCGCTTGCAGTGCGAGATAAAAAATTCCACGAGTTATGGCCGCACAAGGAAGCCTGCACTACAATAATGGATCGGACTATAATGCATAATAATATGCTTACATAACACCAGCGAGGCAAGCCCTGGGAGGCGGGAGGTGACTAATAACATCGGAAACATTGTACACAAATTGTCGTAAAAAAACCTGTACTTTTTTGTCAAGAAACCGGTCCATGTATGAAACATCTTCAATGATTCAAGAAAGTTTTTTTCTTCATATCTAGAACATATGGTCAGTAAAAGTTTTATCAGTTGTCACTGTTTATTCCTTGTACTTAGATATTGCTACACCCTAAAGATAGCTTTAGAATATATATGATTATTGTCAACCTCTCGAACAGGGACCTTAGGATTTGAAGAGATGTACTATTTGAGGCAAGTTATTTTTCTTTTTAAATCTGAATATTTAAAGAACAACATTGGACAAGTATTAAAACTTGAATGGGTTAGGTTGAACCATCCCTTAGGACAAAAATGGTCCTGGCTGAACATTCGATCTTCTTAAAATGCTGATTAACAAACAACCAAAATATGCTTCAGATACTACAGCGGCTCTTCAAGTCCCAAGGCTTTTTCTTTATTTTATGTATGGAACCATATATTTTCCGTGATGCAAAGTGTCTTTGGATAAAATATGGACAGTGGCAACTGACAGAGCTGAGTAGTATCAATTTGTAGTGTCCACCATGTCCATTTCACCTACTTTTGAAACATTGCAGGCAGTGACAAATGAATATATTTTTACATGTTTTTTATTCTTTCTCCACCTAAGTTAAATTTATCAATTTATGATTGAATTTGAAATTAAAGCCTCTTTTAGCATTGCTTTGAGGAAAAGCTTTATTAAACTTTTTTAGAATCGCTGTATATTTCATATTACAAAAAATTAAACTACCATACAACCATAATGTTTATGGTGATGCTGGTAATAAGATAATTTAACGCTCTTCCGGAAGAATGGGTTGCACTTTTATGTAAGCGTAATGCAGACCGGATTATTATTATCTATGATAATGATCACTGGATAATCCGGTTTAATAAATTTAGATCAGATCAGAAGCTGACTTTTGACAGAGGATATTGTAACCGGCTGTTACTGAACGCTCTTAGACCAAGTCAAGGAAATAACCCTGTTCTGAAGAGTAAGCATCTTCAGCTGGAAATCTTCTGGAGGCTCAATGGACCAGTTTAGATAAACACCTTTACCCGTAAAGAGGCGTACTTCCATTACATTAAAAGTATGATTATAATTATAGTATGATCTACACTTTGTCTTTTTAAGCAAGGAACACTTAACAATCTATACATTATATACGAATATAAAAATTTCATTATTTTTTGCGCCCAAATTGCATATTTCTGAAAAAAAATATAAATCTATATATAAAATATCAAATCTATAAAAAACCCACATTTCCCAGCACTTCCGGTAGCTTTTAGATATAAAACCTACAGTAATTGCAAGGATTTAATTTAAAGCAGCGCGTCTAATAAACAATCGTATCCTAACGTCTGATCTCCATATCATAGTCTTCCCTTCATATCACGTCTGCTCTGTCTCCCGGAGCTCCACTGGGTACATTATAATATATGTTTAGGCTTTTAGAACGGCGAGATCCCGGAAAACTAAAAAAATAAATGCAGCTGTAGTTTATGAGGCCTGCGATATCTAGAAAATGTCTCAACCAAGTCTACTTTTTTCTCTTGAGAAACTACAGAATAGAAGGTCAAATTTAGCCACAACATTTGAATACACAGTACCGGCCTTAGACCCTGCGGCGCCCTTGGGCAATTTATTGTCTGTCGTCCCATATTGCTTATATTTTTTACAACCTAAGCAAGATTTGTTGCCCTCGGCACCCCTTGCTTATTCGACGCCCTGGGGCACCGACCCACTTCGCCACCCCCTAAAACCGGCACTGTGAATACAGTAACGTCTTTTTTTTATTATTAGGCCGCAGAACCGCTAAAGCTTGGAGTTTACATTTTTTTTAATATACATGCTTCCGATTAAAATAGCATGATTTATTTTATCTGTTCATATTAAATTAAAAGTTGGCGCAACAGCTGGGTATCCGTGTAGCACATACAGACTCGGAGTAATAAATAACAGTAGTATTAGAAAAACCACAAAAAAAGGAAGAAAGTAAAAATAAAAAATTGCTATTCTCCTAAATGCTACATTTTTAAAATTTATAATTGTACTTGTATAATTGAACCGTTAACATTCGGATTATTTATTTATTTTATTTATTAGACGTTATAAACAGGAAATTTTAACGAAAATTCAATAAAACTACTCTCAAAGCTTACCATAAGATGTTATTTTCTTAGAAAGTAAATTGTAGAAGACAGTTGTATGTGAGAAATCTTGACGCCAGAAAGAGAAGGTATTGCGACGTTTCTATTCGTCAGACAGAGATAGTGCTTTAATGCCGAACCGGTGTATCTTTTGTTGGCCCGCTCTCTGGCGGCGCATGCTGTTGTGAAGGTTGCATGATCGATAGTGAGATATCAAGATAACTAATGGCAGGATTTACAAAACTGGATGCGGAATGGCAATTTTGCGCGATCACTGACCACTTTACTGGACCAGGCGGTTTGTCAGTATCTCGGTGCTCTCCCGTAATTTATTGTTCAGGCAGTGGACTTGGAAGCGATGCAATTATTTATATCACACCAAGGGATCGGATTTATTTCCCGAGATGGACGGCAGAGGCGTACCTAGAAGAAAATCTACATTGTGAGTCGTTAGTTAATGTTGCAAATGTCACTAATTGGAGATGCACACACAATTATTCACAAAAACCATCTACCGCCCTCTGTGGTCAGATTCAAATATTCCTTTAAATATTGCATTTTTTTTATAATAAATCAATGAATTATATTTTAATTTGGATTTATTTTTTATATGTCCGGTCTCTAGCAGTAACTATCATTAAAAATGTAGTATATATTTTTAGAAAATATTCTGTAGAAAATACATTTATGAATACTATATTAATTTTTCTACACATTTTTCTTACCATATCCACTCCACATTGGAGCATATGGACAACGCGAATTGACGTTTTTACAGTTCTGTAAGATCAGATTGTCTATACTTTGTCTCAGAATTCTGTATATCCGAAGGTAGACATGGGAACATAGATGTTTACTGGGAGTCTCTAGTTAGGTTAGGTTAGATTAGGTTAGGTTAGGTTAGGTTAGTGAGACATCCAGTGCACCAGTTGTCTCGTGCGCTGAATTTCCCGTGCACCAGACGTCCAGTGTGCCCCGCGTCGTTACTGATGAGTCGCTGAACAAATTGTCTGTAAAAAAATGTGGCGGAACCGAAATAATAATTCAATCGAAAAAATAAATATTGATATAGGTACTTTTAATTAAGTACTAATAAAAAGAAAGACATGCAACAGAGAGTCCCAATGCTCATCAAGCAGACGACTCCAACAAATTATTATTTCAACAAATTCGTGGAGTTTTTGCCTGAATTGGGCCTCCCTTGCATGAAATATATCAACATCATAGTTAGATAGTCTCTATTGGTGGACGCCCTTGGTGTAAATAGCGAAGGAGTCCTCTCCGAAGAGCAGACGCCAAACAATGAGCAAGCGATAAACTTCCTGCAGACAATAAGTATCGATTTCATGGGAACCTCCGAATGATTTATGCCGATAGTCGCCTGGCGGGGATCGTGTGCTACACGACATTATGTAAGTGGTCGCAGATAGAAGTGTGGGATGCTCGATGCTTTGTGCGAGCAAGAAATCTGGTCTCCATCCACCTTCCTGGCGCCTCCCGTACCCTCAATTCTTGATTACGACCTGGCGCTAAATTCTCTAAGTGCCATTAAATATGTTTCCTGATTATTCTTCATTTGCGTTACGCCGAGTATGTTGGATTCCGCGATACCTGGAATGTGCCATTGAAATAATGTTTAATGTACATTATATCCTTGTATGAACTCAACATTATGCATAAATACCTCAGTCGCAGCAAAATTACATACAAGAATTTGTATCTCGTGTTTCAAACTACATATATCTAATTTCATTTAAGGTCATGGATTTTAGCTTTAAGCTGTTTTGGAACTATAACAATCGACAATTTGTAATATACATATTGACATCAGCGTGATATAGCCCTTGCTGACTGGTACTGAAAACTTCGATATACGATCTTTCATCTCTTATTTCTGTTCGGTTGTCATACAGGGATGTGTCCGCCGTATTGGCATTGGTTATATAGACCGACGCACGCGATCAGTTGAGTCCCGCCCGTCGGCGAGAAAATATTGTATTATGGCTCGGCCTAATGCTGTGACTAGGCCGAGCCCTAAATTTGTAATATTTTATCGTATATATATGTCAATGTGCTTCTGAAAAAGTCTCTGTTTTGCTGATCTGCTCCTCATCCTTCCACCACGCAACGGAATAACAGCCTTTTGAGAGAGAAGAGGATGTTAATATGTTTCATATAGGAAGCGATTATGAAATAAGATGCTTTTTGTTTGAATTGATGTATAATATCAATTTAATTAAATTATACTTTTTAAATGTATATCTGTACAGTGTACATCAATGACATACTCGTACTTGTGGAAACTTTTCTGGGCTTCAGCTCCCCAGGATAAACATATTTTTTAGCTTCTTGCAAGTTTTAGAATGTTTTCCCAGTTTCTGTGTTTTCTTTCACATACAATCGAAATCTTTTCAAGTTTCAAGAAGCCGATTAATAATAACTAACAATACATTCAATACTGTTGTTTACATGCCATTTTATTCTTATTGTTTATATCATGTGGTTTATTGTTGTTGTTGTTATAATGTGATATAATTTTGTTTTCGGTATTTTATTTTGATACAAGAAAATGTCGTTTGTAATCGTCTTAAGCCAAAAAATTTCTTAAGAATACGTCAATGAAAAGTTGCAGGTTCTTTATTTTTAAGAATTTAATATTTATAAAATGTTTACAAGATATTATGGTATGCTATGTAACAACAAAACGATAAATGTAAAATAATATTTTCATTCTCATATTTTTGGAGTTTTTTTTTTAGTTTTAACACAAGCTTTAAACGGATTTTCTATTTTACATTCCAGTATAGTGAAATAGTTTTTTTATTACGTGATGAAAAAACTTATTTTCGTCGATTAGGTAGTTTACTATACGTAGATGTTCTTATAGTCGAAAGGTTTCTATGCTCAGCACGTGCGAAATGTGGGAGTCCACGAACTAGCAAGAAAACTTAAGTTCGATAAGATCTCACATAGCTACCACGAAGGGTTAAAAACTAGCTTTTTTAACACAATCACAAATATAAGCTTACTGCCAGAAGGAGAAAATATCTCATCTTTAGATGGAATTATAATTGCTATTTAATAAGACCGAAACTGTATTTTCTTTGAGCTCTTGCACTTCTTACATATTGAAGCATTTTTGTATTTGACTAAAATTTGTATTAATATGATGCGAATTGTGAAAATATGAACGATCCACCTTAAAGTTCCTGGTCGGCATGTTATGGTAACCAATGTAATTCAAGAACGCAGGGAATACGTGGTATATATTCCAATGTTTTTTTTACCATACCCGTTTTGTATTTGGAGCATATGGACACCACAAATTGACGTTTCACAGTTCTTTAAGCCCAGGTTGTCTGTGCCTTTTCCCACAACACCTGTATACCCGGAATTACACATGGGAACATTGATGTTTCTCAGGAGCCTCCAGAGCAAGGGTCCGTGAACTTGCATATACTGTAGCTGTAGTACATATAAGTGAAATACTTGGGTGTTAAATAATCAGCGTTCTTAAGGAGATTGGATGATCATCCCGACGCACCTGAACCCTGGCAAATTTTTATTTTGTCTTTAAGGGGTGTCTTGACCATACCGGGAGCATGTAATGAGCTTACATTTAATCAAATCGACTTGAGAAAATCAAGCTTGGTCGGGATACGAACCGACAGCGTCTGAGTGAGAAGAAAACGCTTTCACAACTTTTACGATACAAGTTGACTCTTGACAGTGACGGATTGAGGAAGACTAAGAGTTTGTCAAAACTGCAGTCTTCTAAACAGAGGCATTACTCAACGTGATTCATGTAAAAACAAGGTAAATAAATAAATAATTATTAATCTTAATTAAGATTACTTACATTACAGTTAAGGCGTAATTCACTAGACTAGACTATTTACCCATACTGATGCGATCTTCTACAGTCGTGGCAGCGGTTAAAAAACGAAATTTGAAAAAATCCTTATTCTCATTCCTTTCTCGGGTAAAACGTCCGTGTGACCTGAATAAAGAAAGCTCGTTAAGAACATAATACACCTTAATTCAGCGAGCAAAAAGTTATTTTTTTCGTTTGCCTTTCAAAGGATTCGCAACTTTTTTGATTGCGAATGCTGTGAGGCGAATGACGCGACGTTTATTGGAGTCCTGAAACTCATTTTTCATTACATTTCGATTCTCATCGGGCGGCTGAAATAAAGAAAAAGTTTTAAATTTCGTAATAAAATATAATAAATGTTCAATTACTGGGTTGAGCTGCTCCATTCAATCAAATTATCTAGGATATTTAGGAGCGTTGCTTAAAAATACCAATTAATAAATACCCAAATATGCTTCAAACTATACGCCTTGTCTTTAAGATCCCGCATCCCTTGAGAACATTTTTTTTTATAATGAGCATGCAATCATGTACTTTATGTGGTTTGAGCCATGGGTAGTGGCAGCTGACTGTAGAAATGTACCGGCAATTGATGTTGACCATATGTTGTATAATCGTGTCGGAAACAACAGGGTCAGATCCTGTCCGCTGTAGGAGTAGGCGACGTCGATGGCGTTACTCCCGGCCATCATCAGGTCTTCCTGGGTGCAGCTATTCAGACACAGCGCACACTCCAGAAGGTGTGACAGGGTCTGCTCCACGCCGCAGTCATATTCAGTCAGTCCGCTGTAAAACTGCCAGGCTTATGTTCAAGATATGCAACGGATATAGAAAGAAGCAAAGTGAATGTAATTTAACCTTTGCACGAAATATGAAAGAAATATATTTGTATATTTATTTTAATTTTAATGTGCATAAGTATTTTTTTAATTAGGGCCTAATATGTTCATCAAATGATTACTTCATATCGGTAATTTAACAAAATATAACCATTCCCACTCAGTAGCACAGTTTTTTATTCAATGCTGTGATTTTCAGTAAGTTTATCGTTAAATAATTTATTTTTTATATATTTTATTATAAATATTACTTTTTTAATGTAAGCTTGAACTAATAATGTGTTTTCAGCTGATAAATATTTATTTACCTTGTTTTTACATGGATCACGTGTGATAATATATATATATATATTAAAATTTATAATATATCATAAAGTGAATGCTGAAAACACTCATTCAGTCAAACAGTCATTTAAAAAATTCTTCATTTTTAAAATAAACATTCTTTTTTAACCAAAGCGAAATTGTTGAAATTTTACTATTTTACTAAAACCGTATTATTTATTTTCCGCAAACGAAAACCTTCATCGCCAACATTTTTTCGAATCCAAGAAATATTTCTGTTCGTGGCACGTGAGACACTTAAAAAACTACTAGAGTTTCTCTCCAACTCTGGCGCTTGCACTTTGACATATTGAATTCGCCCATAAATCCAGGTGAGGATTAAACTGTCGGCTGGAGTCCCGGCCGCGATCCCGGGATCCCGGCATCCCGGGAAAAATATTGCTTTTAAAGTTATTTATAACGTTTCACGAGCTTAGCATCTGACTTGTCAACCGATAAAGTATTACGTTTCTACTTCTTACTACCTTTGTATATGCAACAACTACAATATTGTGTACGATAATAAAACAGAAATTAGCGAACAAATATTTTTAATTGTATTAATGTCATATCGAGACTTACAAGTTAATTAAAAACATATATAGAAATCAAATCAATAATAAATCAATTTATTACTAGTTACTACTAGTAACATTGTAACACAAAATATGCATTTTTGAATGCTGCATCTTTTTGGTAAATAAGTATTTGATATGAATTTTTTAATTTTTATTAGAATATTATTTTATTATTTCAATATTCTAATCTACTTTTATAGATCATTGACTATATTACAATATTATTATTGCTTAAATATACATATACTATACATAAAATTCTTTTTTCAACGCGTCAATCCAAGCACAAAAATAACGGCAGAAGCGGGATGCGAACCGCGGACCTTGGAAACCAACTATGCCCAGGTATTCATACCGCTCGGCGAACTGCGCCATTGCCCTGCCTAAACTGACTTGCGTTGAAACTAGTATTTATATCATTGTTATCATCGTACGATAGATGTCGCTATAGTATATATTCAAAGTATGTATATTTTTATTATTATTCTATCAGTCTTCATTTATTCACAAGCTTAATATTATTACTTTCCGGCAGTCTATTTATTTTAGTAAGTACCACTCGGGTCTCGAACCAAACTATAGACTGAATGGATGAGAAACGACTACTTATAGTTCCGACTCGGACTTTATAACCAATCATTTACCTGTGATACTGATGGATAATTTTTACCTTCTTGATATTGTCTCAAGGAGACATTATTATATGATTTTTTTAATTTTTATTAGAATATTATTTTATTATTTCAATATTCTAATCTACTTTTATAGATCATTGACTATATTACAATATTATTATTACTTAAATATACATATACTATACATAAAATTCTTTTTCAACGCGTCAATCCAAGCACAAAAATAACGGCAGAAGCGGGATGCGAACCGCGGACCTTGGAAACCAACTATGCCCAGGTATTCATACCGCTCGGCGAACTGCGCCATTGCCCTGCCTAGACTGACTTCTGCCGTTATTTTTGTGCTTGGATTGACGCGTTGAACAAAGAATTTTATGTATAGTATATGTATATTTAAGTAATAAGTATTTGATAATTCATTTTTATTCTTAAAACATAAATTGTTGTATGTTTATTTTTCAGTAAGCAATAGCGTTATATGTCTTATATATTTATTTTATTTTTATCTATTCATCATCATCAGTCTGTGTCCGTCCACTGTTGAACGTAGGCCTCCCGCAGTCTCCATCCTCTTCGATCCTCCGCCTCCCGCATCCAGGTCACTCCCGCTATCTATTAGATAATATATTAATATAATTTTAAACAAAATTTAGCAAGGTGTTGGCGTGATTCTCGTTAGATCACTGATGTAAAGCAACATTAGAAGAAGGTTTAAACTTGAATGGGTTACCGCCTTGTGCTTACCGCATTTCGTTGGTTAGATAGAGCCATTAAAATTGTCTCAGACTTGAAAGTGCAACGCTTACTATCCGATATCTTTCAACAAATCAACCAAAAGTATAACTTTAGTTACTCTAGACCCGTATCCTGGAGGTCATCGGTATTTATGTTTTCAGGTAGACTTTTGGGTTCTTGGAACAGCGACGACTTACAGAACTGAGTGGCTATAAATTGATTAGGTGACCATAAGCCGAGTATATAGAATGGACATGTTTGCTTTAATTACATAATATAATATTTTTTAACACTACACCATTATTTATTCATAAAATATGAAGCAAAGAAAACTGCGTATTACTTATTAAAAATACTAACAAAGATTCTTTGCATATTACTTGTGAAGTTTCAAAATGAATAGTTTTGAATCTAAAGCTTTGAAGAGTATTACAAACTTTCCTTACAAATACCTTATTTTATAAAACTTCTTTGATGAATAACTCCGCTTTTTGTAATAAATTCTTGTTTAAACGTTCACTTTTAAAGATTTCTCAAGCTCGCGCTATAAAAAGCACCTCATTATCTTCGATACAAGCTCTCTTTAAGTTTTTCTTTCCAAAGTTGAATACCTTTAGTTTTACCACAACCGCCTTTTAGAGCAAAAACCAACAGCTCCCTCAGAATAAAAAGTGGTGAGGTTAAATGTTTTATTTTTTACTTATAATTTAAGACTCTCACAATCATTTTTTTAAAGTCTGCTAAGGAGAGTACAAACAGTTGGGACCAGCGGTCACTCCATATTTCAAATATATGTGTTTATGTGCAAGTTGGGGAGATTGCATGTTTCCAGAATATCAATATATGTATCTGGAAGAGATCCAGATTGTGTAAATAAGTTAACACAGATACTGGAAGAGCATTCCAGAGCTTGAAGAGGCGTTTAGAAAATAATTTTTAATCGATAAGCATTAACTGTGAGTGTTTTTTTAGCAAGTGTAAGACGAGTATGGCGATGTATGAAGAATTAATTATTTGAGTTCAGAAAAACAACAGCCATTGAGCTTAGAAGTAACTATTTTTATTACATCACGTTTTTTAATTTTAGTTTACTTTTGATCGGTTGCACTTTTTGCATTCCTTAAAAGAGTTCTTCAATTCACTTATAATGTTTTTCTCTAGAGTTTGCCTAAAAAATTCTACAATTGACGACTAGTAAAAGTGAAATAGTAAAATGCTGCAAGCATCTAAAAAAACTCGTAATTTATTTAATTAGTTTTTTACGGTACATTTTACAACATTTGCTATCTCTTAAACGAGCTTTTCTTCTTGGCCATTTTAAAGTTAAGTGGGTATACATTTTCTCAGTAACAGGCAAGAAATGGGGTCGGACGTGCAGTTCAGAGGATGCATTTCTAGAAACAAAGGGGCTTACTAGACTGCAAAAGTATATGACATCTCATTGAGACTTACTTTTCCCCTTTATTACTTTTCGAGCTTTAACTCAGAGGGTCTTTCTAATTCCAATACAATTGTACTAAGGGGTTATTATAAAGGGACTGCTATAATATGCACGGGTTGAAATGATGCTTTTTATTTAGTGTAATGTTTTAAATAATTACTTTTATTATCAACGAGGTACCTTCATTGATTTTTAAAAAAACGAAAAAATTTAAACCTGTGTAGAATAAAATGAGCAATATTTTATATAAGTGATTGGTTAATTATACGAAAAGGATAAATATTAAAATATTTCAAATATTTTATTGTTAATAGACTGGATTTTTAATGACTCACAATAAAGAAGACAATTAAGTCTGCTTGATAATGCGCTCATTCATATTATGATCAGTTAGCAAACGATAATTTTAGTGGGAGTATTTTATGAATAATTGTAAGCAATGCAGATAAGTACTGAAGTGAAGGAATCATCGAAATATATTAAAATCGCAATCGCAAGTTAAAATAAAATAAGGAATCTTTCATCAAAAATACGAGCAAAATTAGTAATGCCGAGGAAATCATTTTTAATATAATGTTAGGAAAGACTTTTTTGTGTATTACATTGATTATTATTTTCAATAAACAATATTTTGAAATATAAATATACACCTTTACGTTTAACTCTACGTTTCACCATGCAAATTTATGGCCTGTATTTAGTTGTTCAGTAATTAATTCAAGGTTTCGGCAGTAATTTAAATTAACTGGCATTAAAGTTAATCAATCGGCAGTAGATTAAATAAATTGGCAGTATCCATCGTGTCAGTATAAATGTGATCAGTTATAAAATTTAAATGGCAGTAATATAATCAATACTACCAGTAATTAATGCACAATTAATTAATAAATAGCACATAAAATGGAAACCTTACCTTATCTAACCTTAACTATGATTAATTACCATTAACTTATTAATTACTGACAATTAATTATTTTTACTTTTATTTTTATGTATTTATTATTGATAATTTTATAAATGATAACTGCTCATTAATTGAAATAATTACGGAAAAAATAATTAGTTGCCCTTTTTATTTATATAAAATTAATCAACATCGATTTAATTACCTATTTTACCTAATAATAATAATTATATTGTATATTATAATTCTACAATGTGTATTTTTATTTGAAACTTGTAGTTTTTTCTCTCCAAATAAGAAATTCTAAAAATTTTAACTAAAAAATATCGTAAATATTATATCAAAGCCCAATTTGTTAGAGCTTATGACCTATAAATTATTATAAGAGCTTTAAAAATTCAATAAGAAGTTAACGTTATTATTTTACAAAGCTTTTTAGTTTGATCATCATACTCATATTTTAAAAACATTTTATTTTCTCCAAAAGCCTTATATCATTTTAATTGCAAACATATTTAATAATCTTTGCAAGCGTAGGCTGACATTCTACTCAAATTATTTTCATAAATAGATTCAATTCACTCCATAAAAATTTTAATACCGTTAAAACTTGATTTTTATCACATAATATTTTTCTTTGACGATTCAAGTATCCAAAGATACTCTTGTTTTCATTTTTCGAAGCGAGCTTTTCCCTCGAAAGCTTTTTACAATTTCTCTTCGCGTTAAAGCACTCAGTTTTTTTATGCGAACAATCCTTTAGCAGGAAAAACACTTTCTAGTCTTTCTAGAGGCTTAAACACTTTGTGTAAATTAAAATAAAATGTCGGTATTCTTTTCATTTCAAATTTAATCGAATATAATATTGTATTTGTGAAATTAAATAATATTTTGTATTTATTAAGGAATATATTAAGCAATAAGCTTTTGAAAAATAATTTTAATCTATTATATATGATACATAATCATCACTATCATTCACATCTGCTCTATTTTTGAAGAATATCTCCATAAGTTGCATTCTCCTTGCTTCGTTACCTATTGGAGCTCCGCCGAGTTCGTTCATCATTTAATACCATTATTTATTTATTTTCTTCTTGCTTCTACTAAAAAAAAAAACAAATGCTTATTGTTTTATTAAATTATCATCTCGTATCATGAAAACTATTTAAACAGTAATTCGATAAGAAATATTTGGTACGCACTGTCTATTGAACCACTTTAGTTATCTACCAACACATATATTTAAAAAAAAATCAAATATAGTACGACTGACAAATGCAATATTTTAACTTTTATTCAATTCAAGCATTACAACACTTTACTTGAAATAACTATAATATTGAATGTAATAAAAACAAAACATCAATTTATCACTTGCTTATTTGATTGAAGTCATTTTATTATTTCACGTCACGATTCGCATAAAATACTCGCACTTTCAAAAGTGTGTTTCAATTTATTTCTTAATAACGAGATATTCATCATTCGTAACGTGATAACAATAAACTACGCTGGTGGGTGGATGAGATTTTGTATCAAATCATAAACTATCGCATAGGAGCCTTGATTTATGTTGGCTCTTCAATATTTCATCGTCCATTATTCATGGAGTAGATCAGGTTTCTTTGCCAGCCAACCTGGTGATTAACCAACGATTTATTCTCTGAAAAAGAACACCGAGGAAGTGCCGGTAATGCGAACGCAGTAACAGTTCTACTATCAAGAATCCAGAATCAGATTCAGAAGGTTGATATCTTTGATAATGACGATATACGAATCAATTTTCATTACGTATTGATACTTGAGCGACGATAATGCCACATTGTCAGAAACATTAGGGACAGACCAAATCTTGCTAGGCTTACATTTTAAATGATATAAAATCTTAGGTTTGTACGACCAAATTTAGAGGTATGGATGGTTTGAGTCTTACGGTAGTATGCATTCTGAGTCTGGCACATGATTAAAAGTTAATACGATCCAGCAACGACAATACGTACCACCCTACAAGATATTTTGCTGATAGTTAAGCTAACTAAAGATACCAAATTCATCACATCTATTAACCCTGAAACGATTGTCGAAATATCAAAGAAAAAGAGATCAATGAATGTCTATATAATCAATCTAAAAACCATAATAACAGCCAGTTTGAAAGCTTCTATCGATGGTTGAATTGAGCTGACTTATGAACCAAATAATTCAGGTCACAGGCGTTAGGGTAATTATCCGATGTCCTTAAAAATGCCGATAGACAAATCACAAAAATATGCCTTAGATACTACTATAGTTGCTGTCTCTTTGAAATCCCGAGCTCTTGCTGGGAAAGAAAAAAATATTTATATGTTCGCAGGTGATGGGTGCATAGTTTTTTTTTGAATAAGCTATAGATAGTGAGCTTAGCTATAGTAAGTGACAGAACTGAGTGGTGGCTATTAGTTGTACGCTTATATTCCAGATATGGAAAGAAATCTATTTTTAAAGTTATAATTGTTAAAATAATTCTTCCATCACTTCCCTTATTGATGTATATACGAGTATCATTTCCAAATAAAAAATATAAGTGAGGTCTTTCAGCGGTCAAGTATGAATAGGACTCAGCTGGTCGATGACCTTTCGATCGAATCTCTTGACCATAGAAGCCCTTCACGTACATTGTATTTGGAGAAGTTAATACTTTTTTACGTGACTTATATGTTCAGGCGCCGGTACCGCTACGGGTAGAAATATAATATAAAGAGATTGAACAATACGATTTTTTTCTTGGCAAACGATATCAGCAGAATCAATATTATTTTTGCACAAATATATGACCGATAGGTAGAGTGCTAGACTACTATGCATGTGATCGCGGATTCACGCAGTAATCGAAGTTACAGAACTTCTCACTTGATTAGACGGCAGCTGTATCCTGGTCATATTTTGATAGATGTAGTAATTTTAATTTTTGAGGAGATCTGATGATTAGGTCAACTTCCCCGAGGTCTGAACCATTTGGTCCTAAGGGTCGTCTCAATCGAACCTACGATGCGTGAGTAGAACAAGTATAAAATTAAAGATAACTTATCTGTTGTCCGCGTCGAATGTGGTTTAACTATAGTAATATGTCAAGAACTGCGTTAATATATATTCTTTGTTGAAATATAAAATAATACTGTTATTAATTAATTTTTTTAATTTTTATTAGAATATTATTTTATTATTTCAATATTCTAATCTACTTTTATAGATCATTGACTATATTACAATATTATTATTACTTAAATATACATATACTAAACATAAAATTCTTTTTTCAACGCGTCGATCCAAGCACAAAAATAACGGCAGAAGCGGGATGCGAACCGCGGACCTTTGGAAACCAACCCTTATGCCCAGGTATTCATACCGCTCGGCGAATCGCGCCATTGCTATGCCTAAACTGACTGCGATGAAACTAGTATTTATATCATTGTTATTATCGTACGGCAGATGTCGCCATAGTATATATTCAAAGTATGTATATTTTTATTATTATTCTATCAGTATGCATTTATTCACAAGCTTAATATTATTACTTTCCGGCAGTCTATTTATTTTTTTTAGTAAGTACCACTCGGGTCTCGAACCAAACTATAGACTGAATGGATGTGAAACGACTACTTATAGTTCCGACTCGGACTTTATAACCAATCATTTACCTGTGTTACTGATGGATAATTTTTACCTTCTTGATATTGTCTCAAGGTATGTACGATAATAACAATGATATAAATACTAGTTTCATCGCAGTCAGTCTAGGCATAGCAATGGCGCGATTCGCCGAGCGGTATGAATACCTGGGCATAAGGGTTGGTTTCCAAAGGTCCGCGGTTCGCATCCCGCTTCTGCCGTTATTTTTGTGCTTGGATTGACGCGTTGAAAAAAGAATTTTATGTTTAGTATATGTATATTTAAGTAATAATAATATTGTAATATAGTCAATGATCTATAAAAGTAGATTAGAATATTGAAATAATAAAATAATATTCTAATAAAAATTAAAAAAATTAATTAATAATGTCTCCTTGAGACAATATCAAGAAGGTAAAAATTATCCATCAGTAACACAGGTAAATGATTGGTTATAAAGTCCGAGTCGGAACTATAAGTAGTCGTTTCACATCCATTCAGTCTATAGTTTGGTTCGAGACCCGAGTGGTACTTACTAAAATAAATAGACTGCCGGAAAGTAATAATATTAAGCTTGTGAATAAATGCATACTGATAGAATAATAATAAAAATATACATACTTTGAATATATACTATGGCGACATCTGTCGTACGATAATAACAATGATATAAATACTAGTTTCATCGCAGTCAGTCTAGGCATAGCAATGGCGCGATTCGCCGAGCGGTATGAATACCTGGGCATAAGGGTTGGTTTCCAAAGGTCCGCGGTTCGCATCCCGCTTCTGCCGTTATTTTTGTGCTTGGATTGACGCGTTGAAAAAAGAATTTTATGTTTAGTATATGTATATTTAAGTAATAATAATACTGTTATGTTTGAAATCGCACATTTTTATTTTACATGTGTTAACTATTAAATATTTCCGATTGGCAAATTTTATATTCAGTCGATAAGTTAGTTCCAACAAGTAATAGAAAATTAGATATCCATTTATAAAGTAATCCCATAACACGTGATTTGACATGGATCGGTGTTCGTTTACGTTTAATCCTATTTAACGTTATTTGGGTCAAAAATTAAGTACATGCTTCGCCTCAGTGCCTCAGAAAGAAGCCTTATACTTGCACAACGCTAATCTGCTGTACACATAACATTACCACACTCCGCCGAGAGGTATGGCCCAGATGTTAAAGCACTCGACTCACGCGAGAGCTCGAATCCCATCATCATTCCATATAAATTCCCTAGCTAGAGTATATGGCAGTCACAAAATTTTCGCCATAAAGTTCTGTCAGCCTCTATAGTTTTTCTTTCATTCAATGTCAGTTCTGATTTTCCAAGCTCCTGCAAAACATATTTCAGCCAGAATAAGATGGTTTCATATTATTTCTGACTTTAGGATGGCAGGCTATCGTGTCTTCTCCATTACCTCGCCTTTCCTTACAAAAGTCAAATCATCGCACCCATTAGTTAGCTCTTTTGTTAACTCGATTAAAGTCACTTGTTCTTTGATTTACATCGAGCGGTACATTAGATTTAAATGTTACATTAGAAATTATCGGTCAAAAATGTATTCACTGCAATTGACAAATAAACGACTTTATTTATACTGCAATTGACAAATAACGATCTAGATCGACTTCTATGCAAAATGTAGTAAACATATACATTTATGCCCTCCATTTACCGTGACATGCGAAATTATAACAGCTCTTCTGTCGTCATGAGTAGACTGCAACATTTATGTAATAAACATTATAAATTGACAGCTGATCCCTTTGTCATTAATACCAATAAATTTAGAAATTAATTAATAAATTATTTTTCTAAACATTACACTAAAACATAATAACATTAATTACAAATCATTGTACTTATTACAAATTTTATGTTTTATATATTACATTTGTTAAGTTTTTAATTATGCATTTCTGCTACTTCGATTTTCATATTTATATTTATTTATATTTGCTGTATAAAGGTATTGTATGATATATCATACGAGTATATTAAATAAATATTTATTGCATTGTAGAATGAAAATACGATGGTATTTCCGTCACTATAATATTCAAATTTGACATAAAATGTATCGACAAATAATTCAGTTATCAACATTAGCTGTTCGCACAGTGGTATGATATGCTCCCACATGACTCTCCACTGTTATTGATCCTCCGTCTTCCCCATCCAGCCTCCTCCCGCTGTTCGCTCCATATCGACGTAAAACGTGAAGTATACAGCTTGTTGGTGGTTTTCTGGTGAACGTACAAGCATCGGTAATACAGTCACCAAGTTGAGAAGACTTTTACTAATATATTTTTTGCTGAGGGTGCTTTAAGCTGAAGACGGCGACGGAAATCGGCGATGCGGATCACGCGCTGCGAATTTCTTTCGAGACTCGCAAAAAGTTCTTTGAAATCTGCTGAGGAGCTGTCGCCATGAAATACGTCCAATTATAAAAAGTGTCATGAATGATTAAACCTACACTTGTCACGTTGTGAGCGACGGCTTCATTTAGTTGCGAAAATTGAAAAAAAAAACGGCGCTTGCCATCTTTGAAATTGATAAATGCGGACGAAGCAGATGAAATATATATATTTTTTTAATGAAAATAGTGTTGTATTAATCAAACTTGAAATTTAATTATGTTGGACGCGTTGCAATAAGGGTTCTAAGCAGGGAAGTACTAAGGGTCTGCAAAGTACCCGCTGGATTTGGTCGTCAAAATTATTGGGTACTAAAATCAGAAAAAGTAAATGTCAACCAAATATGCATAATATTACCTTATAGCGAGCGGTTTTGAGGTTTCTTCTGTTTTGTAATAAATAGTTAACGAATTTTATCGCATAAACCATAAATCTGATAAAATCGAAACCATTTAAAAATCGTCGTATTTTTTTTTATTAATGCGTACGAATTTTCATATAATGATTTCTCTGCAGCAAAATAACTGTTAACAAATTAACTATGATTTTTTTTTATGTAAACACATACAGGAGATTCACGCATCATCCTTTATTATTACAGAAATCTACTATGAATGGGTGGTCTTCACGGGACGACTTTCGTCTACCACCAATTTTAATTGATAGGCTATGACTGACATTTTACGGGTGATGGATCAAATTCACACCAACCGGGGTATTTTAGAGCTCAGAAATCGATTAAAAATCCTTTTTTTTTTAATATCCGTCGTGGATCGAACCCACGACGATCTTTGGCTTACAAAGCAAACGCTTTACCATTGAGCTATGACCGCCGGCAAATTATTAACATTAGGTTAAAAAAATTCAACATAAAAATTATAACTATTTTGAAGATGCTTTAAGGTATATTACCTTAACGAAATATCGTGCTAAAAACACCATTATTATCAAAACTATTCCGGAACCGAGGTCGCGGTCCCAAAATTACAGCATCAGCTAAATGGTGATGCCGGAATACCAAGTATCCGGCACTGAGGATAAATCTAAAGACCGGAGATGAGTTAATACTAATTTATTTAATACGAGTCCCCTTTTTATACCCTAATATACAACATGAGTATGCAGTTATAAAAGTATTTAATATTAATATATTGAATGTTTTACACTGCACATTCCTCGATACCGTTGTTGGACCTTTATCCCTTCAATTTGCATAGAGTGCCAAAATGCCCTGTGTTGGACCTGACTGAATGAATCTATGACTAAGAGTTGATTATAATAATTACTTTTGACAATTACAATAAAAAATACTTTAGGATAGTTAATACAACACAGTTATGTTCAAAGTAACGTTAAGAACAAAAACACTTAACATATCCTTGTTATATATACTTTTAGGTGTAAAATATTGAAATCAAAAAAAAATTGCGCTCCTAGGTAAACATACCGGCTAAAATAATACAATGAAATAAACTGTAGAATCCGTCAAAATTTATCCATCAATAATATTTCAGTCAAAAGATACCATCATGCAATTTCACAGGTCCCTACACTATCTTTTGATCTTATCTTAATCATCTACAGCGTAACCAAGTAAATGTCATATTTATTAAAATAAATAATTGTCTACTTAATATTTATACTATTTTACGTTTTTTGTTAACACTATTGGGGTTGGGCATGTTTGACGCTTTGCCCGGGTTACACATTTTACTTAGTACGGTCCTGGAGTTTAGTTAGGATATCTTTGTATATTTATAATTAGCAAGCATCAATTCTGACATCTGATAAAGTGAAGCGATTAACAACAAGTGGTGATTATATCCACGTAATCATCGCAAAGAAAGTGTTGCTACCTGAGTTTGAAAATTGCGCAACATTTCGCAACATCATTACCGAGGCCATTAGGGATGTGCAGCTCTTATAGGTCATATAACCAATAACGACTTAATATGCTCTGCAAAATAATGATCTTAGCTCTTACGATGTATTTTTTCAGAGCCTTTTTAATTAAATTAAAAAATCACATTCTTTTGTAAACACATAAGACAATTCCGTGAGAAGATTAAAAGCAGATGATTCGCTTATTAAATACGTCAATAGACTATTTAACAATACTGTGTTTGTATTGTTAAATAGTTTATAATAAATGTGCGTAATAGTGTGAAAATATTCCTCGATGCAATAGTATTACAGTATTGTATTAAGTGTACAGCTTCCTTATTGAAATTACGAAAGCTTTGATCATATGAATTGTAAATTGACATGTTTAATTTGCGAACTTGCATAAATAACGTTTGATTATAAATTTACAACGATTACGCAATATTAATTAAAAATAAAATAAGACAATTCCGTGAGATGATTAAAAACAGAGGATTTGCTTATTTAAATACGTCAATAGAGTGCTGTGTATGTTTTGTTAAATAGTTTATAATAAATACTTGTAGAACGTAGTAGCTTTGTGGCTTGTTATATTTAAAGAAAAAACAAGTAAGACTTTGTCTGAAACTACCGAGTTTTCAGTCCAGCTTACTAAGTAAACTTTACTAGTCTTTAGTAAGTAGCTTCTGAGAAAGATTCAGTGGTACCGAAACCGGTTAAGTGGTTATTTATTGAAAATCAGTGGTTTCATACAAATATTTAATTGTTTTATTATTTTTTTAATAATAAAATTAATATTATTGCTAACAAACAACAGGGGTTTATTAAGTAGAAGAGTTGTTTTAAATCAATACGTCATGTTCATGGGATGTTTGTCATCTATCAAGTCTCATACTGAAAAGGAATATTACATAAATATTTTTAAACTAAAAATAATTGAAATATAAAATTAAATAATTAGTATTTGCTTATAACCACTTGGTTCATAGTTTATTGGCTTCTAGTTGCGGTAGCGCCCTGCCATATTCAGGACAACACCCTAAGGACAACATTTGTAGTGTTGTCCTGAAAACGGTAGGGTGCTACTGAAACTAGTAGACAATATACTACAAACCTTGATTATTATAAACAAATTCAAATTTTTTTATTTTATTTTTTATCATACCTAACCACAAATATATTTATTTTTATACAAATATAATTAAAAATATTTTTTTTGACGATTGAACCTGTGACCTTTTTTATGAAAATTGTGAACCATTTGTCCATGTTCTACTAAATTCGAGTGATTTGATTAAACCTTGGATCAAATACTCAACTGCTCTTTCAACTGAATATTTCCAGTACTGTGGAACTCAGGCTTAATATCGAATCTCTATTGTTGGTAAATTATTTGAAAATTTGACAAGTGATTTATTCTAACGGCTGCATTCTTAGCAAATCTTCTTATAAAGTAGAAACAAATTTGTGCAATATTTATTATTTGAACGTTTCAGAGACAATATATTTAGTATTCTCACGTAATTGAATATGGCAACGAGTATTTAACTAACAAAAACTGAAATACGTTGTCTGTATTCAAATTCACTTTAAAATCATTACTACGGGTACACAGGCCTTTCTGATTACATGAATAATGAAATTTATACGTAACTAGTTGTACAAACTAATAATGTTTGTTATAGTACAAAGCCCACCTCTGTATGTGAATATACGATATATGCGCGTGAGGTTACTTTTACGATACCTTTAGAGTGGTGTTTGCCGACTATGCGGACATAGTTTAAATTGGATTTTAAACATTCAAAAGTCCCACAAAGCCGACGGTCGGAGGTAAGGCGGATGTAAAGCCGAGCTTTAAGCTCCCCTGACACGGGCGCCGATGGCAAACTTTTGCACTCTGTGAACCCAGTCAAAGAGCTTTTTTGATAATAGTAAACGTACTCGGAAAACATCGCTTATTTTTAATGGATTCATATTGTTTATTTAAGTGCCAAACTTAAATAGTATATTATAATACGTAAAATATTGTATATATACAATTCATTGATATATTGCATTGATATATCTTATAAAATATAAAATCATTACTCAAAAATTCATACACATCATCATCATACTACGTCCGCTCCCTGGAGCATATGGCATTAATGAACTGCCTTTACAAAGCTCTGTTAGCCATCATAATCTTCACCTCATTTCAAATCAGCTCCTCTAAGCGCAGCTACACGAGTACATTCTATGTATTGTTTTCAACGGCCTTTCAGGACGGCGCGAGCTCGAGGTGGTATACAAAAATTGAGAATACAAAAAAAATACATTTCTTTCATCAATTAATCAAATAAATCAATTAATAAGACTGTAAAAAATTGACTTATTAATCCTACACAAAAAAAGCCATACAAAAATTTCATATAAATGTTTCTTCCTTAAATCTATTTTCAAATTGCTGCCTTTTAGTTCTATCAACTGCTAATATCCATAATTTATTCCTAGACATCTCTCCGTCCTGAGGTCGACCTAGAAACATACATGGTTCTCGATGACCTTCAGAACAGTAGCCTGGGGTCGGGGAAAGGATAGCACCTCTTATATTCGACGCATATTTAGGTATTCGTTATCAGTATTTTTAATTAGATTGGATGATTAAATCAAGGCTTGGACCATTTGATCCCAAATGTTGTTTCAACACAGTAAAATAAATACATATAATCATTATTTTACGATTGTACATATACAAAAACAAAGCAAATACCATCAAATTTAATTTTTTTTTTTAAATTTGACAGGATTTTAAAAATTAATCAACAAAAAATCGTTGGGGTATTATTATAATTTAATTATTTCGATTTTTTCGATCGATATTTCTTGGTGGAATTCCATAATATCAGATATAAAATAAAAGATTCTTTAGAATTTATTCCACATATATTTTTTGACGACATGTTTCAGCCAGGTCGGATGGCCATTTTTAAGTTGTCGTCAAAAAAATATATATGTGGAATAAATTCTAAAGATTCTTTTATTTTATGTCTTACAATTTAAATTATTCGATAATATTTTTATATTTGAACCAATTTACTGGGTTTTCTATTGGCAATAAGATTAAATTATTTTTTATTATTATTGTTGTTATTTTCATAAATTATTTTTTAAGTTGTATATTTTTTAAGTAACACAATAAATATGTTGTATATAGGTCAAAAAGTTATTTAATAGTTACTTCATTTGTAGTCAACTACAGTTATTTTCAGAGCACATATTAACAGCTTGGAATAAATTATTTACTAAAAATAATTACATATTTTCGATAAAAAATATAATTTGTATTGTAAATTGTACATTAGAGAAGCCTTTATGTTGGCAGTAAATGTAATTAAACCAGTGACTAGAGCACTGCCAAAATGCGAAATTGGAAAGCTATTTTGAATTTTCCGGGGCAATGAGAGTTCCACGGCCCAAGCCGTTCATTCAAATTACTGATCACATCCCGAATGATTAATGCGTGATTAAATTAGAACCCGAATGTGCCTGGAAGTGACGTGGCTTGTGTTGCTCCCAATGATCATCAAAACTGATGACGTTTGGGCGTAATTGTGTGCAAATATTCGTCGATGGAATAGTATTACAGTATTGTATGAAGTGTATAGCTTCAGTATTGAAATAACGAAGGCTTTGATCATATGAATTGTAAATTGACATGTTTTATTTGCGTACTTGCAGAAATAACGTTTGATTATAAATTTACAACGATTACACAATATTAAAAATAAGGAAATGAATTGACTAAGTAAATATGGTAGGTATTAGTAATAATTAGGGTTTTAATTATTAGGTTATTGAATGTTAAATTGTATAGTAAATTGATTAAATAAAATTTGCCTTAACTGACATTTACACGATTGAATTAATTCTCAATAAAAAAAATACGAAATTTAATTTTTTTTTAAATTATACGAATTAAAAAAAAATGTAATTACAAAAACTGAGTTTTGCCACCCCTTAGGAGCAGTTTATCTTGGGGGCAGAAAACCATTTGATCTTCTTAAATTTTCTGATTTACAAATCACCTAAATATAACTTAAATATAACAGCTGTCATCTTTGCAAATCTTTGAACTTTTCTTTGGGCTTGTTGAAAACCATATATGATCACAAAAGGACCTCTTTATGTAGAGATCTTTTGGAACAATGCATGGATAGGAAAGATGCTATCAAATATTTGATAAAAATAAATCGATCGCAAATGTCCATCCGACCAAATTTCTGTTTGACCACATTTCAATTCGACCAAATGTTTGTTCCAAAAAAAAATTCCAATAGGGAAAATATCTGTTCAGTGAATTTCTCAGTAAACAAACTGTCGGTTGGCCAAATGTCCATCATCTGAATCGTTTTCGACAAAATCCTTATATTCAAATTGACGTAACTATATTACATGTCGTCAAATTAACTAACTTTAATTAATAAAAAAAAACAATAAATTTCCCCAGACATCAAATAAATGTAACCTGTAGATCCATATATAATTCAATACTAACTGATGTGACTTTATAAGATGGAGTCAAGTATTTTTGATGTTACCAAGAAGTAAATTAGTTTGTAATCGATTTTCCTCTTCACGAATCTATTTTCACTGTACAAAAGTTGCTCGCGCAAAAAGCGTACCAATTTCATTACGTACACGCAAATAGCCTGACTCTTGCTGCGAAATTTTCCTTTGATAATATTTATTTGCCTACTTTCCGTATAAGTATGTGAATATATTTCGAAATTATTGTCACATCTGTGCCAATTTGAATATTTTATATCGCTCGAGTGGCTTTTCTCGTTAGAAAAAATGTAAAAAAAACTCACCGCAAGAAAAAGTTTACGGCAACAACACACTTGGTAGATTTTCAACAACATTTACTTCGCTTCAAAAGATTCGACTCACATGATGTAAATAAACTATATCGTCTAGTTGTCTGTAGACTTTGTATATTTCAATATCTTAACAGAAGTTCTCGTTCCTGAAAACAAGCTTAAATTTTAATGAAACACTTTCTAAAAACTCACGTCTCACTCTTGCTGTTTTTTGTTAAAGATAATACTTATACGAGTATGTACAATAAATTTACAAGTATATTGTAGTATTATCTATGATATCCCTAACTGTGTAACTCCTAGTATATATTTTTAACGATAATCAAACATTTACATAATAAATCTAATTTTGTGTCAATTAAAGAAGTTCTAATTTTATGTACGACTACATATACGGTAGTTCTTATGAACAATCAATATAGTATATAAAAATAGACGTCTGAATATATAGGTACGAAAATAATTATATATATAACTAGTTAATTAAGAAAATTCCATTAGTAACTGTTATAAATTGACAAAAAAATTAAGTACATTGACATAAGTGATACTAAAATATACGTATTTATAATAACATTCTGATTATTATTTTTTTCGAATATATTTTGTTTCTTAGAATAAAATGATACACACATATAAATCTCCATCAAATACAAACGTTTCTGACATTTCTTTCTACAATATTGTATAAAAAGAAACGACAGACGCTGGGACTCGAACCGCGAACTATGCACCGTAGTTCTGTTTTATTATATACAGCGATGTTTACCAAAACAAGGATATCGGTTCAAAAGTTTGAGAAATATGAAATTTATCATGAATTTAGTTTTATGTTCATTTTCAGTTCAATTTCGTTTGATTTTTTCTTTTCATAACTCTCTGTATCTGGAACACATGGTCACCTAAAACTGCCGCCACTTAGTTCTGTCAATTGCAACTGTCCAATCCTCATTCTAGGATATATCTGCACCAATCATTTACCTGTGTTACTGATGAATAATTTTACCTTCTTGATATTGTCTCAAGGAGACATTATTATATGAATTTTTTAATTTTTATTAGAATATTATTTTATTATTTCAATATTCTAATCTACTTTTATTTGAGACAATATCAAGAAGGTAAAATTATTCATCAGTAACACAGGTAAATGATTGGTTATAAAGTCCGAGTCGGAACTATAAGTAGTCGTTTCTCATCCATTCAGTCTATAGTTTGGTTCGAGACCCGAGTGGTACTTACTAAAATAAATAGACTGTCGGTAAGTAATAATATTAAGCTTGTGAATAAATGAAGACTGATTGAATAATAATAAAAATATACATACTTTGAATATATACTATAGCGACATCTATCGTAGGATGATAACAATGATATAAATACTAGTTTCAACGTGAGTCGGTCTAGGCATAGCAATGGCGCAGTTCGCCGAGCGGTATGAATACCTGGGCATAGTTGGTTTCCAAGGTCCGCGGTTCGCATCCCGCTTCTGCCGTTATTTTTGTGCTTGGATTAACGCGTTGAAAAAAGAATTTTATGTATAGTATATGTATATTTAAGTAATGATAATAAAAATGTTTTAAATCTGAATAATTTAATAATAGTCAAGATACAATTCATGATGGTCATCTGGTATTATTTAATGAATAAAAAATATTTAAAAAAGAAGTTCTTATCGATTTTCTATTATTTTTTTTTCTTTTTTCACACCATACACAGGCATTCAGAGGATAACTGAAAGAAGCTTCTAGGAGCAATCAAAACACACTCTACTTATCTCCGCATGAACAGATCAATCCACGATGAGAGCCCGTGGGCTTCAAAATTAGGGTGAATGTTCGTAAATTTGTATTTGTTGGTAAGAGTTGGTAATTGGGCTGACTCCATAATTGTTAGGTCTTTCCGTATAGCTTAACCCAAAAACGGCATAGACCTGTATCTATTAATATTTATACTCGGTATGATATTGATACGTCTTTCAAATTTTCGTGGCATGACTACAATTAACAGAAATCGAAACACGTACAGTACTTTAAAAATGTTTAATGCGTAAATGCGTGAATGCTGGACTGTAATGTAATGATGTTGGGCGATCAATACTTCACTTACAGCGCAGAACCATTCGATTTTTTTATGTAATCACACGCAGTAGAGCAAAGCCGTTGCATGCGGGAAACGTGTCTTCTGTTTGTATTTGTGTGTGGATTGGGGAAATTGCAAGTGTATATTTATGAGAAACTCTCGAAGAGTATTACAAAGCTTACTGGTGGCATTTAGGAAGGAACTTTGAAAACTGCCAGTTGTTGGTCGACAAACATCAACAGTGTATAGATAGATGTTCAGCAGCTAGATTAGACTACGATAGGGTGTGTCAAAAAATATCGACTAAATTATGTAACTATTTCGATCTTTTTTTTCTGGCTTCTGTATTCTGACTAATACTCGGGGGCCCACAAATTAAAAATTATGACCTTAATATTTTTTTAGCGTCATTGAAGCCTCTCATGAAATCTTTCCATCGCCGTGTGCCGGTACTCTGATGTATATTTTGTTTACATCAAAATTATTTAGCCATTATTTGTCTTTACAACTAACCCCTTTGTGCGTATTTTAATTAATTGGTCCCTGAATAATGCAACGGTGTGCTTTTCAAAATAACATTATGCGTGGCGACGCCGCCCCTTCAGTTTCGTGCGCCCCGACAGGCGGGTCCCCCAGGGGATAGAAAAGGGGTCTACTTTAGCACGTACGCACCCTTAGAGGTCAGACGGTTGGGTCATTAACGTTATCTGAGGACGCTAGAATAACACGGCATCTTCAATCTGCATTAATCAATCAATCCTTCAAAAATAATATGTATACGTAGAAGATTTCATTAACCGAAAAAAACTATCACTGGTTAACATGTAAATCATTGAACATACATGGATGAACACGAGTCAATTTGTATCAATAGGGAGTGCCGCAATAAGGAAAATTATTGTATCACTTATAAAATCTTGCCACATGAACCCGATTCTGCTGTTCTTTCCTCCATGATTATACTAGCAGGCCATCGATGTTGCTAAATATTGGGTTAAATTAATATGACAATGTTACCAAAAAGCAAAATAAGATTGTTGCAAAGTAATGTTTTTGACTATAATTCTATTTTTTTTAATTAAATAGTCCTTTTCTTTTTTGGATGTCAAAATTTGTCGCAATATTTTGTGTGATCATTCAATAGTAATTCGTCAGTTGCTTTGTTTAATATTCGTTTTGACATTCCACATTAGTCAAATAATAGTCACGTGATTAAACATTCAATTTTAATATCTTTTCTTTTTAATATTGTTGGAAGATTGTGATTTATTTTCAATGTAAATTAGTTATACTACAGTGAAATAAAAAGTAATATCAATTAAAAGAATAAAAGTTATTGACAATACATTTTGAAATTGCAAAGTTAGCTTAGGTAGTTGTAAGGTGGGATATTTGCGAGTTTAGTTAATAGCACAATTGTATATACGAGTATTATTTATTTGGATAAGCGAGATACTCGCGAGTATTTGCGAAGTGTTAAAACAATACGTTGGAGTAGTTTCATGAATGGGTATGCTTTTACTCGCAAACTTACTTTTTTTTAAAATTGTATCTTGATTCAGCATTTTGATACCACAGTAAAGTCTGAGAAAAACTTATAATAACTCGTTTCAGAATGTAAAATAATTTAGAAAAACGACTTTAGTGTACAAAAATATAGTTGTAGTTACCTGTTAGCCTTAAATATACAGTTCAAATATGTGCAGATTGAATGAAAACTAAAACGATTCACATGAAACTAAGAAAGCTTTGGCTTTAGTCATAATAAAAACTACTAGTGCAGAGCTTCGCTGAAAAATTGCACACGTTTTCGCTTTTCACTATTTTTCAGTCTGGTGAGTGAAAATATTTTATATAAAATTTTCAGCGCGGGAGTTATTCAAGCAAAGTCTGAAAGCAAATATTTCAGGAGCAGAGAGATATTTACTTTGCGATTTGGAAGGTTTCAGGCGTCCTGGTATGTCACAGGTTCTTTGCACCATCTGCCTCTCCCAAGAAACGTCCTCCAGTTGTGGAACGCCTGGTCTTCATGCAACGTCTGAGAATAGAAAGCGTTGATAAACCTTTAATAAAAATTATCGTTTGCCGCATATAATTCTATTAAGATAACATTTTGAGTATTATTATACAAATAAAATACTTTTATTTTGTGTGCTACTTTATTTTGTATATGCTCGTATAAGATGAAAATCCTAGCACCATAACATCATACAATATCCGCTCCCCTAACTGGAACATATGGCTATCATGCACTACCGCCATTAAGCTTTGTCAGCTGCCAAGGTTTTCGCCTCATTTCATGTCAGTTCCGCCGAATACATTCTACGTATACTTCCCGGTGGCCTTTCAGGACGTCGCGACCCCGGGGGCTTCAATAAAAGGCTGCTGTAGTTAATGCTCTTCTGCGGCATTCTCAATACGTTTTAGAACCAGGTTCACCTTCATCTCTTGATAGACTATGGTATGGAAAGCCACCTCGTCCGCTTTCTCATCTTGTCATTCCTCACAAAGTCAAACCATCGTGATTCCAGTATTATATGTAGGCACTGCTTTCAAATTTCATTATATGGCTGCGTTGAATCTTAAGGACGATCGAGTAGAGCTACAAGTCACAGATATATCGCATCCTAACGCCACAGTAAACTTCATTGCAGGGAGTGGCTTCCCATCTGTGTTTCAGTCCTCGCCCAATTTGCTTAACTGTGGTGATTTGAGAGAGCCACGCTTACGGTATGCTATTGTCGCTGGATAAATATTTATATATATATAAAAAACTAAAAGTGTTTTTATTTTTTCACGGCATAACTAAAATATAAAAAAGCCTGCTACTATTTTATGAAATAAAATTTCTCCTACGGTGTATAGTAACGTGTAAATGAAAATCTTACGAAGCGTGGGTTATGATAGTTGTCTCGTGGTATATATCACCATTAGTGACAGGGTCGTTAGTGATAGTGTGGCGGTAATGACCGCTCATTTGAGGTTAATTTCTTAATTTCGGGAATCACCAAGGGATCTCGTGATCGCATCAAAACCACGCACCAAGCACGATATGCGGCTTAACCAATTACCAGATAACAAAACTTCAGGAGTACAAAACTCTTTTCTATCATATTCTCAGAAAATGAACCACGTAGCCACGTCGTACCATTTTTGACTCATTATTTATTATGTAAATGTATGCAAGAGGAGTATTATTTGCAAAGACGCTGAATTTTGAGGTACCAGTATCACGCTAAGTATTTTATTATGAGGTTGATGATAACAAGATTTATTAATGTTACTAATGAATTGTTAGTATATTGTTAGTAATTGTTAGTACATTGCATCACTTTGAATTTTTGTTTTAAATATTCATCATTTTATATTATTGACGTCATAAATAATACAAAAGTGTTTATAAGTCTTTATTAAGAAAACTACTTATGTGTTAACACAATTTGGTGGATAACTTACTTTATATTTGAATAGACGCTGAAATTCAAATGCACATCATACTAAGTATGGGAATGATTATAATGATAATTGTATATGTTTAATATTAATTTATTCTCGTACTAACTGCCATTCTTTATTTTGATTAGTTTATTAATACCCTGGTAATAAAATTAATCGGCTTTAATTTTACCTAAGCATTTGAGTTAAGAATCTAAAGAAAATAATAATTTTAAAATATTTCTTTAACGAACTTCGAATTTCAGCCAAACATATTACAAACATGGTGACGTTTTTTAACCCAAAAATATTTTGTAATTAATTCAATTTAAATAGATGAATTCTTTTATTATTTTTCTCTGCCTAGTTCAAGACTCCTGTTTGCACCAATTACCGCGAAGAAGCGACAGCTTGACTTGTTGATGCACTCATAATAATTACAATGCACCATTGAAATGCTTCACAATAACGGAAAATCACAAAAAAACAAGCTGCGCTTTCATAAATTATAGTCCGCGGAAATATCAACATTTACGAGCACTTACAAAGAATCATACATTGTAATCATTTATATCAAGTATCATATTATTACAGCAATAATTAGTAATTCATTGCCTTATCCGTTCCATAAATCCGTTCCGCCACATTTTATTCACAGACAATTCGTTCAACGACTCATCGGTAACGACGTGGGGCGCACTGGACGTCTGGTGCATGGGACATTTAGCGCACGGGACAACTGGTGCACTGCATGTCTCGCTATCCTAACCTAACCTAAGTTATTTCGTTTACGAGACCTATGGATCACTGGACAAATCCTTACCTTAGGTTAGGTTAGCGAGACAGCCAGTGCACTAATTGTCCCGTTCGCCAAATGTAACATACACCAGACGTCCAGTGCGTCCCAAGACAACGAGTTGTCTGTGAACCAAATAAGGCGTAACCATCTGTAATAAATGATTACCACAAAGTGCCGCTACTCAGTCTGTCAGTTACCTTGTCCACAAAAAGTCCACCTGGGAACATAACTTGTTCACGGCATGACAAAAGCCCAGGCACATGAAGAGATGGCAGCTGTAGTATCCGTGGCATATTTTGGGTGATTTGTCAATAGATTTTTTAAGGAGGTCGGGTGATGAGTCCAATGTTCCAAGCAGCCACTACTTATAGTTACTTAGTACTATTATTTATCTAGTAGTCTTTTGTATAAATTTTTGATGAGATCATGCAGTATAACATAAAATGCAGCTTTAATTTCTCAAAGTTCTGTAAGGCCGTTAGGAATCATATTTAAAATATAAAATATAATAATAGTACTTGAAGAAGCTCAGAAAGGCACAGCGCATGAGGCAAGGAACATGGCTTATGGCAGATGTTCGTGACGGCATTTTGTGATAACCATTTGTTCTAGCGAATGGAGCGGATATAGAATGATGATTAATGTTATAAATCCATTTTTTGTTACTTATTTATTATATTTAGATCTTACTCATTTTCACAATATAGATACACCAAGTGTCCACGGACTATACTACACTAAGTACTGTAAATAAAACAGTACGCAACGCCTTCAGCTTGTTCAGCTGCTCTATCAACATTGCTTAGGATCCATTCACATGAATTCATGAATTCTTCAAAAGTACTCGTACACGTCTGGGAAGCGTAACACTGGCTCATAAACCCGAAACAGGAATACATACACGTACAAGAAACACGACTACGACTCGGTACACTTAGTTTTTACAAGACTGAGTATGGATTCAACAAATACCGCATGGGAATGACTTCATTGCAAACTCACTTTTTGTAATAGAAAAAGCAAATTAACTTGATGTTTTATAACTTTAGCATCATGAAAAATAAATGTATATTTTAATAATAAAACTAGTAAAACTTTGAATAACACCAATGAGTTTTAATTAGTTATCACTCTATCAATTTCGGTGACATAGCACCTTCTTCAGGAGCTGCTTACTTAAAACTAAACCTAAATAGATAACAGTTAATTAAATTTACATAGAGAAATGGAGGGGAGAGGAAAAGTAATATAGGCATTTGTTGACGAAGCAGTTGAATAGAGCGAATTTCTAGGAAATGTATTAAGAACCAGGCTATACAATAAAAGTAATCGTAATTTATTATTAAGTATTTTCCTTTTATTAATTAATGTATCGTTACTTAAGTTATTAATTAATTAATAAATCCTACTGTACCAATGATATCAGCATAATATAGCCCTTACTGACCGGTACCGAAAACCTCAATATTACAATCTTTTGTTTATTATTTCTGTTCGCTTGTCGTTCATGTATGTGTCGTCCTTTTGTAATACCGTTAGGAGGACTTGTTGCGTAGATCGGCACTTGCAGCGCTGGGCGACAGCCCATCACGAGTGCGCTCAGTCGTGAGTTAAGTCCCGATCGTTCGAGGCGAAAGTAACACCATGTTACGATCGATCGGGGAAAGCAAGTCTTTATCGAAAATATATGTCAATGTGCTTCGGAAAAGGTCTTTGTGTTGTTAATCTGCTCCTCATTCTTCCACCACGCGATCCGATAAATATCCCGGCGACGTGAAGTCATTTCTCCCGTAGAGAGAAGGATGTTACCAACTACTGGGTTGGAACCATTTCTTTCATGATTAGACAGTTTTTGGTGGAAGAATGTCGTCTTCAATGGTATTAATTGTTCATTTTATATTAGCGACGATTTCAAAATAAACGCTTTAATGATTTAATAAAATATGATGAAATTATTTGTGGTTTAGGTTTTCGAAAGATTCGCTTCTTACAAAGAAACCACAATGTGTTGGAAAGGCTTCAAAAGAAATGTATGCGGTTTATTTTGTACATGAGGTTGTATTCATATTACTTCAGTTGGTGGGTTCTGCTACATGAGCTTACGGATCAGATTAATTGTGTGGTTAAGCTCGCAGTAATTTGTTCTGTTCGATATGATTACATGACACGTTTGAGTATGCTGACATATTTAAATACTTAAAAAATATTTGTTTATTCATTACTAGAAATAAGTTCGAATAAATTATAAGAAATAAGACACAAAAGTAGAATTAGAAGTAGTACAAAACCAAGAAGACTGCAATAGATCCTGTATCTTTCGATGGTTGTCCTCTTCCAAAAGCAAGCTCCATCAACATCCTTGGAGTATCAATCTCGGGTAAAGTCATATATTACGAGTCAATTAAGTATAAAGCCGGTCTCGCTTCCCAAAAAACTAGGTGTATTATACACAATAGATCACGTTGGTATTTCAACGACAAACAACTTCTTCTTCTATATAAAGCACAAAGCCGCCCTATCCTTAATACGGCAGTCACCTTTGGGTTGGTATATATGGTAATAACTTCTAAATTTGATTGACTCAGTTCAAAGAAGAGCAATTCGTTTGATAAACAATATAACTCTTACGTCTAACCGGCAATCAATGGAACATAGGCGTAAGATTGGTTGACTTAGTCTTTTCTACTGTACTACTAACTAACTACTAACCGTGAATGGATGTTCGGCGTGTGTTTCCATTCCAGTTGAACTTTATAAGGCAGATGAACTCCTAGAAACAACGAGCTCAAATATAGTTATCTGGAACGTGTTTTATACACATATAATTTCAAATAACAATATCTCTTTGATATTTTATGTTGGAAATCGATCAGAAAAATAATGTACAGATATGACAAATGCCATTTACACAAATGTCGTAACAAGATAATGAAAAATACCTGTTTTTGGAATGCAAATATTTGCCAATGATAATATTTCAAAGAATGTTTATTTTCTGCGAAGAAATATCTGAGCAGTAATTGCATGAAACACTTCACACCTGAATGTTTAAAATAACTTTAATGGAATGATAATATTTGCTTAGTACTAAATTCTTGGAACAAAAAGCAAAAATAAAAAACTACGTTTTAAACCCACTACTCCATTTGTCAACCAACATCACTATGGTATTTTATTATATAAAATATTGTTTTTTATTCCATAGACTCATAGTTAACATAAAAAGATATGCGTGGTCATTATTTATAATAGTGAAATATTATGAAATGTTTTTAGAATTTATTTTGACCAGTATTTTCTACACCAGGCCCTATTTATGTCTCTTATTTCCCTTTTTCCAATACTTAATATGATCCATAATAATTTTCGGTCTACAAACTGACCTGAAAAATCACATATCATCCATGTTTCCATAAAGGAAAAGAATGAATGACCAAAACACTAATTCATTTTTAATTCAATCGAAGATATTATAAGCAAGAAAGAACAATTTGACATATAAGAATACTCAATATTTAAAAGGATTGTTTGCATATAAACGTATTTACATAAAACATTATACTGATGGTTCATACGAAACGTTTTACGTTCTACATATTTGTAAACTTCGTAACACAACAAGATTTCACACTTACAGCATATACAAAAAAATAATTATGCGTTTTTAAATACATTTAAAAGGTGCGATTTCATTGTCTCAACCGAGTAATCATAATTACACTTCAAATTGAGTAGATCATTATGATCATAAGCGCACATTTGTCAATGGCCAATTAAATGTAATTATGGGCGTTTATTATTTTCATTAAAGTCGTAGCAGTCGTTAATAATCATTTGGAAATCACGAAGATTAGAGCCGAATTTATCTCAAGATATATTAAGTCAAATTTATTCCAAAGTCATATTCGAGTCTTTTGCATTGAAGCTGTTTAACTTCTCATTAAAAGTTTCTCGATCGCTTTCCGAGCTTTTATTTTGAGACTTTATTACGTTTTAAACTTTACACCGCTAGAGCTTTGATGCTCAATACAGGCAAACGCCAAACACCCATGTGAAACGTGATACGAGACCAAGTTTGATGAAGTTTGGAGAAAATTTAGCAAATGATATTAATATCATCTTATCGTGATAAATTTCAAGTTTCAGACTACGTTAAATTTGAGTTCGAAACACGTCTGAATAATTATATAAATAACAATATAATCTAGTTAATATTGTATGCGTGTTAGTGTATGTTTACCATTTTAGATTAAATATATTTTATTTTGATGGACTTTTAGAATTTATTTAAATATTTTATTATGGCAACTATATTTTTTGTCAGTTTTTAAATCAATTAATGCGTAAACGGTCAGTAATAAATACTTAAAAAGGTAAGTAAAAAATAATCACTTGGCAGGAGAAAAATATCAATCGGCAGTAGAAAAATAATTTCTAAATTGTCAGAATATAATTAATGAATGTTAATTAATAATGGGTTTGGTTAGGTAAACTTTCTATTTTAATGGTTAATTATTTATTCATCTGACATTATTTTTTACCAATAATAAATATATTACTGCCATTTTAATTTTATAACTAACCACATTCATCCCTAATTTATTTAATATACTGCTGATTAATTTTATTTACTGCCAATCGACTTAACTTACTGCCATAACCTCAAATTAGTTACTGAACGGGCCTTTTAATATATTCTTAAAATACTGAAGATTTATACCACATTTATGAACATATTTGCATGAGTTCGTGGTTAGAATCCCTCCGGCGTCTGCCGTTTAGTTTTTTTATGAGTATCTACACGTATTTTCACCGTATAGTACAAGTATACTAAATACTAAAGTATTTTGAAATCAATATTGAAAAGCATAAGCGCAGTACAAAGCCAGTAATTAGTAAAATTAATAATCTTAATTATAATGATACATTGTTTTCCAGTATCTGACCAATCCGCAATGTCTGATAAATGAGTTGAGTGCATTGTTGCAGCGCGCACTTACTTGTGCCGTGTATGGAATGTTCTATTAGGGCATAGTGTGCAGTTTGTTATAATCACTGGAAGGCTGAGACAATCCTGACGAATGGTCCAGCCTAATGACTCGAACAAGAGCGGCGATGCATTTGATAAATCTCCTGCGTACTTTTAATAAAACTATAAATCTGCGAGACGCTTACGAGCCACGTGCAAGGTAGCCATGCTCTGAACTCAAATAATTAATGCCTCATGCACCCATTTACAACCAACAGGATCTTTGCTCACCTGACACACTTAATCTTTTTTTTTTCTATTTATAATATTAGCGTTCACTTTGAGAACCACTTTAATAATTAAATAGAAAAGAATTTCCTATGATCATTCATCGATCATATTGAGCACTGTTTCATTTGATGGAAGATTGCAGTTTTGCTATTTAGGAAAGCTTCTTCAGTTTAAAAGTACGTTTGTGCACATTAGAACAGAAGAAGCTTTCATAGGTAGCGAAACTGCAGTCTTCCATTAAGTGAAACAATGCTCAATGTGATCCATATTTAAAACAAGGTTTGAAAATTTATCTATTAAATTTTTTGTTTTATCTATGATTGCGTTTATCCTAGGTGTCACATTATCTTTTATGTGGTCTTCACGGAGGTCGGATGCTTTGTGGTATCTTGTTAGCTGCTATCCTCACCATTATTTCAGAATACATTTTTCCAAAGTTGATTTCTCCAATATCACCTTCTTGATCTTCCCCATCACAGGGCATCTTCAACTCATCAAACATTTCTTTAAACTTATTTTTTTTACTTTGTTAGGATTTTCAGTCGTGTAATAATTCGGAAAGTCTTCATGTCAATAGTTCTCAAGTAGTTTATTTAATTATTTTTTAACGTAAGTCATTGTCTCAATGTCTGGCGTATCTCATAATCAAACGTACATAAGCTGAACATTCATATATTGTTAATGTATGTTAACCAACAACAAGCAAATTGCAAAATGTATTCCTAAAATCTACCGGTAAGCTCTAGAATTTCTTTAATAGTAAATATTCATTTACACGTCAGTACGTTTGTGCACGTTGGAACTAATGAAGCTTTCATAAATCGCGAAACTGCAGACTTTCATCAAGTGAAACAGAGCTCAGTGTGATTCACGTTAAAACAAGGTATGGAATTCTTATCTATTTAATCTAGACTGATCCTTTAGTTATTCTGTTTCGTCCTTCACGAAATCTGAATATCTTCTTTAAATATGAATAGTTGAGCGTTAATTATGCGTTCATGTAATACAATTTAAGGTAAAAGTTATATTCATCGGGCTTAATAGATTTATTTGAAATAGGATTACACTTTAATTCGATTCAAAAAGAATTATTATATTGCCAACTGACTTAGCATCGTTGAGAAAAAAGTATAGAGAGGAATGTCTTCACCGTATTTCCGAAACTACTTTCAGAATCGACGGTTTTTATTTCAGCTGGACACGCAATTAATATTAGAGTTTTTTTCAAATTAATATATTTTCTTTATACCTATCTTTTTAGTCTTTCTCTATTAGTCGAAATCAAAAGACTGAAAAATGAGAAGGCGAAAAGCTGTAATGTTATCTAAATTATTTATAAAATGTGGTCACTCTGTCTGGAAAGCAATTGTTAATTTGTCAGGGCCGCAGCAATGGAATAGTAATTAATAACACAGTATGCAAGTAATACTGATGCGGCCCTCCCGCATGCCTCTCATGTACAATGTAAGTGATGTATGTGATCCTGACTAGTGCAAGCATCCATCACCACAAGAACCCTAACGAAGAAAATGAGATCACCCATCATAATGTTACGATACCACTACCACTCACACTAGGCAAATATGAACTAGCTTAGGGACTTTTATATACCTGTATATACATCTGCTGACACAGTTGTCTTCAAGGATGAGAATTTTAGAGTAAAAACTTAAGTATATATATTATATTTTAAGTAAGCACATGCAGGAAAGCACAACCGATTGAATTCAGTAGATTCTAAGACGCCCAACCAGGCTGTATGTGAATAACATTGTGCTTATGTGCGGATTGGGGAGATTGCAAGTGTATATTGATCTGTATCTTTAAGATATCCAGATTCTATGAAAGAAGAAGTCTTTCCATAGCTTACCAGTAGAATATTTGGATTTTAAAAAAAACCAACAATATGTACGAGTATTACCATGCCATGACCGCTCCCCAGTTGGAAATATCGTCACAAACTGCCGCCACAAAGCTTCATTAGCCGCTATGGACCTCGCCTCATCATGTGTCCAATTTGGGTGCACGAGATCCACGGGGCGCGTTCTATGAATAGTTAACGACGGCCTTACAAAACGATGAGAACACAGAGGGCTAAAAAAGTAATCTGTATTTTAAGCTCTACTGTGGAATCCCAATTCACCTCCGTCTCAATCAATTGTAGTATTAAAAAAAAGCTGGGTTGTTTACTCCCTTACCTCATAATTCCTTATAAAGTCAAACCAACATATCATTCATACCCACAAAATTTTCTACGCAAGCATGTATTCCATAAGGTTTTTATTCGGTTGTATTAGTTTTTGGTATTTTTTTTACATATAACGTTAATATTATTTGCCATGCGGGCATAGATCAGTGGTTAAAGCGTTTGCTTAGCAATCCGAATGTCGTAGGTTTTATCCCCGACGGAGATAAAAAAAAGTATTTTAATCGATTTCTGATCTCTAAAATACTCCCGGTTCGTGTGAATTTGATCCCTCACCCGTAAAACGCCAATCAAAACCTATTAATCAAAATTGGCGGTAGTCTAAAGTCGTCCCGTAAAGACCACCCGTTCATAGTGAATTTTTAAATTAATAAGGACGATGCGTGAATGTCTGGTTGTAGTATATGACGTTAGCGGATCAACACACCACATACAGCGCTTACACATATGTAGAATGGTAAGCGTCATAGAATCCATAGATGAAACTTTAGAATCACTATCACCATCTGTCGGTATTCTCCTGTATGTGCTTACATAAAAAATATATACATACATCGGTATACTCCCATGTGAATTGCAAATTGAAATAATCTTTTCTCGCTTAGCATCCACGTGGATTATGAAAACAGAAATATATAATACGTAATGATTACAATTCATTTTACGAGTATACCAAGCCGGTAACACTATATAACTTTCTCATTTTTTATTGGGCATGATATATCCGAGGTGTGCAGGTCTGAATGCAGCCGGTTGCATTCAACAATGATTGAACTGCAGGAAGAGTGCAATTATACATCATTGTTACATACTCCAATCATCTCATAGTCTAGAAATGGGACACAACTCTGACAGCATTCAAACCTCTACCGATAAGTATTGCTTAGAACAGTGGTTCTAAACAGATGCAACGCAAAACAAAGAATTAATAATATAGAAAGATTGACAGCTGTTGATTTCGTTGATTGACTATTAGTCTTCTTCTTCTTCGTGTCAGCGACGTCAAATTATTTCTCCCAGTATCTGGCAACATCGATAGCCCGTGTGTTGCCTAGCACTAGGTCTTGAGGTGTGCAGCTTGTTGGGCACATGGTCGCAAAATAGTGGCTCTCCCTGCCGAAGAATTCCCCACCGCTCGAGGCTGTCATTTGTTCTACCAACACCGGTTCTTAGCTCTGGGAGCATGAAATGAACCTCCACGCGGTGCCCCCAGGAAACGGAATCTCGGACTTCCTCCTCCGGCCAATCTTTTCAACCCAGCGACAACAAAAGACTATTAGTGATATCAATTAATTTCATGAGAATGAACCTGTGTTAAGTACTTTATTTAAACAAGTTACAGGAACGCCATAATTATTTCATATGCACTCATTACTTGGAACTTATAACATTCCTCAATTATCCATCATAGTTCTCGCTTCATTCTATGTCATCTCTATCTCCCACAGGTCAGCCGAATACATTATAAACGCCACTATAATGCCATCAAGTTGTAATTCCATGAAAGCGCTTATGAAGAGTATTGGACGAGAATCATTATAATGCTAGATTATTGGTGCCATGATATTAAACAATGATCAATACAACAGAGAAGAATAAGCTACAAGTATAGAATTTTGACAACTTGGTGAAGGCTGCTATTCACGCATTTTCGAAATTCGTAAATTGCTGATGAAGTAAGTGAGCACTGTAAAAATGCACAAATGTTAAGTGAGTTGATCAACTTGTATTCTTTCAATAATAAAATTAAGCCCTATGCATGGGTCTCTTCTCCGCTTGATTTTCTGCCTTCTACATTAAACATCCTCCTGATATACTACTGATATCATCAGTTCATTTGTAGTGGTTTATCCTAAACTTCATTTGCCTTTTCTTGGACTCCAACCCTTTTCTGCGTTTCTTGAACAAACATTTCTCGCACATTGCCTTTTATAAGTATGACATTTCTTTCGGTAGCTTCTAATACTCTAGAAGTTCGAATATTTCTGATTCTATCTTTTAAATACACCATAATCATGTACTCCGTTGCTAGTTAACCAACTTTTTCATTTTTTGATTAATAGAGTTATGTAGGTACTTTATTTGTATTTTGTGTACCACTACAGTGTAAGATGTGCCCATATATAGAATGGTGTTTAATAGCTTTAATTACGACAGCAATAACACTTCAGTGAACTTGACCTGAGATAAAGTGTAAAGCAATTAACACAATCTTAATGCATTCGCAGGTACATAGCAAAACTCTCAGGTTGAATTATTTCCTGTAATGAGGCTGCAAAATTTACTAAATTACAATTTATTCAGAGAGGTTAAGGCGTCATACAAACACCATGCAAATCTTAAATTTTTATACAAAAAATGTAGTCGACTGATTATAATACAATATCTGATATATATATTTGCTTGCCGGCGAGCCAAAGGTCGTGGGTTCGATCCCCGATAGAGATTTTAAAAAAAAATGATATCTGAACTCTAAAGTTGGTGTGAATTTGATCCCTCACCCGTAAAATGCCAGTCTAGTTAATATATGTCGACCAAGAACTGGCAGCTTCCAAAGTTCCTTCCTTAATGCCACTGGTAAGCTATGGAATGCTCTTCCAGCGTCTGTGTTTCCTCCTTTCTACAATCTGGATCTCTTAAAGAAACAGATAAATATACACTTGCAATCTCCCCAACCCACACACAAATACGAACACAACACACGTTTCCCGCATGCAGCGTCCAGCCTCCCTGGCTGAGCGTCATAGAGTGCACTGGTCTTAATTTAAATTGGTGGTAGACGAAAGTCGTCCCGTGGAGAACCCCCATTCATAGTAAATTCCAAGGATGATGCGTCGAATCTCGGGATGTAGTATATGATGTTGGCGGATCAACACTCCACATGCTGCGCTTATCCATATGCAGCATGGTAAGCGTCATAAAATTCCACAGATGACACTTTAGAATTACTACCACCATCTGTCTGTATTCTCCTGTTTTTAAGAGAAGATGTATCGACAGAAAGTCAGTGCCAAAATTGGTTGCAAAAAATTGAACCCGAGATTGCTTAATTGTTGAGACACTACCTACCACTGTGCCATGTCGTTCTTTTACTCGTAGACAAAACGCGGAAATACCCACAGCGTATTAATGGTTTAACTATTAACTATAATACTGGATCTTGTTATAAAATACACAATGTTGTTTGTATGAATCGTATGAATTATTAATGACGTGTAAATCGTTTCAGAACAATGAGTCAGCAAATACGATTCAATTTCAAAAAAATCTCAAGCTCAATTATAATACTCTAATTAAATCGTTATTTAATTACTATGTGCCTTTGTAAGGTCAACGCTAAATATTCTTTTCAACCTTTGTGTGGATAATATCGTTAAAAAAAACTCATTGATCAATGCAAACAAGCTGTAGTATTGCTAATTTATTTATGCACAGAAATTGTGATCTAATTATTAACAGTTTGAAACACTATTGGTATAAATTGTATCTTCATCTTCTTCAAAACTCTATTGATGGGTCACGCATTACTGTCATAAAAATTTACTGTTTGACGAATGTATCGGCTTTCTCTAGGGTTTTGTGTGATAGCAAGATTCCAGTTAGGACCAAAGGTAAAATCTACAAAACTGCTGTAAGGCCAGCTATGCTCTACGGATCGGAGAGTTACACCCCGTTGAAACGTGTCTTGGATAGGATTCATGTGGCAGAGATAAAGATGCTGAGAAAGACGGGCGGTGTACTCACACCTTATTTGATAATTTTGATCTAATTGATATTACAAAATTTAATTAAGAATTACCGACCGAAAAAATATAGAGTATATATTTGAATGAAGCGACATTTTAGTAAATGAAAAAACCACAGCGGTACCCTGACATACGAGTTTTTTGAGATACGAGCAAGCGATTTTTTGCTTTGAAGTACGAGCAAAATTTGAGATACGACCAATCGGCTAAGCGGGTCGGCTGGTTGCACACGAACCGCGCGTCACGATTTCCCGCGTGAATCCCGCATGGACAGAGTTCGAAATGAGCATATTCGGGGTTCATTTCGGGTGGCCCCCATACCTGAAAAAAATAAGGAAAACCGCCTAAGATGGTATGGGCATGTGACACGGAGAGATGAGGACCACATGGTGAAGAGAGCCCTCAACATACCCATGCTGAGAAGAAGACCTGGAAGACCACAGGCAACCTGGACTGCGACTGTAGACAAGGATCTGAAAACTCTGGGCTTGACCGAGAATGCAACGCAGGACAGACAGGCATGGCGAATGTGCACAAGGAGAGCCGACCTCAGATGATGGGAAATGGCGAGGTTAAAGAAGAAGAAGAATAATGTATCGGCTAAGTTGCCATTGGTGAGTGCTACAAAACGTAGCCAAAACAAATCGTCAAAAAAAAAAAAAAATCTCCTAAGAATTGGCAATGGAGAAAATCTATAAAAAAATATATGTACCTTTAAAAATTTGAGTAATAAATATAATTTTACGTGAAATCGTTTCATGAAGACATTGTTGATAAAGAGAGCCTAAGAGAGTGAGTTATTATGCACTTGTGTTACTGCACCACGTACAAGTCATAAGTCATAATATATTTACACAAGAGAGCATAACTTGCGCGAAGGCTCTTCCGTGAAACGCACACAATATTGACAGGTATCACAGGTGTGAGTGTCGGAAAGGCCATTATGAAATTCCTTCGCATGGGAAATTATGCGCCTCGGAAATGTTAGTAATAACACTGGCTAGCGAGAAAATTGTAAATCGCTTATACTTAGTTACCTGTGATTTTTTTATGTACACACGTATAGTGATGAAGAGATCTTAAAAGTCCATTATATCGCGCTTGCCTTCTATAAGGCTGTGAAGTAGAGTTTTTAAAACAGATACTTGTATGGAATACTGAGGGCACGATGATTTGATTATGTTCGAATACTACAGTCAATTAAGAGACGGAGATGAACTTGGCTGGGGAATTCACTACGAATACCGCAATAATAAAAGTACCGCAAGTGGTAAAAAAAGACTAGAGGCCTTTGAGATGTGGTCGTACAGAAGAATTCTCGGAATTTCCTGGAGAGACCACGTCACGAACAATGAGGTTCTCAGAATAATCAAGAAAGATAGGCTACTAATAAGAACCATCTCAGAGAGGCGAGCCCGATGGATCGGTCACATCATGCGCCACGATGGTCTTCTTCACGATATTGTGGAGGGGATGGTTGAGGGTAGAAACTGTAGAGGGCGCCCTAGACGGGAGTATTTGCAGCAAGTATTCGAGGACATGAATTGTAGTGCTTATGATGAGCTGAAAAGGGTTGCGGAGGACCGAGAGGAATGGAGATCGAGATGCAAGATTCTGTTGCTGCAAACCAATCCACCGGATTGATACTACGAAGAAGACCGCAATACAGCATAAATATATTACAATTTAATAGATCTAGCAAAAATTATTATATTATAGGAAAAAAATACAAAAACAATGGTTCAAATATGGTGACATTAATAAATTAATACTTTTATTTTGTTTGATTTGTTGATTTGTGAATCATTTGTTTCAGTTCTGTTAAAAGTAATTTCAATATAAATTGGGGTAGAAAAACGATTAAAATGAATATTTTTTGTGTTGACATGACCAAAGACATCTAAATCATTTTTTACTTTTGAAACTGGACCTCTTAATCTAAAACTTCCAAGGGTCCAAAAAAATCTAAGCTGAAGTACTTATCTTCCATGTTATTATTCACTATCTATGTTACATTCAATTATATGATAATTCTTATATATAATTTTACATGATAATTCAATATAAAAACCAAATACGAAAAAAATATTTATTATATGTTACAAAACCCAAGAAAGGTTACTCAGTACTGTTCAAAAGTAAATATTTTTTAGTAACAACAACAACATCATCAACATGTCTATTATCTGCTGGATATACATGACTCCCAATTTCTCTGGATTCCTCTCTTTCTGCTAATCGCCACATGTCTTTAGTCTATTTGGTAGAGGAGCTATTTATAATTCAACTTAAAGGTTCTTGAAAGATATATTTTAATTATTTATCCTAATACAACAAAACATAATGATAATGTATCATAGATTAAAAACCGTGTGCTTTTAAACTAGGAAATGTTTTAATGGACTCATTGCAATAATAATAAAAGCAATTATTTTCAATTAGAACGTATTGATTGCATATAAATACTGTTGTAACGACGTTAATGTATTATTATGCACGTTAAAGCATGTTTTATTAAATGGTATTCTAATGTCCCACCACAAATAGCGAAACATTAAATTTGTATTTAGTACTTTTTATGCCAAACCATAAAAAAGATCAACCCACAAAGTCACTGCTTCTCAATATTTTAGAGCCACAGATTGTTTGTAATTTTATGATCATATTGCAGAGAGGAAAACTAGCATAGTTCAAAAAAAGTACATTTTAATCATAACATTTGAATTAACAGCATTAATCAAACTTAAGTATAAATATTTAACAGCTCTTCTAAAACGGCGCATAGTCACATTTTTTTATTTAACGAATTAAATATTTATGGAGAGTTTGTAACTTTACACCACATAACTTTTAGTTAAAACGTATACGAGGTGAAATTGCGCTGCGGGAGAAAACAATATATTTTTAAGACAAATTTTCTTTAGTTACTTTTATTTGTTACTAGCTGACCCGGTGAACTTTGTTTCACCCGAAAGGCAATAAATGAGCAGATTTTGGATTTTATTAAGTTGAATTTTTCGGTACATATGATATCATATATTTGGTCTGGTTGAATTCTATTGCAGTAATCGACGAAACTTCAGCAAGTAGTTGTCAGCATTTCGACGAATCGTCAAACGATATGCGTTATAATTCATCGAGCTTAGATTCTTGGTAGTTTCTTCACCTGAAATTAAGACAATAGATTTTTAATTTTGTATGTAAAGCTAACATCCATATTTGTAGCATAATTATAAAGGGGTGAAGATAAATGATTTTAAATCGTTTGCCGGTTATTTGTCCAATTTTCTCTAAAAAAACATCTTAATCTTTAAGTCTGTTATTTTCCTGGTAATAAGCAGTGTAATTGGTCATTTATTGGAAACCTAAAAGCAAAACCAAGCACTGAAAAATGTATGTCATGACGGAATCAAAACTATGATATTGATTATATATATTGATTACTCACCATTCAATGGATTTTTCATTTTGATATTGAAATAATATCCATCTTCTCCTTGCCAAAACATCAGTGGGTATTGCAACGTGTCATATGAACGACGTGTTTCAGATATCTGTTGTAGTTGCCCAGTATCACGACGTGTGTACCAGATAGTCGTTTATCCGCTCTGATCACGACTTTGTAGACCTCGATCAAGCTCTTCCTCCATATTGTCATTGAAGTATATTTGTACAAATTTATGCTGTGCATCTTCGAGAGGTTGGAATGATCCGATTCGATGGTGAATCTGTCCTTGTATCTACAGAATCAAAAGCAAAGACAATATTACTGATTTATAAACACTTTTTTTAAGAATTACCATACATAATTCAAAGCAATAAGTGTAGTATGTTATTCTGTTAATTAGATTGTGTGTAAGTACAAAAATAAATAAATAAATACCTTGAATGTCGGATTAAATCCTCGTCCATTCTAGAGTTCGTGCAAACGGATCGCTTTGGCATATCGTAAAGAGACTTGTCAATGTTGTCGCTGGAGGTGTCTCAGCACGTTGAACAACATTTGAAGCCGTGAAATATACCCAATGACCATTCTCCAGATGCACCGCCAAATGCACAACAGCAGTATGAAGTTCGTGATAAGGGATTGCGAATATACGCCAAATCGCTTTGTACCAAACTTGAAAGCGCGCAATTTCATCGTTGGTATTCGAGGTTAGGATGCCAAAAACCACCAAATCACTGCCTTACATTCGTAATGTTTCAATCCCTAGTTCCATGATGGCTTTTTTCGTGAAAGATTCGATCGTTTTGGTCGCAAATATCGGCACATTAAGCTAACAGAAACTCGAAAGTTCTTGAAACAAAACGTCAACCGATAGACTTCAAAATATCTATGTAACCATAGACAATAATAATATCAGTTGTCAGATTCCTTGCCTTTTGTTATAACATTTTTTACAAATAAAAGATTAAACTGATATTTTAACTCATATTTATTTTGTTTTTGTCTTTTTTTTCCTGCCTTTTGTTTTCTTTTTTGTTTCAAAATATTCCGTACCTTACGTAGGTACCTACTTACAATACCTACTATTGCGTCATTTTTATTTATGTTTCTGACTATGGCAACACCGTCTAAACTGACAGCTGTCAAGTTACAATAATCTTGTATGAAAACATGTTTACGTAAATGTTCAATATTTTTTCTTAATCAAATCAATTTTGAGTATCCCATGGACGTTTTTGGGTTCTAAGCTACCTTTCCACCAATTTTCAGCCAAGTCGGTTTGGCCGTTCTTGAGTTATTAAAACAAATATAACCCGACTTTCTTTTATATATATAGATTATTACTATTTGTGTTAATTTTTAAGTTACCAGATCTACTTTCAAAATCATAAAAATATTTTTTAATAATATAATATGTACTTTAAATAAATAATCCACAGATACTTGATTGACTTTCGTGTAATTTTTATAAAATTAAAATAAATCCAAATATTTAAACTACAACTGTCAGTCGATTTAAACATCAAGATGCCAATTCTGAAATTAAAGCCAATTGTTTTTTTTATGAAATATGATATATTTTTACATTCAAATTCATGCAAAACCTGTTTTACTTTAACGATGTCATTTCGCATTTCTAGATCTCGCAAAAAGCCTTCCGAAGGAGCAAAAAGGACGATGCTAAAACAAACGTTAAATGGCGACCGCAAATTGAATTGAGCCGCAAAACTTGTACGATGTCTATTCTAGTTTTGCGAACACATCAGGTAAATTGTGCTTAGCTGATGTATAAGAAAATCTTAGAATAATTAAAAAAATCTCTATATATATTTTTACATAAACTGTTATATATTATATATAAATTTCAGAAAGGCAAAATAAACGTGTGTTTCTCACTCACTTAGACACATCTCATTCCAGTTCATAATTAATAATATAGGTACATTGTATATTCCCACACATTATTTAAATAATCATATTAATATAAGCTTAACGTAATTAATACGTGTACGTTTGGTGTTGGATGGGAATTGCCAGTGTACGAGTATATTAATTAGCTTCAAGGGACGTAGGGATTGTTGTATGCCGGAGACAGAGATGTAGGGCGAGCATTTTAAAACCTAAGTGTGGTGTTACAAAACAACAAATGAAAAAATACAAAAAATGTCTACATTTTTTTTTTTTTTTAATCAAATATAAAAAGATACATTTTTTACACAGTAATTTACATTCCATCTTTTTTTAAAAAAAAATTTTCTTTTTTTTTAAATTCGCTTACCACACCACTTAAAGATAAGATTTTGTGTGTGGCGTGGGATTCATTTATGTTATTTTACAGTTATATATTTATACAGAATTTTACATATACACATTTATACATTGTAATAATTTTGATATGATACTAACATTATATAATTAAAATTTTAAAATACTATATATAGAATTAAATCTAAAATATATATAAATTAATAATACATCTTTAGTACATTTCATTATTTCAATTTCTTATGCAGTGACGTCATTTTATCATTAATATTGTTGCAAATATTTCTCGTGATATTATTTATACACTGTAGGTAGTTTAATTCAGCTAATATGTGGTAATTTGTAAGTGAGAATTCATTATTGTGTACCAACTGGTTGAGGTTTTCTATCGAGTCATGTATAAGTTCTTTTATTTGAATTTTGTCATTAATATTGTTGCATGTGAAGTCATTCATTTTTATTTAGTTTTTGATTTAATTCAGTAGTTTGTAAGTATTTATATTGAAATGATATAAAATGTACATTTTTTATTAGCTGAAAAATATATATATTCAGCCAGATTCAATTCGACTATATGCTATTTTCATCATTTTATCTCTTACAATGCAAAGGTGGCTATTGGCATTATGGTTAGTAGGTGTGTTTGTTTTGTGGATTTTATTTGAATTCGTGCAGTTGTTACAAACGGGTGTCTCCTAACTCTTACAATTTATGTGATTGTGGCTACCTGCACAGTACAAGCAGATGGGAGGTTGGGTCTTGGCTAGACATCTTGCTGCTGTGTGTCCAAACTTTTGGCAGTGGAAACACTGCATTAGTGGGTTGCAGTCCTCAATGTTCACTCGGCTGTATCCAATGTTAATTTTTTTTTCTCAATTAGTTGTCTTCTTATGGTAGGAGTTACTTGAATAATATAGTTAGTGGTATCCCACTCTTTTCCATCATTGTTTTTTTTATCTTTATTTCTTTTATCAATTTCATTTTTGTCGTGTCCTATTCGTTCAGTCCGTTTTGGTTCACGATGTTACTTATAAGATCACTCTCACTCATGTTTTTTTGTAGCCTCTTTATAATTAGGTTAGGTAGTTTTTTTTTATTTCCTCAGCCGTAACTTCGTCACCAATTTTATTGTTAATTTCTTTACACAGTGAGTTTGCTTCCTCTTTTGTTGCACAGATGATTAGGTTTTTCTGTTCACCGATTTTTTTAAAGCTTATGATACCCATTTTCATTTTATTTAGGTTTATGTTTTTTGTAATATTATTTTTTATTGTTTCGGCACTTGCACTCTTTTTTGATTCGATAATAATTGCGTGTTTTGTGTCTTGTTTAGTATTGTAGATTGTTTTATAGTTTGTTGTATCTTTTGCTGCACTTCTTGTAATTGTTGCATATGATATCTGGGTCTTTGTCAGTTCTTCTATTTTTTTTGTGTGTTGCTTATTGTTCTGTATTATTTCATTTGTCCACCATATATAGATCACGTCACATATAAAGGATAAATCCGCCCTATCCTTGAATATGGCAGTCACTTTTGGGTCGGAGCCCGAAAATACCTTCGTAAGATTGGTTTACTTAGTCTTTTCTACCGTTATTACCACGATCGCTGCTTTTCGGAACTTAAAGAACTAATTCCTCCTGCACCCACCCTCAACCGTCAAACTCGTCTTACACTTGCCGAACATCCATACACGGTTAAGATATGTCGATCAAGATCATGCAGTTTCCAAAGTTCCTTCCTAAATGCCACCGGTAAGCTCTGGAATGTTCATCCAGCGCCTGTGTTTCCTCCTTCATACAATCTGGATCTCTTCAAGAAACATATAAATATACACTTGCAATCTAACACACTCAAACACGAACACAGCACACGTTTCCCGCATGCAGCGTCCAGCCTCCCTGGCTGAGCGTCATAGAGAGCACTGGTCTTGACCAGCTGTCCTGCATATGATTACATAAATAATCGGAATCAAAAGTAATGATACAGGCTCCACCTATGATTATATGACATTACATCATTTTAATCATTGTCATTATTTAATTTATTTGAACTTATTAAAGGTTCTAATGATTATTTATTTATTTATTATATAATAGAAGTTCCAAGAAAAAAGTTACAGAGCATAGAATATACAATACATACGTACAAAAGATAATAAACAGATAAAAATAATATAAAAGAAGAAGAAGATGACACATGTCGATATCTAAAAAACTAGGAGAACTATACCATCGACAAAAGAGGAAAAGGATGTAAGAAAATGATCGAGGTCTGCTGGTAGGCCATTTAGGAGCGCCATTGCCGTTGTACCAAATTAAGTGCTTGAAGCTCCACAAGCATCAACTGGGATCAAAAACAATGGATAGTTACGAGCATGGGTATGCCTATCTGGAACATAGAAGTTGAAACATTCAACAATCCCAGGGTTGTGAATTGTACCGCGAAGAAGAAGGAATGAATGTTTGAGTGCAGCAATTTTCCTCCGGGACTCTAGCGAATGGAAAGAAAGCATCCCTAGAAGAAAAATAGTTGGGTAATGTTCGGAATTAAATTAATTGAACGGATAGTTACCGTAAATGCATTTGCATTATAAGAGATAAAATGATTCATCTACTAGATATCTATTAAAATAGAGAGAAACGAAGATGATTGATAAGATAGAAATGATAAGATATAAACAATATCATTTTACAGTAACACTCTACTGAAATGTATCCAGTTTTATAAAATCAATACTATAATATAAATGAAAGGCAGTGCAACTAAGTAGTATTCATTATTTTCAGATATACCATTTAACAGATAATAAAAAAATAATTGATGGTTTCGTTATGTTAATTAACTTTAACATCGTTTTAACGTTAATTTTTTTTTGTTGGTAAATATAATGACTGTCAAAATATTTGAAAAATGTAAAAAGATAATGTTTTAATGGTAAAAATTGAACCACTATTTGTCAGTTTTAACTTAATTTTCAGCAAAGGATTATTGACATGAAGATTTAATTCTATACATAGTTTCTGAAAATTTTAATTATATAATGTTAGTATCATATCAAAATTATGACAATATACAAATATGTATATGTAAAATTCTGTATAAATATATAACTGTAAAATAACATAGATGAATCCCACGCCACACACAAGATCTTATCTTTAAGTGGTGTGGTAAGCGAATTTAAAAAAAAAATAAAAAAAAAAGATGGAATGTAAATTACTGTGTAAGAAATGTATCTTTTATCTTTTTATATTTTCGAGATTTTTTTTATGATTTATTTTTGTGCATGAAAATGTATTTGGATTTATTGGGATTCCAAACTAAGCTCCCATATTCCAGAACAGATAGAACGAGTGAAGAATAGAGATTACGAAAAAATAGAGGGTTACGAAATTGACTAGCTTGGCGGGTGATGAACCAGAGAAGATTTTGGAGCTTATGTTTTTTTTTATCAACTACGAGTAAATGCTCCAACCACGAGTACATAGCTTACATAGCTAATACTAAAGAGGTAGAAGAAGAAAAAGTCATTAAAATCCACTTATAAAAAAAGAAGTAAATTTAAAAGTAAATGTATCTCATATAAGTCAAACATAATACAACATTGTTTAAAAAATATCTTATGCTGTGACATGTTATATAATAGTCTCTTTAAACTTCTCTAGTTATCGTACAAATAAAAAATTTAAAAAAACCCTGGATTCTTGAGATGTTTTTTCTAATAGTGCACGAGTATCCACTTAACTCTTGTACCGAGTGTTATGTTTTTACATGCATTATGCAAATTGCGAATTGCCCGCTTACCTGTGCCACATTTCAATGTGGATGAGAGACAAATAACTTTGAAAGCGCAAGCAAACAAGAGGAAGAAGAATTTGCATCTGAGGCATTATGACTATGGTGTTAACCTCGGTATTTGCACTTGAATCGCGTAAGGTCTGGTTAAATCATCAGCAATTGAATATTGGAGAGGTCACTCATTCGCGTAACTGTAAACAATAGTCTCATAAACTGGAGAGACACTCAGATCGGCCACGGGAGGTAGTCCTAGCACGGTCTTTGGCAATCGGGCTTTCATGCGCCAATAGCCTGAACTCACTACCGGAAAGCATAAGAGCTTAAAGCAGAGGCATCCTTCAGAAGCAGACTCAAGACCACCTTTTACTCAGAGAGGGAAAGAAGCGCTTTTGGAATGATCATTCGGTCATAAAAAGAGCGCTATACAAATACTAATATAATAATAATAATAATAAAATACTCTAAGACTAAATAAATAATAAAGTAAAAAATACATTTCCAACTTTACCTATTAACCAACTGCAAGATGTTAGACTGATTAACCTTTTTATTTTTCAAAAGTAAAAGTATTGTACCACTTCATATTCAACACAACATACTCGTATATGTTGCCAAATATCATTTAAGAGCTGCATTCTGCCTCGTTCAAGATTAACCTAACTCAGTATCTGGAAGCTCCCGTAAGTACTATGCATGTACGATTACTGATGACCTTCCTAATGGAGATTTTTCATAATTGAACAAAAACCTGATGAAGCTATAATTAAATTTTATTTTATTAGTTCAATAGAATCGTCCCCAAAAAGGAAAGGTGTATTTTAAGGAGCGGAATCAGAATTTTTCCATTTTGAAGGTTATGAAGAGACAAAGGTGGCATGCTATTCAACCAAATCGCCTCGAATGATGATATATTTCACGTAAAGGAGGCCTAATTCAGGCATGCACTCTAGGAGTTTCTTTGGAGAAATGATTTGTTGGCGTCGTCTGTTTGATGAGCATTGGGACCTTCTGTTGCTTTTCTTTATTGCTTTGTTCTTAGTACTGAATCATAAGTACCTATATTTGTATATTAATCTTGATTGTACTTCAGTAACGATTTGAATATTTTTAAATTTGTAATGTTCTGTAGTGAAAAAAATAAATCAAGGCTTAGGTCTGTCGAAAGAGGGAGAGGGCTTGTATCCGCTTACGTAATTCAACAATCTTTAAAAAGTTGCACCATTGCACTTCTAATAATCTACGAAAGCTCAAGTCGTCGAAACCCAATATTTAATGTATGCTTTATAGTTATTTGATTGCTACACACTTGTAAATATTTTATTTATTAATTCATTACAATGAATCTATATCGAAAATGTTTAAAATTTTGTTGTATGTTTATGTTTCAAATAAAGGCTTTTTATATGAAATGTTTGCAAATGATCTCCATTATTCGCGTAATTTCCTTGTTCCATCGTGGCGCGGTAACGTGGCAAGAAACGGAAATGCAACTGACGCGAAATTGAATTATGCAATTTGCCTTGCAGAAAATTGCACGGTAACCATTGGTAACAGAGCAAATTATGTACTAGAGATGCAGGCTAAACAATTGTTATCCTTATACTCGGTGATATATTTTTATTTGGAAAAATGGCACCTTTATCGAGTAAAGAAATCATGCACCACGTAAATGGTTTTTAAGATAATACGAGCTTTGAAATTACATTTTTCTTTGCCCATTAATTTAAACTAAAAAACTCTTAATAGTATATTTTGGGTAACCATCTAAAACGTAGTGTAAAAATGTATATATGTAAACTAAGGCATACAATGCAGATATAATCTTACAATTTAGGCATTTCAAAAGATTAACCTGTCACTATCTATAATATAGTACTGAAGTATTTAATAGTATAAAGGAATGATGATCCGTACTAAGGTAACTGACACCGCTGAAAGAATTTGCTTGAGTTAAAATATAGCTGTAAAAATCACATTGCCTGAATATCACCAAAAACGATAAAATGAACGTGTTGTATGCAGAATGACTCTCAAGAGACTACCAAACTTTTTAAGCCATCTAACAACAAGATATACATTGTAGATAAAATCAAGGGACAATGTTGGAATAAAGCGGATGGAAAAAGCAAAACAACGTGAAAAATTAAGCACCTATGATTAAGTTTTATAGTCTTGTAGCAGATGAAGAAATGTTAATGATAACTTGTGAAGATGTTTTTATATAATATATATTTCAAAGCTCTGTATTGCGAAATTCCTCCATATCTTTGCTCTTCTGATCCTTCGTCGTGTAGAACATAGAGAAGCTGGTATTCTGTTCAAAGGCTCTCCTCAGGGACTGTTAAAGTAATGTCCTGCAGGCAAACACAGGCAAGGTATTCCACGGCTGCATAGAGCGTATTGCTGCTGTAGTTCTCCTGGAGCAGGGCACTTTGTCGGCCTGGACGGAAGAAAGCTCATTTCAAAGCTCGACGAACATAATGCTGACTTTTGAATGTCTCTGTTGCAGCTTTAAAGATTTGTATTTTGCTGTTTACGTTGTTAAATTGTTCACTTAAAAATAGTAAAATGTTAACTATAATGTGCATCTGAAAACACTTATCAACTTAACTGCTATGACTCAGTAAAAGGTATGTTTTAAATTGTAAAAAATACACAAGAAATTGTCGTAGTTGACGTTTTATTTTGCGTAACGAATGTCGAGCAAAATACAAAGAGTTATACAAAAGTAAAATAATATTTATGTGCTCCTAGTTACCAATGCTAATTTTATTAGATCAAGCAATGAGGTGGAGAAATATACCTTCTTTTTAATGATTATTCCATGGATCCTTTACAGTTATCGTTATAATATGCTAAGTCATAATGCGTTTTCCAATCCTATACTGAAAAAAAAATCACGTTAGGTATTTAAGTATTAATTTAAAGTATATATATTCCTTAATCCATCAATATGTTATATTATTTTTTCTACTGTCATACATTCAATGTAACATAGGACCAGTCAGATAGATATAACATATTTTTCATATCATATCAACTATTGAAAGCTTTCAAATATGGAAATGCTAGAATAAAAACAATTATATTCTTTGAAAGTATTTAGTTTTTAAAATATATTTCTTATTTATTTAAAACCAAGTAATTGCTTAAACTATACGAAATTATTCATTACTATGTTACTGTCAAGACTAAAATGAGCAATGTTTATATTATCTATTTTATTTATAATAAATTTCAGAATGTAATAGAATACTCATAGATTCAATTCTTTATCACAAATGAATGTAGAAAGATTATCTTCTAATTACGACTTAATAAAAATTATTCACCCCTTTAATGAACACATTTAATACGACCCACATTGTCTGATAAGGTAGTTTGTATACAGGTGTTCTGTTTTATCATTGTGTTTCTATTCACTTGTATAAATTATACGTCATAGCTACTTAAGGCCACTCCTTCTGAAGGCATTAACCTATATATATTTGGTATTTACATAAAATATTCCCAAGAGTATTAATTTACACAACTTGACCATTCAGTCTTTTACATGCTTAATTAACATAAGTGAAAAGTTACTATAACATAACATGAAGTTTAAACAGATAGTACCTAAATAGGTGTGAATATTGCGTATTAAAAACAGTGATAATACGAGTAATATCCTGCATAGTTGTGTTGCTCATGACTAAATAACTTGGAAATAATTATGTTGTATGCTACAAAAGTAGTAGATTTCTGAAGTCTATTTCACCATAGTCAGTTATAAATTTAAAAATCAAGACGCCAAGTTATAATATAAAATTTGTTGTGTATAAATACATTAGAACATTTTAAGCGTGTAAAACGTAAAATGTTCCTTATATGGCACAGATAAGGGAAAAAAACGTTTACTTCCTTTACAAAAATCAATTAAAAAATATTATTTATATACAGTCGTGAGGCAGCTTACCAAAAATATACAAATAAAATTCTAGTTATTCAAAACCACGCGTAACAACTGTTTCCGGCTAAATCAAAAACGCATTTTTCTTGTGAAACCACCAAAGTGATTACTGAGGTCCACAATGCGGTTGTCAAAGCCTTCAACTAACAATAAGCAATATCACAACAACAGGCCTGAATCCAACGTAATTCTAAAATTTATTATAGATTATTATTTAATACGCTAGCATTAAGACGGTATTGCAAACTGCTAAAACCTTTAATACGAACATGTATTTATTAAAGTCAGCTTTAAGACTTGATTTTTTAAATTTTATTCCAATTTTCATATTTTCGTTCATGCCATCTAAGATATCTTATGATAATTATTAACAAATATTAAGCGTTGCAGATCCTTGATACGTTTTTCACTAAGAGAGCTATGGTAGGCCAACTATACACAGAATGCATTCGGCGATGTTTCGGATGAAACGAGGCCCGAGGAGGTTGATACAGTTTTGCGACCGGTTATTAAAATCTGACGTGTTCAGAATGATAATGATAAGTCACTGAATCTGTCACACAATTCAGCACTGTTTGTCAGCCACCGGAAGTGATCAAAGTGCAGGCTTTATTTTTTTTAGCAGCTACAGCTATAGTTTTCTTAGAGACTGATACTTTCGAGCTTGTTTCAAAAATGTATCGCACGTCCAGGAGCTTAATTTTTGTAGCATTTTCAGTGGTCCACAGTACCAACGATTTAACAGGATACACACAAAAGTCTGAAAATCACTGAAGTAGAGTCACATTAGAGAATTACGAGTTTCGTTGGTTGAATTGTGTCACCCGTTTTGTGCCACTCAACTGCTGAATCTTGATATTTAATTTGTTCTCAGGTGTGATTCGTTATGCAGAAGAAGTTTAATTGTCAGATTTACGCATTTCTCAAATGCTAATGACGGCACGTTATACATTCAGTTCTGCGATATAAGTCATGAGTTCTGCCATTTTACAATAACGGATAGTGTACATAAAAGCATTATAAACTTCTGTTACGAAGTATCTATTCAAAATTAAATGCGCGCATTTTAAGTTCAATTATTATATAATACTTACACTTATTAAATTGCTAATTTTTCGTGCAATTCCATTATTTATATCTCCATTAAATTATAATTGTTGAAATTGCTTTAATAGTGATTTCTCAAAACTAACAGCCGGCCTTTGAGTTTTATATTAATTTCCAATAATGTCGATTATTAGTATCGTTCAGGTCGCGCTGCCTTTGTGGGCTCGGATTAATTCGAAACTAGTATCTTTGTGAATAATAATTGATAATATATCAACGTACAAAATGGCATCGATCATGTTACACCGGCGTTGAAATAATCCCACGCTAATATTTTGATATTAATTGCTTGCAAATACTTAGATACTAATAAACCTCACAAACGTGTTTAATCATTTGATTAAGTATTGCAAGCTTAGTAAATTTGCTTACACAAAACAATCTTAGATCGCTTGATTTTGTTGTACTGTACTTAATGTTAACGGACTCATATTATTGACAACTGATTTTAACAAACACTGTCTTTTCAACCACTGATTATTTCTTAGTTGTATATTTCTTGAAAGGATTTTATGGACATTAAATATAACTAAAAAAATATATAAAAGATTAGAAAGATGAATAATAATATTATTAATTAAATATACATATACTATACATAAAATTCTATTTTCAACGCGTCAATCCAAGCACAAAAATAACGGCAGAAGCGGGATGCAAACCGAGTGGTACTTACTAAAATAAATAGACTGTCGGAAAGTAATAATATTAAGCTTGTGAATAAATGAAGACTGATTGAATAATAATAAAAATATACATACTTTGAATATATACTATAGCGACATCTATCGTACGATGATAACAATGATATAAATACTAGTTTCAACGCGAGTCGGTCTAGGCATAGCAATGGCGCAGTTGGCCGAGCGGTATGAATACCTGGGCATAGTTGTTGGTTTCCAAGGTCCGCGGTTCGCATCCCGCTTCTACCGTTATTTTTGTGCTTGGATTGACGCGTTGAAAATAGAATTTTATGTATAGTATATGTATATTTAATTAATAATAATATTGTAATATAGGCAATGATCTATAAAAGTAGATTAGAATATTGAAATAATAAAATAATATTCTAATAAAAATTAAAAAATTAATATGAATATTAATATTTTTAAAGTGACAAATCGTATTTATTTACACATAAAATATATCATAACATCTTAAATAATAGATGAATACTTGCTTTACATGTTGATCAGCCAGTGAAACAAAAAAATATTAATAAGTATACTACTAGGTAGTTCGGAAAGCAATGTCATTTGTAGCGAAAAAAAATATCGAACGTTTTTTATCAAGGCGTTTCAAATGATCATGAAAGAGAAATTTATTCTCATTCACCGGCTTGCGACTATGGCTTAATAGGTCTTTATCAGTTTCAACAGGACTTCAAGTACGTGGTGCACTTCAACATCAATAATGCAGAATCGAAAATTTTCATACCAATTTTGGCACTGGCGTCACTACATATTTTACGTACACGTTGGATATTTTTTCTTCCTTAAAAATTATTTTATGGAGACTCGTGCGGGAGGCTAACGTTCAACAGTGGACGGATACAGGCTGATGATAATGATGATGAAAAATTATTTATAATGGGTCCGCCAAATAACTTTTTTTTAAACAAGGCGCAAAACGTCGAGTGTAGCTTCGGCTATGTGGCACTTAGCGCCGTCCTGTTGAAACCAAATGTTGCCAATATTCTCCTCTTCAATTTTTGTGAACAAAAATTCGTTCAACATAGCCGCGCCGCATGGAAGCGCCATTGATGGCGCTTCACGCACACTCTCTGCCACAGCAGCAATATTCTCGGGTGTACGCACTGTTTTTGGCTTTTCACGCTTTGGTTTATCGATGAGGATGCCAGTTTCTTTCACTTTTTTCACAAGATAACGAACATACGGAGCTGACGGTGATTCTCTTCTTCCAAAATCCGTACGCAATTTTCGCACACATTCTGCAACATTACCATGATTTCAAAGTAATGTCGCAATATTTTCCAGCGTTGTTCAAGCGTATACACAACCATATTCGTTCAGCGGAAGGATTAAACTAATTATTTGTCAAATCAGACATGAGTTAAGTGTTACCGTACACGAAATAAGCACTAGTTGAAAAAAAAAACGTTAGATGGCGGACCCTATACTTTTCACAGTAAAATGTTTTTACAAATGCTGCATTTCACATTGCACATTTGAAAGAGTACATTTAGTTTTAACTATAGCGTAAAATAAATCAAAATTTATTCACAAATAAGCCATTGCTGTAGGATCTGAAAAAATATATGATATTTCGGCTTAAGCGTGAAATTGTACGTGAAAAAAGTACAAGAAAGTCCTCTGCTGGGAAAAATAACAACTTTCGTAACAACGCAATATTTCAAATCTTTTGTAATCCAAGTTGGATAATAAATAGTAAGATAAGAAGAGTCTTCAATACATGAAAGTATATTGTTCCCCTATCTCATCGTTTGTATATAAAATTACACTTAATATTGGTAACTCCTTGTATACTCGTACAACAATATAACCAACAGATTCACGAAGTATACAAAGACAATACCGGTAATCTTTTTGTCTGTAAACCAACAAAGCAGCGGATGGACTATCGGCTATTATTTTAACACAATTATCTGTATATTTCGATTCTGTGCCCGGAACATTTTGGTATGACCACACTTTACCAACTAAATAGTATTAAAAAATATTTTTGCAAATAAATATAGACTTTCTCTCGTAAGTAGAGACATTCTTTTAAAGTAACCAACTGTTATAGTAATTCTATTTTGGAATGATAAGTGAGGATGCCTCAGATCTAGACTCACCTAAAATCCCAAAAAACATCTTATACGGGTATTCAAATACAAAAAGTGAAAGGATTTACATATTTTGCAAGCTAATCGTTTTATAATCGCATCTCTTTTCTAAACGCAATGAGTTACTGTAATGTGATCTGTGTATATCTTGGATGCGAGTGCTTTTGGTTATAGGGTGTGATACTGAAAAAATATCCTGCTTCGCGAGCATGCGTAGCATAAAATTTAAAAATATTTATAGTGCTTAGCTGCCTCTTTAGGATAACATGGTCCATGTCTCGGTGGAATCAAGCTAGTCACCATATTTCTTTTAAAAAATCTGATCAACAAACTCCCGTTTGTGTGTGCGTGTGTTTTATAAAAAGTTTAAAAAAATGCTGTATATACTTTTTTCTCAGGGGAGCTTTGCTTACATTGACATCAGCATGATCTAGTCCTTGGTTACTGTTACCGAAAACCTCGATAGACAATCTTTCGTCTTGTATTTTTGTCGCTCGCCACACCTTTATGTATGGCCACATTGGGACTAGTTACATAATTTTGCCACGGACACCGCTGGTGACCGCGAGCGGAAACCGGCGTGGTTCGTCCCGGTAGTCAGTTGGTCCCAACCTTTTGGCGAAGTAAGGACGCGTTGCGGTCGCGCGGGCATCTCATACCGCGTGGTCACAAAGCTTGTAATGTTCTTATCGTAAAAATATAATCTGTGTCTCTACAAGAAAGTCTGTCTGCTGCCCTGTTCCTCATCCTGCCCTACACGACGTAATATCGCCCCTCTCTTTTTGAGAGGAGGATGTCAACATATATAATACGGGACAAAGCAACAATAACGGCAACAGACAGGGTTGACAGTATGCTTCAATTAAACAGCGAATATGGGATAAGAAGAAGAAGAGTTCTTAAGAATCTTTTCGTAGGTTTTAATGTTAAAATAATACCTTTGAATGTATGAATTCTAATTGTTTAAATTAAATATTATATTTCTTAGTCTCTATAGAATGTAAAGATAAGATTTATCATCGCAATGTATGGCAGTATACCTTTGCATGTTTACATGCAAAAAAAAACTTCTAATGATGTTGATATTCTAGGACGACTTATGAAAGTGTTCTCCTAAACAGCCTCCAGGGCAACACTCGCAAGCCACGGCAAGATCGTCTCCCAGAAACAGGAAAGTCTGGTCAGCTAGATCAGCAAGTCCCTGCAACCTGCCGTCGTCTATGATTTTCCTAATTCCAGGTTGCGAGTACCACAGATCATCGGCTGTTACCGCACGAGACACGAGCCTATCCAACCAACTTATGATGGAGCACCTCAAAACAAGATATGTCAGGCCTGTACTTTACACATGGGCAATGCACGCGGTGCCCACGGGCGGCTGAGTTTAAAGACGATCGATACAAAGAAAACATCCTTGTGTCATATTTTTGTAACGAAGCATTATTTAAGTGTATCAAGCCACACCAAGATATATATTTTTGATAATTTTTAATTAAAGTCACATTATTTTTCGCGCAATAAATTAATAAAAATAAATGCAAATAGCTGACAATTGAAACACTTATATAACACAATATAATTTATGAAACGTTACAAATTAATCTGAATATAATAAGTGCCATCTTTGAAAATATGAATGTGTAGAAATTTGGTCCAGTACTCAGCGTTAAGCGTAATGAAAAATATTTAAATAAAATATCTACGCTTCGAAATAAATGTAATATAAAATGATAATTTCTATTTAATTGTATGTACCAAAGATGAGCTGTGACACTTTTTCCTTTTACATGAGATTTGGTTAATTATTTTTTACATACCACTTTCAAATGCAAACACATACTATAATTGTATTTTTATACAGATTGTTTAAATATAATTTGATACCGATGTTTACAATATTAATGGTTTCTTCATTTACTTTACAGTTGGTGTTTTTTTATGATGTTATTACCAGTTATATTATATATTATAATAAATATATATAAAACTGATGCGGGCGGCAAAAATAAATTCATATAAGGGCGGCCGATTTCCTTGGGACGGGCCTGAAAGATGCTGCAAGATAGTTGGGTCCAGCTTTGATAATACCCCGAAGACAATTACCTGAGATAGTGATCGATATTGTACTTTTTTAGGAGCACGACATTGAACTATCTAGAATTTGTTTCACCGCATTATGTGCCGATCCCGTACCGCCATTGTTTGGCCGCTTTATACTTAGATGAATGTAATCCTTATCAACAATATTATTTATGTATTAAATTTTGAATAAACGAAGTAGTAACAGTATTTTTAAATTGGAAATAATACAAATTCAAATCGAATATAAAATAAGAATCTACAGGTCATAAAACATAGATAAAAATATTAATCGTATATTGATGTTTTTACTTCATCTTATTTTTTTATACTAAATATTATATTTAGATACTTATCATATAATCTATAAATAAATCTGGGTGTAAAAATTATAGGTAATAAAGTCGTTTAATAGGTTTCGAAAATAGTTCATATGTTTTAGAGATACGACGGTTTGACTCTGTTAAGAATTTTAAGGATAGGGAATATACCCTTTCCTTCTAATGTCGTTCGAAAGAGTTTGTTGAAGATTTTTTTTCTTTGAATGCTAGGGCATTTAAAAGTCTCTCCGCTAAATTATAATAGTTAATAGTGTAAATACATATTTAAGACCAAAATTTCTTAGAAGGTAAATGTAATCTCGAGAGAATAAGGAATTTAATCTAAAGGTCTAAGGACCTCCACCACATGACCCTTACAACTTATGACCACATTTTCCAATGATTAATTACAAAATATATAGTGAGACAATCTAAATTTCTAAATGACATATTAATCATATAATATGTATTTATTTATCACATAATATGTAATAACTACTCGAGTCTAGACATGTTGCGGTATGGAAAATGAACTCAGTGGTTAGCGTTGAAAACAATCCTCAGACTAACAATAAAACCTGGTAAATTATCTACGGTTAAAATTATCTATCTATCATTTTTCTCTTGTTAATTGATTTCAGAAATTTAATATTTTTTATGTAATCGCATGCAGGAGAGCACAGCCAGTCATGACCAGTGCACTCTATGACGCTCAGCCGGGGAGGCTGGACGCTGCACGCTGGAAACGTGTGCTGTGTTCGTGTTTGTGTGTGAGTTGGGGAGATTGAAAGTGTATATTTATCTGATTCTTGAAAAGATCCAGACTGTATGAAAGAGGAAACACAGACGCTGGAAGAGCATTCCAAAGCTTACCAGTGGCATTAAGGAAGGAGCTTTGGAAACTGCCAGTTCTTGGTCGACACAGATTAACCGTGTATGGATGTTTCGGCAAGTGTAAGACGACTTTTTCGGTTGTGGATGGGTGCAGGAGGAATTAGTTCTTTATGTTCCGAAGAGCAGCGACCGTGGTAATAACGGTAGAAAAGATTCAGTAATAAATCTTACGCCTGTGTTCCATTGATTGCAGGTTAGACGTAAGAGTGTCATTGTTTATCAAACGAATTGCTCTTCTTTGAACTGAGTTTAGAAGGTATTTTGGGGCTCCAATTGAAAGGTGACTGCCCTATTTAAGGATAGGTCGGATCTGTCCTTTATATAGAAGAAGAAGTTGTTTATCGTTGAAATACCGACTTGATCTATATAATACACTTAGTTTCTTGGAAGCGAGACCGGCTTTATACTTAATTGACTCGGAATATTTTTCATTTTTCGAGATTGTTACTTTAAGGATTTTGATGGTAAAGATAAAGTATTTGTTTGATATATGTATTTGTATATTATTAAATATTTGTGATCTATATAACACAAGGATATTGGCAAATTATATGTCTATTAAGACTGTTTCTGCATCATTTTATCTTAAACTTGTGTATTAATCTTTATGCCATTTACAGGCGTATAAAATATATTGAGATATCGCTTAATAATTACCTCAATCGGAGCATATTGAAAGCTTTGAAACGTAAATCAATGGAATAGAAACAAAGGAATAAACCAAGCGAAATCACGTCTGAGAACCTATCCTTTAAAATACCTTTGTGCGAATTCCTTCTGCACCCAACTCAAGTGTAAATATTCCACTTTCGCAAGCAACGAAAGTATATTACAGGAGCTACCTGGGCGAGCTTAATTTGGTTCCGGTTAGAGGTATTCCGCAGAGAACAGAAGCTCGCAAAGGGTGAGTGCTGGAGCTTTTTTAAAAACAAAATCATTGATGTAATTCCACATTTCAACATCTTTTTCATCCAGTATTCACCCACTACTAGGTTAACGTCTGTCTCATTTATTACAAATCTTAAACGATTTTAGACCTTCTTCAACCAATCCTATTTCATCGGCTGTAACACATTCTTGTAACCAAACATTCCAGGCACCGAGAGCGTTGGGCTAATCTATTCGTTCTCCTTTTAAACAAGTCTGATTAACAAATCATCATAAATGTCTGGGAACGAGGCACAAACAATGACAACTGACAGCTGATTGACGGCAATTTTCGCTGACAATATTTTCCAGATATAAAAAAATCATGCTGGTTGTTGGCCCATGCTTCTTCGTCCAGCTCTTGGTTACCACTCCATAACATTTTTCCGATATCTTTATCATGAAAAATCATTTTTATAAACTTATTTATACCATTATGTTCCGCATTCAAAAAATATTTTGCAAGTAATTTTAATAATTCGTGAACAACATAATCTTCAAATTTAAGCGCCATTGACGCAAAAAACCTTGTTTTTTAAGCTTAAAATTGACGCTTTTATTGTCAGTAAAATCGTATTAAACGAGTATGTTATGTGTTGAGAGTTTTTTATGTGTTCATATAATATTTAATACTAGTAATAGTAGTAGTTTGAGAGTCACTGGTGCAGCAATACAAAGCTTCGACCATTACGGAATAGCAGAGAAGTAATCGTATCCCCTGGATTGAGAATGCTGATCGTTTGGAGTTATTTTACCATAGGCCTTGATTCGGTTTGGTATGCGCCCGAGGCACTCCAACTGCTGTTTCTTGCAAATAACGCTGTTCCGTGTTCCTCTTACAATGTATGAAACTAAACTAAAATGGTCATACAAAACAAGAGAAAACATCATCGTTACAAGGAAGATCCTTTCAATTTTACAATATCCGAACCCTATCTAAAGCCCAGTTTCGACATGAGCTCCACGAATTTATTTATCAAAGTAATTTCGTGGAGTCTTCTGATTAGCGAGCTTCGGGACTTTTTAATAATTATTGTTAATAATAGTAAGTACCTAATTGTTTAACTTGTATTATATCTTATTTCACGATCGTACAAAATTTATTTGTATTTGTAAATTTTCTGAAATAAATAAATAAAATTTAAATCAAACTAAAAAAAACGTATGATCGTCACAATAACAGGCACACATTTATGTCTGTAACCATGGTACTCATCTCATCCCACATCAGCATGTCCTCCAGAGTACATAGCTCTTAGATCTTATTAAACAAGTCTTCATCTTCTTCGTGTTAGCGATGTTAAATTGTTTTGTCCCAATATTAACATCTATGGCCCGTGTGCTGCCAGCACTAGGTCTTGGAATATAAAACTAATCGGTCACATGAAGCAAAATCTTAGGTGTGAGGTGGTCTATATGTTTCCACATAGAATGTCCAATGTCCCCTGGAAATAGAACCTCGGATCTTCGGAAAATCTTTTCGAACCAACGACATTGAACTAGTAAGATCTCCGTAACCTAGTTACCAGTATTCTCTCAGTCTCAACTGCTTTTAACTCATAACTCCATATTTACTTCTTGCCAAAGCATATGGAGATGCAAGATGTAAATTTATGTCAGCTGCCATTTTCTTCGATTGATTTTACGTAAGCTCTGCCTATGGAAGTTCCGTTGACTATATCATTTGTACGATAGTTCATTGCAGAATTTCTGAATAGCGAAAGCTCGTGAATCTTTAGCTTAGGTCAACTGTAGTTTTAGTTTTTCAGCAGTATACAAAGAACGAGTTCAAGCCGAGTCTATCATTGTGACCAAACCATCGTGTCCTTAATAAAAAAACACTTTTTATTAACCTTTAATGTAGCTGTATTAGCTTTTGGTGAGATTCCAAGATTCATATCCGAATAAACTAATATGGGTAGTACAGATGTTGAATAAGCGGCGAATATACTTTTTAATGAAACTAAAATACCATCTAAAATTTTAAGTTCATAACTGATAATAACATGAAAAGCAGCTATAAGTTATGATATCTGACGATAACCGATTCCTGATACACAAAAACATATTTTACTGCTTATATAATCATTAAAATTTGGAAAAATAATCCATGTTATTTGAGAGATAAATTAGACGTTCCCTATTTATTATACGTTGTACTTTTTTGAAGCGTAATATATATTCAAACTTATACATTATAATATATTCTTTTCACTATTATCGAAAACAGATATTTATATATTATAACTTTAAAACATTATGTATATAGTATTATGAATGCATTATGAATACATCCTTAATACTTCAAATAATATTGTTAATTAACTTATAAAAATAAGCTAACTTTCACCAAAAACCTATGTTTAAATTAAAAAACTACTAAATTTACATAAACAATCATCATATTTCAGTATGTTATTAATAATATAACGGTTATAATTTTTCAAGTTTGTTTAGGCTGAAATAAAATCACTTGAAAAATTCTATTAAAATCATATGAGCATATTTCAGTCTGATTAAAATTTAAAAGCTCAGAGAGTTGTTTTTTTTGTATTAAAAATGCTACGAGTTTATTTTCAGAAAGTACTACATTTTGTCTATTTACACTTTCGTTTCACCGCAACCGCTGCAGCCTCCACAGAGGCCAAACTTCAGACGAGCAAACATTTTGTGAGCCCGCATGGAATGACTCGACAATTCCCGAGGTTTCATGCTGAAAAAAGCTCAAGTCCCTAATTATGAAAAAACGAGCTTAACATCATCTCAACATTTTTGAAATTAAAAAATTCTAAAATATTTATGTAAGATTGGCATGTAACGATTATTTACTTAAAAAATATATTTTTATTTGGGAGTAATTTTTATATCGTTCAAAATCATTAAATATGTAGTATTTAATACTTTAATAATATTTTTCTTCTTATTTATATAGTACAGCGTCATGTTATTACTTGGAGTCTGTGCCTTCGATATGGATGTCCGACTGTCACGCCATCTTTTATGTCGTCTTCCTGGATGTCAGATGCCTTATTGATATAAAAAAGGATTGTAATGACAAATTTATATCAGATAGGTAAGAATTTCATACGTCGTTTTATCACGTTTTCACTTGATGGAAGGCTGCAGTTTCGCGAAATATTAAAGCTTATTTAGTTCCAATGTGCACAAACGTACAATGTAATCCAAATTAAAACAACGTTTGAAATTCTTGTCTACTTAATATTAAAATGGATTTCAAAATGAATGCTAAAAATATAAATAACAAATTTATATGTTGTAATCATTTGGTTACTAGCTCTAAGCAAACATTGTTCATGAAACTGTCTTCTAGATGGTGTGTTTTGGTGAAATTTCTCTTGCACAGTCACTTTGTATATGATAAGAGAAATTACAGTTGACATTATGTTATGTGTAGCGGAAATTATTGGCAACTATAATCTCCAGTTAGGAAGCTAATATGGAAGAAAAGAACAAATACTTGTATTATTATAGTAATTACGTTTATTTTATTGTTTATTAAAAATCGTTTTATGGAATAATATAATAAATATGAGCACATTTCAGTAGCATTGTGGGCGTTTCATTATTTTACTGGATGACATGTGAGCATATTTAAGAATACCTTAAATTATCGCATTTTTTTCAATAAAAGCTATAAAGCATTTAATTTGTAATATTTATACAATTCAAAAAGATGGAAATTTGCAATACTCGTAACATATTGATGTGAAACGTATAAAATTTAATTTTATTTGACACTTCGCAGTAAATTAACGAAACAATAAGCAGCCTCTCGAACGACCAAAGTTTCCCGCCCCCGCCTTGTAAAACTTAGCAAAAATAAAATTTCATAGCCATCCATAAAACCTTACGTCAAAATGTCACAACAGAGCAATAAAATATTAATTTATTCAAACGAAAATTTGTAAGAAGTTCGCTAACGTAACAGTTAATGCTGTGTATAAATAACTCCACACACGTGTGGGCTTTTCATTGTGACGTATTAATGTATTGAAATAAACTGTTGAATTTTATGCGAAACGAGGTGTCGCGAAACCCTTATCAAATGTATTCGCGACTGTTATATAATAAACTCCTCCTGCTGTTATATAATATAATTTTCCGTTTATCTAGATAGATTACTTCATATGCAGCTTCATTCTGCTATTTTTCTGTCAGTTCATCTACCTGATATTTGTCGGTAATAGATAAAAATTCATCAATTTTTATTTATCAAACATTTTGTCTCGTCATCACATTGGCAGATATGTTTCGCCCCTTGCAACTATTTTGAATGTTCATATTTTTAATTTCATATACTATGTACTATTTAAGCATTATTAATTACATTATGTCTTAAGCAACTCTTAATCTGTAAGAAAATGCAACCAACATTATCATCCGTTTTATTTAAACATGCTGTAAGCGAAATATTGATCCGCTAATATCATTGTACTTCAGGATCGTCAATCATTCATCGTCCATTTTATAGGGACTCAATTTGAATATGCAGTGACCATGAGACGACTTTTGTATAGCACATTTTTCAATGTATAGGATATATCTGACACATTCTGGGTAAGGGATGAATTTCACTCCAACCAAGGGTATTCATAAAACATATAAATATATTTTAAAAAACCTTTGTCGGTACTTCGAGATCCCTGGAATGTTAAGTAAGCGATTTATCTCTAAGCTTTACCCTCTGGCACATGACATGAAGGATAACGTACAAGCAATACGCCTAGCTACAAAAGAAAAAAAAATGAAAATATCTTTCAGTTGCAGCACTGATATATGAGTACTTTTTGCGAAATCTCTTTTAGTTTTACTTATACTCTTATTTCTTCTCTTTACTTTTAAGTCAGTAAAAATCAACTCACATTTAACAATTCACGTCTACAAATAGTCTTATTCTGACCCACATTTTTACAACTAGTCGCGTTCCACAGATATGGAAACTATGTGTAGCGGTGGCGGACCGGTCCAGTAGTGTTGCGAATTTATCACAGTTTATATTAAAATTATGACGATTAAAATTACAATTGGCCAATAATGCTCAGGTCGATTGGCCAATCTTCGCTATGGAGGTGTCGGATACGCTATACATCCATTATACAATTATACAAGTCAACTAGTCAAGTATCACATAGTCCATAATATATTTTATGGCGTCTGAGGATAGGCTGTAATTACTATGGGCGAATATCTTGATCAGTAGACCTCAACTGACTAATCACGTAGCCTATTTGAGTCGATTCAAATGATAGTATAAAATTACTCGTTTAGTACGTAATTTTAAAGTGTAACGTTATAAAGAGTAACATTTACCTTTTATTATAATTAAATATTGATGTAACGTTTAATATTTCAGGCAGTCTTATTCATATGGAAAAATAATATACTTCTATTATACGTATAAAAGTACGCTCCTTTATAAATAGGATGATTTTCACTTTTAGTGGACTCGAGTGTTGTTAGAATTTTTTGGGTTTGGTGTTCTCTTGCGCATCACTAGTAAAAAAAAAGATTTTTTTTTCTCGAAAATATATCTTAATTTATATAATAATAGATATAATAAATATTTATATAATAAAGATAATCTTGCATTGTTTATTTTTTATCAAAAAAATAATTTTGAAGAATAGACGATAAAATCATGGAAAGATTTGACCATATTGGCCAAAGTGCAGGTCGATGGTGCAGAGGAATATCACGAACGAAGTTAAATGTGAGGACCACCTCATGTGGCACATTTATGACATCATTATCATTATTATCATCCTGTGTTCGTCCACTGTTGAACGTGTGCCTCTCGCATGAGTCTCCATCCACTTCAATCCTCTGTCTTCCAATTCAGGCCAATCTGTTATTTTCCTTATGACGTGAGTCCATCTTGCAGGGGGTTGGCCTACACTGCGTTCGCCAATTCTTAGGCAGCACTCCAACACTTTTCTCCCCCATAGACCGTCGTCTCTTTGACAGATGTATCCTGCCAAATGCCATTTGCGTGTGCCTTTTCGTTTGGTAGCCTCCGCTATTTGAGTTCTTCTTCGGATATCCTCGTTTCGGATTCTATCTTTTAGAGACACTCCGAGCATGGATCTCTCCATGGCATGCTGGGGGACCTTTATTTTATGCGTAAAACTTGCCGGTAGATTTCATTTATGACATAACATGTTTTAATCGGCATTGAATGAATGCTGCAAATGATGGAAAATAACAGTAGAAAACGCAAAGTCGTCTTCTTTTTGGTCGATACTTCAATTGTGAAGATTAAGGTCTCAACTAAGAAGAATAATATTTTATATGAGCTTGCTTTTCTCACAATGCCATGTTTACAAAAGATATATCTTTGTTTAAGACTTTAAATAATAATATTTTATAAAATGGTTTCGCTTGCTTTACTTAGGCGTTAAAATTAATTTAATTAATTCCATATTGTTACCTATGCGAAAATACTGTGTCAGACTGTCCCGCGTAAGTTTATGCGCATTTATTAACAAGAGTGTTGGAGGTAACTGCCTGGGTACAGTCGGCTCAAAGCAACACGACAGAGGGATTAAAACTGAGACAAGTTTTGTAAGAGAAGAGCCTCTGGGATTATGTTGTGTCAGGTGAGCTTGAAATAAGCCACTTCAGTAGAATGACTTTTTAATTAATCAATGAATACTTCCAAAGCCCATTAATGCCATTTTATTTTAACTGCACAATATGGTGTATATTTTTCACGCCTTCAAAGAGATGAACAGATAATAAATTAAAAAGATAGAAATATTTTATGAAATTGAATTTTGCAAGTGTAAGTAAGCTAATAAATAAAACATTGTTCAAGATGTTATCTAAATAAAATTCCAACACTTTGAAAAACTGCTTATTATCGGCACATATCTTAACGTATTTATAATTTATTTACAAAATAAATATCTGAAAAAACGGGTGAATTATAATGATATCGTATGTCTTTTGAACAATCTAAATTTCAACGCAATCATCATCAGTTATACTTGTGGGTCCTGGCTTCTCATTACAAATCCTTTTTACCATGGTATGAGCTTCTCCATATCCTACACCTACTCGTACATCGTACAACTGAAGTCTGCTGGTATAACTTCTACGTACTTTATAACTTACTACCCATTCATGTTATACACCCGTATGCAGAGTCGTTCCTTGGCTTAAGGTAACCAAATTACAACGCATATACAGACATATTTTGCGGTAATTGACCTATTATAGTTACTTTTCTTTTAAATGATTAAAGTGTGTAAGTCTCAGCCCTCGATTCACCTCAAATCTTAAGAAACGTTTCTGCAAATGGTTGTTAAATTGGTTATATTATGTCATATAATGTTTTTGTATACGGATGTTTTTTTTACCATATCCGCTTCATATTTGGAGCACATGGACACCGCAAATTTCCGTTTTACAGTTTTGTAGGGTCTGATTGTCCATGCCTTGTCCCAGAATACCTGTTTCTCCCGAGGTCTACATGGGAACAAAGATGGTTTTCAGGAGCCTCCAGGACAAGAGACCGCGAACTTGCATAGACTGCGGCTATAGTCAGAGAAATATTTGAGTGTTCAATGATCAGGGTTTTTAAGGAGAACGGATGATCAGCTCGACGCTCCCAAGGCCTGGACAATTTTTGTTTTGTCATAAAAGGGGTAGCTTGATTTAAGAAAATCAAACTTGATCGGAATGCGAACCGACAGCGTCTGAGTGAGAAGCAAACGCTTTAACTACTGGACTAAGCCCGGATGATAGTCTGCTAATATTACTTAACTCCGGTAATTAATAGATAAAGATAATATCTCTTTCGATGTGCAATTATCGTTGGCTTAATTATTTGTATGTGAATATATTTTCAGTAAGCCAATCAAGATTTACAGATACAATCAATAATTTATACTTGTGGCTCTTGGGTTTAGCCGTGTGTGGCGATTTACTTGATGACTCAAGTCATCAACCCTGAAGAAGATCCCTGCAATGGCAGTCGAAATATTGGAAATTAGTAATTCGCCACACACGGCTAAACCCAAAAGCCACAATATCAAATCTGGCCGTGAAAGCCTTAGAAGTCATTTAATAATTTATACACTTACGAAAACCATCATTTATGATTTTTTTTCAAAAATGACTCATAGAAAAACGAACGGTGGACGTGAGATCAGAACAACAGACTATAAAGACGTGTCCATGTTAGGAAAAAATACTACGTATGGTTTACACATCAGTAATAATTTATTGATGCTGCCTAATATTTAATGGAAAGCAGGATATTGTTAATTGTCATATGTAGCTCCATAGTTTTATTGGATCTATTTATATGCCTTTGCAGGGCACGTTACGTATCTCATTGACAGAAGGCATCGTTGTACAGAACTGGCTCAACTAACCAGATTCAAACCTCGATAGGTCGTTTGTTGGAAACAGGGCGACCAAAGATTCATACATTTCCCGACTGCATTGTAATTAAAGTGAAACGATTATTGAAAAGAGTCTGATGCTATACATTTAAATATGGAACACAAATTTGGTAAGGAAATGTTTTGACCTGCTGACGTTTTAAATAATTTAGTTATAATTTAGTCACAGTACGACGTTTCTTTGCTATATATATTTATAAATAGTTACGAAGAAGAAAATGATGGGCTCATTTTTAAGGCAAAGCTATAATGTACATATACTTAATACTATGCTGACAGATGGTGAAAGTAATGCAGAAATATTATGTGAATTCTATGACGCTTATACCATGTAACTTGTGGCCAAACGCTGCAGTGTTGATCCGCCAACGTCATAGACTAGAGTCCGACATTCATGCATAATCAATTTACAATAATAATTTTGGCATTTTACGGGTGAAGGATCAAATTCACACCAACCGTGAGTATTTACAGAGCTTAGAAATGGACTAAAATATCTTTTTTTTAATCTCCGTTGGGTATCGAACCCATGAACTTCGGCTTACTCTAAATACAAGTAAACCCTAAGGCACAAGGATTCGCAGTCGAATAGAAGTATAGGGGTATAGAATACCAGATATAAATAAAAGATTTTTTAGAATTTATTCCACATATATATATTTTTTTACGAGATGTTTCAGCCAGGTCGGATGGCCATTTTCAAGTCAATTAGTTAAATGTTTGTTGGCTCTATATAAAGCAAAGAGTGAGTGAAAAGGTGGATATGAATTGTGTGATGGGTATATGTGGTTTAGGAAATCATTAATGTATAAGGGAATTCATTGATGTCACAACGAAATAATATTTATAATTACAAAGGCCATTAAAAAACAATAAACATTTAAATCACAGTGGGTTTTCGAAAAATGTTGAATTCATGTTTATTATCTACAATATTAATAGTTAGGTCTAGGAAATTAATCGTATTAATACCCAATTCCATTGTAAATACATAGGATACACGAAATATATTGGCGGTATATGTACAGTTTGTATGTTTGAAACATTAAAATAAAAAAACGTCATTTAAAATATTTCAAAATAATATTTTTGTTCCAAGATCTAATTGTCAGTGGTCTCCCTGGGTCCCCGTGGCCCCCGCGATCTATGGCAAGAGATATGGGTGCCGTTGCAGCCTCCAATTCGTTTGATATAATTTTATTACAAATTACTCGCCGCCTGTTTTGCCTTGCTTAGTGGGCGGAGTCTGGCTATGACTGCTGAGAGTGATCCATACTGATACACTCGAGGAAAGTACAGAATACAATCACTTTTACTTACTTCTGCAATCGTTGACATTCTGCATTCAAACAGACGTATTTCTTCCAAAATTGAGACGTCGTGGTTTGTTCTACAAGCACCAGAACAAACAATGTATGACTGGTTATGACAATTTCAAGATATATGAGTTTTTTATGTAAGCACATACAGGAGAATACCGACAGATAGTAATTCTGTCTCATCTGTGGAATTCTATGATGCTTACCATTATTCATGCGACTAAGTGCTGCATGTGGAGTGTTGATCCGCAAACGTCATAGACTACAGCCCGAGATTCACGCATCATCCTTATTGCTTACAGGCATTTACCATGAATGGGTGGTCTTTACGGGACGACTTTCATTTACCACCAATTTTAATTAATAGGCTATGACTGGCATTTTACGAGTGAGGGATGAAATTCACACCAACCGAAGTATTTTAGTGCTCAGAAATCGATTAGAGCTATACTTGCCGCCTATTATGGTTTATTCCAAATCAGTGATAGGAACAGTCAATTCTTAACTCGTCACAGCAAATTCAAAGCTAAACTCTTAAGCATGTATTCGGCGCAATTACTATATAATGAGCTAACAAAAAGCATTAATATTCATAGTGGTTATATACTAGAGCTAAATAATGCACATCAATTGTAATATACTCGTACTTTCAAACATAGTTAAATTTATAAAAACTAATATCATCGAAAATTTAATATTGAAAGTTAAATTAAAACTGTATATTATATAAAATCGCTGAATTTTAAAAAATAAGCTCTTTACTGGTTTCGGTTTCATGGGACCATCATCAGGAGCTTCTTAAAACTAAACCTAAATGCAGGACAGTTAATTAAGGTAATGAAGGAAGTGGAGGGGAGAGGAGAAGTGCTAGAAACATCTGTTAACGGAACAGTTGAACGGAGCGAATTTATTGGAAACCTATTTATATTAACAAGAACCGAACTATACTGGTACGTTGAAAGTAATTGATTTTTAAGGATTTTCCTATTATTCTTAGTTATTTTTTTAATATCTTAGTTGTATTTTACGGTTCCCCGCATTTCGTTCCCAGACAACTTTGTTTAACGACTCATAGGTAACGACGTGGAGCGCACTGGACGTCTGGTGCACGGGACATTTAATGCATGGGCCAATTGGTGCGCTGGATGCCTCGCTAATATAACCCGACCTAAGTTATTTCGTTAACGAAATCTATGGATATCTGGATTCTACGATCAATAGACAAATCCTTAGGTTAGGTTAAGTTAAGTCAGCGAGACATCTAATGTAACAATTGTCCCGTGCACCAGACGTCCAGTGCGCCCCACGTCGTTACCGATGAGTCTTTGAACTAATTGTCTGGGAGCGATAGGTCGTAACACCGTATTTTACAATTTATTAATATTAAATAAACGTGATTAAAATACACAGAATTAATTTCACACAAAAGAACGTTCGCCTTGACAAGGAATGCCATTCATTAAAATATTTTTCATTAGAACGAGATTATTTTTAATCTAGAATACTAATGATTAATAATGATAAATACAAAATGGAGCACAAATCTATTCATATCTCGGCATAAATGTATTATCTTATTTCAATTAAATATCAAATAATAATGAAGCAAGGTAAAACCTCGGGTTGCGAATGCATCACAATCACGAATTTATCACGTTAAATACTTCGTAAAGTGAAATATATATCAGAATAAAAGAATACGGTGTTATGTCAAATATTACGAGTCAATTAAGTATAAAGCGGGTCTCGCTACCAAAAAACTAGGTGTATTATATAGATCACGTCGGTATTTCAACGATAAACAACTTCTTCTTCTATATAAAGGACAAATTCGACCTATCCTCAAGGATAGGTCAATTTGTAATCCAAAGGTGGCTGCCGTATTCAAATACGGCAGTCACCTTTGGATTGGAGCCTCAAAATACCTTCTAAACTTAATTGACTCAGTTGAAAGAAAAGCAATTCGTTTGATAAACAATGACACTCTTAGGTCTTACCTGCAATCAACGGAACACAGGCGTAAGATTGGTTCACTTAGTCTTTTCTACCGTTATTACCACGGTCGCTGCTCTTTGGAACTTAAAGAACTAATTCCTCCTGCACCCACCCACAACCGACAAACTCTTACACTTGCCGAACATCCATACACGGTTAATATATGTCGACCAAGAACTGGCAGTTTCCAAAGCTCCTTCCTTAATGCCAGCTTTCGAATGGTCTTCCAGCGTCTGTGTTTCCTCCTTCCTACAATCTGGATTTCTTCAAGAAAGAGATAAATATACACTTGCAATCTCCCCAACCCACACACAATCACGAACACAATACACGTTTCCCGCATGCAGCGTCCAGCCTCCCTGGCTGAGCGTCATAGAGTACACTGGTCTTGACCGAATGTGCTCTCCTGCATGCGTTTTCATAAAAATAAAAATAAATTTCAGTGCATTTGGTTAAAAAATGCCGCAAATAAATACTCTGTCAGATGCCATTGTCCATGCCTTGTTGTCAAACCACCCTTGCACTCTAAGTTCCACCTGAGAACATTGAGTTTCCCGACGACTTTTAAGGCATGGGTGATTTGATAATCGAAATTTTTAACGAGATCGAATGATTTACTTTTCGGGACGATTTGGTCGCAAGTCGTTGTTCAATTCAAACCTAACTGAAAAAAAAAATGGCACAAACCATAATGAATCATGGCCACGATCAGCTTCTACCTCCAAATCTTTATATTCATGACACATCAGTGTAAAAAAATATTATCCTTTGAAATTACTGTATTTACATACTATACATACATTTTTGAAAACAATTACTTTAACAATAAACAATACTATAATATTTATACAATATTAAATAATACCTTCCTCAGAATACCATGGTAGGTATTATCTGAAATAAAACAAGCCCCCTAGATAACATTTTGGTAGCTCAAGGCATATATGTCTTGTGTCACGACCTATCGTTCACAGACAATTCGTTCAGCGGCTCATCGGTAACGACGTGTGGAGCACTGGACATTTGGTGCACGGGAAATTTGGCGCATGGGGCAATTGGTGCACTGGAAGTCTCGCTAACCTAACCGTCGTTACCGATGAGTCGCTTAACGAATTGTCTGTGAACGAAATACGACGGAACCGTTTCATTTAGCGAAAAAAATTACACCAGTATTTTTTCTCGCAAGCCGAACGAATAGATATAATGGACCAGACATATTCTCTATCAGAGGTTCTGTTATATCTTTACAGTAAAATTAACTAAAACCAATATAACGTGGGTGTTAAAAGCAACGCGTGGGTGAAAAATTATTTTAAAAGAAATTTAATATTTTCTTTCAACGTGGTAATATTAAATATCTGAAAGTTATTTTTAAACAGTTTTTTTCTGTGGAAATTAGAAATTTAAAAATAAACTTTCATTGACTGATACGGCAAGTAAAAGTAAAATAATTACAAGATTTTATTAAATAAAGCAAAATAAATACGATGAGCTTTTTATAAAAGAAAACATCATCTTAATTTTTTCATTTATGGCGTCAAATAGTATAAAGAGTGACTATTTATACTTTCTAATAGCTTTACACTTCTAATAAAAAAATTTTTTTGTGTAAAAGTTATTTTCATCAAAATACTAGTATATTATTCTCCTTTGAACATTTTATTTTTAAAATATATTTCATATTTTTTTTTCCATATTTGGACACCGCGAATTTCCGTTACATAGTTCTATATGCTCGGATTGTCCATGCCTTGTCCCAGAACACCTGTATCTCTGGAAGTCCACATGGGAACATAGATGGTTCCCGGGAGCCTCCGAGGGCAAGATTCCGAGAACTTGCATTAACTGCGGCTGTAGTATCAGATAAATATTTGTATTTTCAGTGATCAGAGTTTTTAAGAAGATCGTGCCATGATCAGCCTGACGTTCCCGAGGCCTGGACAGTTTTGTCCTTAAGGGGAGGCTCGACCCTACCGGGGGCATGAATAGAGCTTACATTTAATTAAATCTATTTAAGAAAATCAAGCTTGGTCGGGATGCGAACTGATGGCGTCTGCGTGAGAAACATACGATTTAACCATTGGACTATGCCGCCCGGCTGACTTTATAACAAATAAATAAGAAATATTCAATTAGAAGGCTGAAATTATGAGTTGAGCAATTACATTTGTATTGCTTATATGATAGTCCTTAATTCATATTCCGCCTCTTGTATTCAGTCGAGTACACTCTTGTATTTTCTAAGTTTTGCATATTTAAAATGACTGAAATATATTTTTTTGCTCATTGTCTTGTAATAAATAACCTTACAAAATATTTTTTACTTGCAGTTTCCGTTTGGGTGCTAATGTGTTAAACAAAGTTCTGCTTATACCTGCGATTTACTACAATAATTTTCACGATTAAATTTTAGGTACAAAGCAATCAAGACAACCTGTATTTTTTTTTTAAAATAACGCTTTTACAAACGTATTTGTAATGGTATTCAATTTCCAATGATTATTAGAAGTTTTTACGAATGTATTTTTATACAAATGCATATAATATACGAGTACCTATATTATAATATCATGAGGTGTAAAAAACAGATTACGTTTTCAATAACGCTTGGCATTTCGAAGACGAATGCTTTTTGGTTAAAGTCTACTAAATAAACGTGACGGGTCAGTGTCTTTTACTTCCGATCGAAGATTTTACAAAATATAAACCATTTAATAGTTTCTGAATTATATTATAAGCAAAGGTGTATACTTACAACAAGTAAGTGTACACCTTTGCCAGTCAACCGAGGAATATTACAAGCTTAACTATTGAACTCAGACCAAACAAACTGGGATGCTCGGGAAGCCTTACATTTAGATCTATTTAAATTCGTATCACGTTCAAAATTTAAAATATCAAGAAAACCCCAAGCGCCCTCTGTAATTGCTCAAAAATATAACTTAATTTAGAAGTAAACATATTGCTTAAAAATGGTAATGAATCAAAACTTCTATAACTTTGAATAACAATGTATTTTCTTCTTCGTAGTATCAATCCGGTGGATTGGTTTGCAGCAACAGAATCTTGCATCTCGATCTCCACTCCTCTCGGTCCTCCGCATCCCTCTTCAGCTCAACATAAGCGCTACAATTCATGTCCTCGAATACTTGCTGCAAATACTCCCGTCTAGGGCGCCCTCTACAGTTTCTACCCTCAACCATCCCCTCCACAATATCGTGAAGGAGACCATCGTGACGCATGATGTGACCAATCCATCGGGCTCGCCTCTCTGAGATGGTTCTTATTAGTTGCCTATCTTCCTTGATTATTCTGAAAACCTCATTGTTCGTGACGTGGTCTCTCCAGGAAATTCCGAGAATTCTTCTGTACGACCACATCTCAAAGGCCTCTAGTCTTTTTTTATCACTTTCAGATAAGCACCATGTCTTACAGCCGTACATTAAGATGCCCCAAACAAGTGTTTTGGCAAGTTGCTTGCGGAGCCCTAAAGAAATATTCTTTGACTCAAGAATTTTGGCTTTTTTATTGAAAGCTAGCCTTGCTTGATGTATTCGACTGTTGACTTCTCTTTTTGTTCTGCCATCCCAGGTGATTGTACTTCCAAGGTATACAAATTCTTTTGCATCTTTTAGGGGTACTCCTAGCATTGATATGTTAATTTTCTGCTGCTCATTGCGGCTTACTCTCATGACTTTGGTTTTTGTGCTGTTTATCTTCATATTGTAGTTGGAATTAAATATGTTTTCCATGGATGTCAGCGCTTCCGTGAGTTCATCTTCAGTTTCAGCAATCAGAGCAATGTCGTCAGCAAACCTTATCATATCAATCTTTTGGCCATGTATTTTAACCCCCTCTCTATGGCCCATTTTTTCCCTGATGTTATTAATTGCATTTTGTATGTATACGTTGAAGAGTACAGACGACAGAGAGCATCCTTGTCTCACCCCTTGGCGTATTTTTGCTTCCTTTTGGACATTTCCAAGTGATATTATGGCAGCTTCTTCTTTGTAAAGTGAAAATATGAGTCTTCGTTCCTTGTATTTGACTCCAATTTCTTTCATAATATCGAAGAGCCTCTCCCAATCTACTTTATCAAATGCTTTTTCAATGTCCACGAAGGCAATATATGTATCTTGGTCCACTTTTTATCCTCTTCTCCAAGATCATACGCAGGGATAAGATTGCTTCTCTGGTTCCCATTCTTTTCTGAATCCAAATTGATCGCTAGTGAGAGTCTTTTCTATTTTTGGTTCAATTCTATGTAGGATTATGTTGGTCAGTTTTTGGATGCATGGGATAGAATACTGAGTGTTCGGTGTTGTTCACATTTTGTTGTTCCGGGCTTCTTCGGCAGAGTTACAATTAGACACTTTTTGAAGTCTTCTGGCGTTATTCCTGTATTGTAGATCATCTGAGTCATTGTGAACAGAGCATCTAGAGTTCCGGCTCCTGCCGACTTTATTAGTTCAGCTGGTAGGTCATCAATCCCTGGTGTTTTTCCATCTTTGAGCTTTTTTAATGCGAAGTCAAATTCTTCTCGGATAATTGGGTCTCCCAAATCATCGGCGTCTACATCAGTTTCGTTTTCTATCACACTCTCAAAGCTGGTATCATTACTTCCGTTGTATAGTGTTTCCAGGTACTGTTTCCATCTCTCCCCTATTTGTGTATCTTCAAACAGTATTTTCCCGTTGTCTGCTTCTATCGCTTTGCCTTTTCCAATTTTCATGCCAAAGAAATCTTTTACTGACGCATATGCAGTTTCAATATTTCCTTTTTTCATGTTGTCATTGATTTCTTTGCATTTTCTCTGTAAGAATGCTTCCTTAGCGATTCGTGACTCTCTGTTTATTCGGTTTCTCAGTGCTCTATATTCACTTTGGGCCTTGTCATTGGGGCTATTTTTGAGTAGTCTCCTTTTTTCTATCATATTAACGATTTCCTCTGTTATCCATTCTTTCCTTGCCTTAGGCCTATCTTTGCCAATGACTTCTTCTGCTACATTTTTAATTTTTGTTTTTATTTCCTCCCAGATTTCATTTACATTTTGTAAATTATGTGTGGCGCAATCTTGTGTTTTTTTCGTGTATTCCTCTTTGACCTCTTTGTTTTTCAAGGCTTTAGTGTTCCATTTATAGTTAGTTTTATATTTTATTTTTTTTTAGTTTCAGAGAACTTTTAGCAATAACTATATTGTGGTCACTGTCGATATCTGGGCTGGAGTAGCTTCTGCAATCTTTAATTTGATTCTTAAATCGCTCTCTTACAATTATATAGTCGATTTGGAGTCTGAATCGGTCTCCTGGAGCCTTCCATGTGTATCTTTAGCCTTGGATGGTGAACAATGTATTAGAATTTAGTTAAAAGAGATTTTAAAAATATGATTATAAACGTTCATAATGTATCACTAGTAAATAATAGGAGCAAATGGTCACCATTAATTGACAAATTGTTTTTGACTATGAAATTTCATCACAGTGTGATGTTAACAAAAATAATTTACATGGTTCGGTCATGTTTAAATCATCAAATTTTAAAAGTATATATACCCTTGTAGTCCCCATAATATTTGAATAAATGTTGTGCAAAAGGTAAATTATAAATACCTACCACACTAAAATTTAATGTGAGAGATATGATATTAGTTTTTGCAGCTAGCTTCAAGTTTGTGTTCCATGGACGAATTTAAACAAGAAATATTCCTTTCTTTGTTCTATCTTCTAACGACTTACAAATCTTTCTTTTGCAATTATTTACAAATTCAGATTTTTTATATTAAAAAAAATACATTTGTCGAATGCTGTATTAGATTCATTATATCCATTAATATACGTGGCCACAGATGGTATGAAGTATAAACAATTGCAAATATTTAAAATTGAGTATTTGTTTGCACACGTTCCATGTATTTTTCTTTTAAAATTTGATGATTTAAACATGACCGAACCATGTAAATTATTTTTGTTAACATCACACTGTGATGAAATTTCATAGTCAAAAATAATTTGTCAATTAATGGTGACCATTTGCTCCTATTATATTGAAATATACCATACATTTTTAAGTGTCATTTTGCTTTAACCGTTATTACTAATTTATTTTTCGACAATTGCACGTTTTAAGCGATATTCTCAATAGATCACGAAGTTTAACAACATTAGACGTGTACTAAAATCAAGGTTACGACCTGTTGCTTACCGTGTATCGTTCGTTAGGTTGGGTCACCTCGTGTGACCAAATGGCTCAGGCGTCGAGAGTGTCAACGCAAAAATTTGATCTCTGTAAAAATGCTAATGGATGAACACCCAAAATATACCTTGGATATTAGAGCTGCCGTCAATATAAGCCTTTGGTATATTGCTTCATTGGTTGTCGAAAAGCATGTATGTTCCCAGGTTGACCTTGAATGCAGAGATGTCTTGGGATAAGGCATGGACAATGGTAACTGACAAAATTGAATGGTGGCAATTCGTGATGATTATATATTTCAGATTTGGAACTGAAATGCGCATATTATTTTTATTCAGAATATTAATTAATTTCCTTATATATATATATATCCTTATATAAGATATTCTTTATATAATATCCGTTAAGAGATATTTGAATTTAAAATGAAATAGTTCGGCCCATGGAGCTACGTCATAAAGTCCATACAAATCGGGCAATCACTCAGTTTTCTTCTGACAGGTATGTTTTTTATTTGCTCGGTATGTTTATAAATAATTTCTGAAACAATATTTATTTGGCCAACATTATGCTTATCAATTAATATAAATGTACGGCAATCGTAGAATCAAATCAGTCGTTAGATAAGCTAGCTGGAAATTTTATATTAAAACCGAGAAACAACGACAATATACAGTGATGAGACTGTTAGTTCTGGTGGTGGCGATATGCACTGCCTTGTTCGGAACTATCGAAGTAGCCACGGGTGAATATAAATTTTATATTATACGATTGGTTTTAATTTATTTCATTCGTTATTATTGAGAGAAATGGCTTTGGTCCTTCAGTGGAATCTATAATATGTAATGTTTAGCCAGGTCAACTAGACCAGTGGTCTTCAAGCTGGGGGCAACAAGATGAAATTTGTGGTTTTTTATTTTATACCATAGATCTTTCTATATATATATATATCTAAATATATATATCTAAAAATTTGTATATTATTACCTTAATACATCTATATTCTCGATTATATGAATTAATTGTAATTTATTAAGCAAATTGATTGATTAGTTGTTATTTTTAAGTTTTGAATATTTTACTATCAGTTTTTTCCTAGCAATCTGTTTACTTGATAAATTATTGCTTGAACGGCAATGACTAGGGCGCTACACGTGGAAAATTTATGTTACGTGATGGAATTGACAGGATCTGTTTAACTCATATATTGGACCAAAAACCCAGGATGTCGTTTTCTAGAACAAAACGAATTCATAAATTAATTAATCAATTCAATTGAAGGTGATATGGCTTATATTTTTAAGCCACTAGTATTTATTGTACTTTGTCAACTGCATACAATAAAAATATTACGTTATCTCATATTTATTGCAATATTATTGTATTATAATGATTATAACGAATGACTTACTTGAAACATATTGCAACAAAAAATTATTAACAGCCTTTATCTTAAAATTATTGTCTTATCAATTTCTTAATATCACTCTAGGGTCCATGTTTGTCTTAAAAAATAATAAAGGTCATAGTAATTTATGAAAACATGAGTTGTAGGGCTATACAATGTTGGATATTGGTTTTTAAGAGTTGTATGTTACGAGTACGTTCTAAATATCTAATTTTACGATAGTATATAGTATGAAGTATATTCGTATAATCCGGATAGAGTTTTCCTGTAGTTTTCGTAATCAAAAATTAATACAAAAAAATATTATTAATTTTTATTTTGTACAATTCTCTTCCACGGATAATAATGTCATAAGCAGGCTATTAAAATGTTAACATTGTTTAATAGCATCATAGAAAATAGGTAGAGTAAGTAAAGGATGGTAATTTAAATACTGACAAAATTTAATAAGAAATATAGTATTCCTTGGTGGATAAGTAAGGTTGTGTTAATTAAACAATAGATTTGATAGTAAATCTGTTATTTATATTAATTGTTTTTTTGAATGCAAGGTTGCTTACAAGTGTCGTAAAGGTATTTGCTGTAGGGTTATTGTGGTTTGACGTGATTAGCGGATGAGGCTAGTAGCAGGCCTGAAGACAGGAGCGGCTTGGGGTTTGGTGATGTCAGGCATCAAAGGTAAAGTGGCTGCTGGCGCTGGGGGCAAGATCACGGGCATCAAGGGGAAAGTGTTGATCTCGGGAACTTGTTCAACAAGGTTGGGCCTCAGCAGAGACTCCAAGATGGACTCAATCACGGAAGGCTTGGTGAGGTCAAGCTCGGGGAAGGTGCCCACAGGACCTGAGGGAAGGATAGGCATCAAAGGGAATGTTCCAATGGCAGGGGTATCAGGACCGATGACTTCCACAAGAGAAGGGTCAGCAACGTTAACAAAGATCTGCACCAAAGGCTTGGTTGATTCAATCTCTATAGGCAGAGGCATGATTGAAGGCTGTTCGATGGGAAGTTGTCCGATGGCGGTTCCAAAGTCTGGGATCATGGGTCTGCTGATCTCGTGGATGTTGGCGGTCTGTTCGAGGGCTTCTAGGAGGGTGGGGATCTTGGGTCTTGCCATGGTGTGAATGCTTGCGTACGCTGGCTCTTCCAGGGCAGGCTTCAGCAGCTCGCTGTTGTCCATGCCAGGACGGAGCAGGCTGTTGGGACGTGCACTGGCCACAGCCACCAGAAGGAAAGACACCACGAGGAACTTCATCTTGAGAAACTGTAAAATAAAAGGATACAATATATTACTAGACATTATTCATCTCACACACGCATCATAACAAGAAGAATCTTTTGTTTAATCAATTATCCGATTATTCAGATCATTGTTTTGCCAGAATGTTTCTAAATCTTACAGCTCTTGCACAGAAACGGTTACGTGAAAAGTTTAAGATATTATTACCTAGGAATACTGAAGCTGAGATTGATCCTTATTTCAGCTCCAAATATATCAATTGACATTATTCGTGATACGTTATTTATATTCTTAGTGTACCCTTAATAATCCTCTTAAATGTTAAACATATAAATAAATTGAGCTCATTGATCAACGTGATCCATGTTAAAATAAGTTAAAAAGTATTTATCATTTCATATGATTCGTGATAACTTCACGTATCTACAACGTATGTCAATGTATAAACTCGTATCGTTATTTATACAGTAAAATTTTAAAAATATATAATTTTACGAGTATTTTACGTAAACATAGACATTTCTTTATAATATTTGATAAGGATGATGAATAATTATTTTCTAATATTTTTTATATTTAAATATAAATTATAAAATTGTTAATTTCTATATAAAAAAATATAAATCTATTTATTAACGATATCTGAAATAATATTTAAAATTGGGCAATTTATTATACAAGTATATGAATATTGCTTACCTTTAGCGAGAGAAAACACAGTTCAGAATGATTTCATATTTTTTATTTTCTCTTTTTATATAAATTCAAATGTTTTGTCTACATTTATAAATAGATTTATAAAGCATATATTTTTCTTATCATTCCATCAAACTTTATGACCTTTTTGTTTGATAATCGAATTAATTCAAATAAATTAATAGCTAATTAAGTCTAAAAGTAAGGTCTAAAATTGCACCATCGTAATCATTTGACTTCTGAAAACCCCCGATTATTTTTATGATCCCCATATATTTTTATCAATAATATATTTCTTTATTAAAAATCGATAATATTTGAAATGAGAAGTAGATTTTATTACTTAAAACCGTTTATAATTCCCTTGAATTTGTAAGGAAACATACTTAGTAACATACTTTAGTGACAATCGTGATGAATATTATAAAATAAAACTATATATTTTAAATTATAATATGTATATTTAGTATGAACTGTGTGACTACACATACTTTAAATGTGAGCATGAATGCTAGTGATTCTCAGCTCTCAAAATATATATGTTAAAAAAAACTTTCTTGGTTTTTTATGCAATCGAATGCACAACCAGTCGACACCAGTGCACTCTATAACATTAAGCCAAGGTGGCTAGATGCTTTGTCTGGAAAACTGTATGTTAATCTGTTTCTTGAAGACATCCGGAATATATGAAGGAGGAAACACTGACGCTGGAATATTATTTCAGAGTCTACCGGTGGCATTTATTTAATAACTTTAGAAACTGATAGTTCTTGGTCGATATATCTTGACCATGATTTTCAGCAAGTATAGGACAAGCTTGTCGGTTGTGTGTGGGTGCAGGAGGAATTAAGTTTAGAAGAGCAACGACAGTAGTAAAAAATGATAAAAAAGACAAGCGAACCAAACTCATGTTTTTATTCTATTGATTGCAGATAAGACAATGTGTGTCATTATTTATAATATATTTTTTTATTCTTTTAACCAGTTGTTTTGGGGTTCCAACCTAAAACAACTGTTGTTTATGGTTGAAACTCCACAACATGTATGTGTCGTATTCGAGGTTAGTGTGTATTGGTCTTTATATGGAAGAAATTGTGATGTGTTTAGCATACCTTGTTATCTGCCTTTGTTATTTATAGTATGTTTTGTTCTAGCTCTTGACTGTGGTCAGAATGAGGTCCTCAACCCTTGCCCTGACCCTTGCGTTCCTGATGAGATAACTTACTGCGGCGAATGGTTCAACAACAAAGCCAATGACTGTGACCCTTCAGTTACTCCTCCCTGCGAACCTCGGTGTGACTGCGAAAGTGGTTTCTTAAGGAACGACTACGGTCAGTGCGTCGAGAAAGAAAACTGTAAGTTTCTACAAAATTCTAATAATTTATATGAACAGAATGTGCTTAGCTAAAAACAGGCTGCAGAGATGAAGCAGAATGGAAAAAAATAATATGCATTTTGTTGCTGCTAAACGAACTTCAGAATCGAAACTGCGAAGTACTATATAACTCTAGTAAAGGAAGTTTACGTTTAATAGTTCACGTATAAACCTGCAGACTGATGACGATAAAGACTTCTTTCCAGCAGCGTATTGATATACTGAAACAGTAAAAGAAACATTTTTGTAGGAGAATAATTAGGTTTTAATGGTATTTAATTGAAAATACATACATAATTATTTAACAGGGTAGTAATCAGATGAACCAATTAGTGGAATACTTCAATTATAAAATAAAAGTAGACTGTCCCGAGTGAGACATCCAAAATCAAAATAAGTCTCCTTTATTTTAATCCGCTCTCTAATTGGAGCTTACGGTGGTCTCAAATTTCCGCAATGGTCTGCTTAATTAACTGTATTTTTGTGCCATACAAAATAAGTTGATAACGCGCTCATTCAGATTATGATCAGTTAGCAACTGATAAGTCCAGTGGGAGTCCCCTCTGAACAATTGTGGCCACTGCACAGAAGTGCTGAAAGAAAGAACCTGTGAAAGAGATTAGAATCGCATTCATGGGTTGTAAAGATATTGAGATGGAAGATAGATTCTCTCACCGAAAATACGAGCAAAGATTGTACACGCGTGGAAATTTTTTTAGTGGCCACAAAGTCTGCATGCCCGATAGGGCCGAGTCGATTCCCTCGAACTGCATCGAAAAGGACTCTTCTTTCTAACGAGAGGAACTGACAGTCCCAGAGAATGTGCTCTGAGGTCTGGAAGGGGGCGCCGCAGGGGCAACTAGGGTTTTAAACTAAATTAAATGAGTATAATCTGTCATTAAAAGCGCACTGGTCTTCCCAGTCATTAGCTGGGTAGGCCAGTGATCAGGGCTTATCCATTTAGCAGTAAGCTATTATACGGCTAGTATATGGGCTTTCATTTAAGCTTTAAGAGGTTTATGGGTTAATATTTGATTTTTTTTGTGGTGTAGGTTGTGCAGATCCTAACGCCACAGCCGTGGAAGGTCCCGAGTGCTGTCCGACGACCTGCGTGAGCCTTCAGACTGGAGTGACTGAATGCGATGATGTGTGTTTTATCAGAGGTTGTGTCTGCAAGCCAGGGTTCATCTTCGACAAGTTCCGCAAACGAACATGCATCGAAGAAAACACATGCAGTAAGTGCCAATCACTCATTTTAACCAACTTAACAGATCCACCATTTTTCAGAAGCAGCTCTAAAAATTTCAGCAGTAAATTTTATTACAAGTCATTTTTTTATGTTATTCATACGGAAGGCAGAGGATCGAAGAGGATGGAGATTCATGCGGGAGGCCTATGTTCAACAGTGGACGGACATAGGCTGATGATGATGATACTTGAAGCAATTTGATGCACATAAAAAATAAGGTTTTTTTTAAATATTGCAAAATGTAACAAAATAAAAAGCAAATTATATACAAAGTTAGCCTATACAAAGAAAATAATATATATATATATATATATACTAGGCGTGAATATTTTCCTTGCGTTCGAGCCACGATTTCGGGTTTGAATGAAAACTTATGTCCCGTGTCAGCCAGATGCTCTGCCAGTGCTGACGCCATTGGGTGGCCTAGTCTGCACGATCGCTCATGTTCGCTTACTCTTTTAGCGATAGTTCGCGATGTTTATATACACTGTGGGGCAAGCCTTGTTACTAGTTCGCGATGTTTATCTGATATACACCGTTGGGTAATAAACTATTGGTAAAAATAAATTCGCCACACTCGGCTAAGCCCAAAAACCACAATAACAAATCTGACCGTGAAAACCTAAAAAGTTACTTGGCCACAAGAGCATTTTTATAGATTTTTTATCGTGCAACATTAAATAACTATTAATTGATAATCAATACTTAAATTTGCATTATTTTATGCAGAGTCAATCGTGACTTTTTACAAAATTTAACATTCTTCATTTGGTCGATTAAGTGTGTTAAAGACAAGTCATAAAGGGTCTACTTGTGAGTGGTAAAAGTCAGACTCATTCCTTCAATTCCTTCCAAAATTACAAAATTAATTATTATCATTGAAATAATGTAATATTTACATGCTTATTGTGTGTGGAGGAAATAACAGCCTTTCCTGAAGGTAAAACATTAAAAAAATAAGTCTTATATTAATCGACTTATAGCATTTTTCCAGATTATAAAATCGAAACAATCCCTCGATTGGTAAAGCGAGAGATGTGCATACTATATGTTTCATCTTTGTAGTATCAATCCGGTGGATTGGTTTGCAGCAACAAAATCTTGCATCTCAATGTCCATTCTTTTCAATCTTATCGATCTTTTCGATCTCGATTATATGCTATTACATCTTCTTCGTAGTATCAATCCGGTGGATTGGTTTGCAGCAACAGAATCTTGCATCTCGATCTCCATTCCTCTCGGTCCTCCGCAACCCTTTTCAGCTCAGCATAAGCGCTACAATTCATGTCGTCGAATACTTGCTGCAAATACTCCCGTCTAGGGCACCCTCTACAGTTTCTACCCTCAACCATCCCCTCCACAATATCGTGAAGAAGACCATCGTGGCGCACGATGTGACCAATCCATCGGGCTCGCCTCTCTGAGATGGTTCTTATTAGGTGCCTATCTTCCTTGATTAACCTGAGAACCTCATTGTTCTAATTGCTATTATATATATATGTTTAAAATAAGACATTGATCTTGATCAATACGAATCTTTAAATAATTTTAAAATATGTTGTTTTTTTTTTAGATTTATGTTTCAAATATACATTATAATTACTGTGATGTATTAAATATTAAATTTTGAAATTTTAGACGTAATATAATTTTCTTATTTATTTCTTAGGTGCAACTCTACCAAGAAGAAATCGAACATATAACATTGACTTTAATCGAGAAAGGGACAATAGAGTAGGAGGTGAAAGAAGAAATGAGAATACTAATAATAGAATACTAATAAATGTGGAAATGGAAGAGAAAGTAATGGTGGAAGCAATGGAAAACCCGATGTTGGAAGTGGTGGAAGAAGTATTGGTGGAAGTTGTGTCGGTAGTGATGTAAGAAGTGTGGTCAAAATTGGTGCTGGAAGTGGAGGAAAAAACAAAACTAACGGTGATGGTGAACGTGACGGTAGAAACGTAAACGGTAGCCGTAGTGAAAGTAGTGGAGGTAGAGGTGGTGAATATAAAAAATGCGGAGGAGGCAATAAAAAATGTTTGATCCGTGAGCATCCAATTTGGAGAGACAAAATAAATGGATTAGCATATTATAGTGACGGTACTATTGAAGATGTATTTGGTGGAGGAAATAGTAGTGGTGGAAGTGCAGATCTTGGTTATAAAAAGGGTCCCACTCAAAGACCATTTGGTCTTCCTTAGTTATATATAATCGTGTCAGAAACATCAGGGTCAGATCCTGTCTGCCTATAAGTGGGCAACATCGATGGCATTACTCCCGGCCATCATAAAGTCTTCCTGGGTGCAACTACTCGGAAACAGCGCACACTCCAGAAGATAGCACAGGGTTTGACAGGGCAGACGCTGTCCCACCTTCTTCCTTAGTTGAAAATTTATGAATTGATCTTTCGATGGAGCATTCAACTTTTGGTTATCTTCTTTGTTCAAAATTATTTATGGCTTAATGTTACCTGAAGATTATTTCAACCTCATAAAAAAATATTGTATCTATTTTTACTACTATGGAAATACTATCCATTCAATTCAATCAATTCCTTATTTTATCCGACTCTAAGTTTTTAGGGATGTTATTTTTCCATTCGTGAAAGGATTTTAAAAAAATACCTGCTCTTAAACGTGCATTTCTTCTCATACGTGGTTGTATAATCAACCCCTGAATACCGTTGATCGGAGCTAATCATTTTTTTCCATTCCATATGTGAAGGTTAGAGTGCTCAATTCAGTGCAACTAACTGCAATGGCGCTTCTAAATAAATTACCAGTACACCATTAGTTTTTGGGATCTCAATGATCTTTGATAAGTGTTATTATTTAATTTTAATTATTTTTATAAATTAATTAAACTTATAAATAAAGGCAATAAATTCTTCCCTTTGAATTGAGTATTGTTGTAAAATGATCCAGCATCGTAGATATAAGGGTAAATAATGGCCTATATTTCTTTGTTCTGTAACTAATTCAAGGTATTGACAGGAAGTTAAATCAATTAGCAATAAATAAAATTGATAAGCAGTATCCACTGTGTCAATATGAATGTGGTGTGTTATAAAATTAAAATGACAGTAATATATTCAATATCGGTAAGAAAATTACTTAAAATTAATGAAAAATTAACAGTTAAATTAGAAACCCAACCTTACCTATTATTAATTATACTTCATAAATTATTTCCTGTCAATTTATTATTTTTCGAATGCTGATTGATATTTTACTACTGCTAAATTATTTATTTTTACTTATCTTTTTAGGGATTTATTACTAACTGTTTGCTTAGTAATAACTGTTCATTAATTGAATTAAATACAGTAAAAAAAATGCTATAAAAAATCATGTTATTTTCAAAGCAACACAGAAAACGTGGTTATGAATATTTTTAGGTTTCGCAATATTATACGTAAAATTTTCTAAATATTTTATATACTTAAATTGTCCATTTTCATCTTAAGAGTTATTTGAGAGTTTTAAATCAAAATGTATATACTCGTATAAGTAATTCTTTGTAAACATCTAATCTAAGAATTTTCTTATATTCTCCTTTATAAATATTTACTGCAAAATAACTTATTTCTTAACTTTTCATATTTAAAAGTATTTAACCACATACGTTTTTTAATGGGCTTTAATGCGTTTTTTGAGTAGAGTTTGAAAAATAAAGAAAACCCTTATATTCATATACTTACTAGCTGACCCGGTGAACTTTGTTCCACCTGAAGGGTAATAAATGAACAGATTTTGGATTTTATTGAGTTGAATTTTTCGGCACATAAGATATCATATATTTGGTCTGGTTGAATTCTGTTGCAGTAATCGATGAAACTGCAGCAAATAGCTGTCAGCATTTCGACGAATAATCAAACGATATGCGTAATTATTCGGTGAGCTAACCTTCTTGGTAGTTTCTTCACCTGAAATTAAGACAATCGATTTGCTATTTTGCATGTAAAGCTTACATCCATATTTTTAGTATATTTATAAAGGGGTTAATATAAATGATTATATATCGGTCGCCAGTTATTTGTCCAATTTTCTCTATACAAACAGACCCTAATATTTAAGTCTGTTATTTTCCTGGTGATAATAAGCAGTGTAATCGGTCTTTTATTGGAAACCTAAAGCAAGACTAAGCACTGGAAAATGTATGTCATGACGGAATCAAAACTATGGTATTGATACTCACCATTCAATGGATTTTTCATTTTGATATTGAAATAATATCCATCTTCTCTTTGCCAAAACATCAGTGAGTATTGCAACGTGTCATAAGAACGATGTGTTTCGGATATCTGTTGCAGTTGCCTAGTATCCCGACGTGTGTTCCAGATGGTCGTTTATTCGCTCTGATCACGACTTTGTAGTCATCATTTGACATGCGCTCCAAAGCACTCTTGAAAAGCCTGACCAACGCATGATGTTCATGAAGTAGTTGCTGCAGATCTTGAAAAATTGGTCTTTTCATTCCTGCATTGATTTCTTGACGTCAATCAAGTTGTTCCTCCATGTTGCCCATGAAGTATATTTGTAAAAAAATTATGCTGTGCATCTTCGAGAGGTTACAATGATCTGATTTGATGTTGAATTTGTCCTTGTATCTACAAAATCAAAAGCAAATACATTGTTACTGATTTATAAACACTTTTTTTAGAATTAGCATACATAATACAAAAGAATAAGTATAGTATGTTATTTTGTTACTGTATTGTGTGTACAAAAGTACAAAAATAAATACCTTGATTGTCGGATTATCGTTCTTCGATACGCCCTCGTGTTATTGTTCTTCCTCAGTCCTTTCATTCGCAATGTTTCGATTCCTAGTTGCACGACGGCTTTGTTGTGAAAGATTCGTACGTTTTGGTCGTGGTCGTTTCATTGAAGTGCTCTTTGGTAAACCACATTTTTTGTTTTTTGGTCTAACGTTAACACAAACAAAGCGGATGGTTTCCCAACTCGTGAACACGCAACGCATAGCTGCCCATGTGAAAAACAATGATTTTCTAAATTTATCCCGGAAACACTAAGCGATTGGCCTTGCAACTTGTTAATTGTCATTGCGAACGCAAGGCGAACTGGAAATTGCAATTGTTTGAAGTCAAACGGAAGATCAGTCGGAATCATTGGTATTCGAGGAATACATACATTTTCACCTGCGTACTTTCCATTAATAATGGTTGCCTCAATCAAATTCGGCATAAATCTTTTCACCGCAAGTCGAGTACCGTTAGATTCAAATTGCGCAATATCATAATAACTGAACCAACTTTGAGTTGCACGTTATGTGGTGGAAATCCTGGTAACTCCAGAGAGTTCAAAAACTCCGTTGGATAATTTACTACATAATCGGGATTTGTTATGGAATCAACGGATTTGTATGTCACCAAATCGCCATCTATTTTTGATTGCATGGTGAAATTCAGTGCGTGTACATCATTATTCTTTGCGGCGAGAATTGCTCGTTGACTTAACCAAGCATAATTCTGATAATTTTCACTAATGTTTGGGAAAACATTTTCAATAAGAGCTAATTGAGAGTCTTCAAATCGGCAAAAGTCGTTGGTAAGACTAATTAATCCAGTTGTCGCATCAACTGGGACTTCCATTTCCAACAGCTAACAATTGCTTGGAAAATTGTGCAGCACTTTGATCATTTTGAAGTTGAACTCTCATATTAGTGGTTAGCGATAATGTTTTTACGTTATTCCACAAAGATGATGCCTTCAGGCAAGCATTCAATTCATCTGCAGGCGTTCCATGGGGAATTACTGGCAACGTCTACCTGAAATCGCCTGCCAACAATATCATCAAGCCGCCAAAGATGTTGTTATTTCGCCGAAGATCCTTCAGTGTGAAGTTAAGTGCTTCAAGTGATTTCTTATGTGCCATTGTGCACTCATCCCAAACAATGAGCTTGCATTGCATCAACAATTTTCCCATTGCACTGGATCGGGAAATATTGCATGTTGGAGTATCAACTGTGGTTAAATTGAGTGGCAACCTAAGCGCAGAATGTGCAGTACGGCCGCCATCTAGAAGAGTCGCCGCAATTCCAGATGATGCTAACGCCAAAGCTATGTCACATCTTGATCGAATAGTGGCCAAAACCAATGAAACGACAAATGTTTTCCCTGTTCCTCCAGGTGCGTCCAGGAAGAATAGACCACCAGTATTATTGTCCACCGCTTGCATTAATGTTTCATATACTTGTTTTTGCTGTTCATTCAGCAACGGCACATTATTTCAAACGAATTCCTGCAATGTATCAACATTGTATTGCAGCTCTCGATTTAATTCTTGGTTAAATGTATCGTGCATCGATCGATTTGGCGCAATCATTCCTACTTCAATCAGTAGCTTGTTTGTAATAGTCAAGCATTGATCCTCAATCAAAATCAATCCTTCATTGTAGATTTCATCGGTTATTTGCATGTTGGGATTATTCGTTTGAATGCGCAAGCGATGCAAGATATCTTCACATCTGTCGTCTTTGTATTTGTTCCATAACTGAATTGGTTGTGAAGGAATACATGTGGTGATGATAATTGCGAACAGCGTTCGTATTTGGTACGCATTTGATGAAACAACTGAATCCTCAAGTGTTAAATCCCAATGAGAATCGTTCTCCAGCAAACCCAATAGTTGACATGCTTCTCGATATGTTTGGCATTGGTAGCCATTCACAGTTTTCAAATGCGCAAATGATTTTGGTCCACGTACATTTACCAACCGCAGTTGCAAATAAAAACATTCATCATTTCTAGGATGAACAGTATACATGCGACCTAGCGCATCAGTGAAAAACACCTGTGGCCAATCTGGAACTGGGGTTCCTTGTTTGCGACGTTGGAATTTCTTTGTTAATTGATTCCAAGTGTAATACTTGGGCATTTCAACGTACATCAGCGTCGCTGCAAATGGATCTGCTTCACACATTGGAAAGAAGCTAGTCAATGTTGTCAATGGTGGTCTCTCAGCTCGTTGTGCCGCATTAGCCTCAGTGAAGTAAACTCTTTGTCCATTTTCCAAATGCACTGCTAAATGTACAACTGTGGGATATCTTTTATGAATTGGAAATGAAAATAATCGCCACAGTGCTTCATTACTACTGACGTATCTGCCCATTTGGAAGTTCCTGATTTCGTCATTCGCATTTTCCGCCTTGCATACCAAACACAGCCATGTCGCTGCCTTTTGTGACGTACTTGCACAAATATTTGACTGATTTGGCCGAATGGCAACTCTCAACGTTCGCATGTGTTTTGAAAATTCGTGATAGCAGCGGGCAATATGGTATAGGGTCAGCCAAATAACTTTTTTTTTTTTGAAAAACATCGCAAAACATCTAGTGTAGCTTCGGCTGTGTGGCACGTAGCGCCGTCTTGTTGAAAGCAAATGATGCCAATATCCTCTTCTTCAATTTTTGTGAACAAAAATGGCCCGATAACGATCGCCATTGACTGTAACGGCCACTCCTTGCTCATTTTTGAAGAAAAATGGCCTGATTTTAAAAGTAATGTCGCAATATTTTTAGCGTTGTTCAAGCGTTTACACAACCATATTTGTTCAGCGGAAAGATAAAATTAATTATCTGTCATATCAAACATGGGCTAAGTGTTACCATTTACGAAATAAACACTAGTTAAAAAAAAAAACGTTAGACGGCGGACAATAGCATGATTTTTAAAGTAATGTCGCAATATTTTCCAGCATTGTTCAAGCGTATGCACAACCATATTCGTTTAGCGGAAGGATAAAACTAATTATCTGTCAAATCAGACATGAGCCAAATGTTACCATTCACGAAATAAGCACTAGTTAAAAAAAAAACATTAGATGGCGGACCCTATACAATGAATTCATTTCCGATCTCAATCTCTTGATTTTGAACTTTAACTTTGATAGTTCGACCGTTATCTTCTTTTGAACGCCGACGATAAACTGGATATCCATCGTTTCCTGTGACTGTTTCAGCAACTAACGGTCGCGGATATCGTTTTGTGCACTTTCCATCAGCCGTGGCGATAATGGATTTAATGTACCGCACGGGCCATGCACCATCTGTGTCGTCACAATGTCGTGTAGATGGGGATCAGTGACAGGATCAGGAATTTCAGCTGATATGATGTCATCCACTTCATTTGAATGTAATTTGTTCAGCAACCAAATTAGGATATGAGCATGCGGCAGTCCACGCTTCTGCCATTCCACCGAGTACATATAACAACGTGTGTCACCAAAAACTCGATACTTAGTAAGCACATCCACCATAACCTTGAGTTTTTGCTGAAATACTCTGGCGATTATGTCATGGCGATCTTGCGGTTTTTGGCCCGGTTCCAACTCACGTTCAATTTCCGTCCACTTCGGATTGCATGTGAACGTAATAAATAAATCCGGAGTTCCATAATTTCGCACGTACGTCATGGTGTCTTGAGCGTATTCGTGCATGTGGCGTGGGCTTCCGATATAAGATGATGGGAGAATCGTCAGGCGTCCAATATTGTGAACATTACCATCTGAATGAATAGCAGCACGCAAGTGTATATAGTCCTCAGATCGAAGCTTTGCCTGATTGAATCGGATGAACGCTAAACGTTCGGTTTCGACTTTGACATATATGTCGACAGCGAATTGCTGGAATAGCCGACGGCACTTCAGAATGACATTCTCCTCATGTGTACGAATCATCATACGATACGCATAGTAATTAATTGCTCTTAGATTTTTTGCTCTTCGAACTTTTGTTCGCTGATACGCCTGAAAATGCAAAATTAAATGGATTGTTAATGGAAACCAATAATAGCAATAATTAGTGTGTGAATATTGTACTTGTAATTGGATCGACCATCTTCAACGTGATGTCGTATCCGTCTTGCCCTTGCCAATAAATGATTGGATATTGTAACGCATCGTACAAACGATGTGTCTCGTTTACACGATGCATGATATTGCTTCTTCGCTGAATGACAATGTCTCGTGATGTAGTTGGATCGCCAACAACAATTGCAGCAACATCATCAACGGTGGGTGCATTGAATCTTCGCACATGTTCACCTGTTGGGGTACGATCCGCTCTTATGACAAATTTGTGCGTATCCGATGGCATTCGTTCCAATGCTGTTTTGAACATTATAACCACAGCGTTATTAGCGTGAAAAAATGTTTGCAACTGTTCAATAATTCGTCTCTTTAACTGTCGTGTTTCCTGTATATTGCACCGCACATTCAGCTGATCCACCATCGACGAAATGAAATATATTTGCAGAAATTGATGCGGTTCATCTGGTGTTGGCACCATTGAACCATGCAAATGATATATTTGTCCTTGTATCTGTAATGGCAAACAATCATTTGTTAAAGAATACGGTGTGACTTCTGATCGTGTGATGGTGTAGTGTGTGGTGTATGTGTAGTTGTTATGTGTTGCAATTTTTTTTTGTGTTTTTGATTGGTGTGAGTGATTGGTTGTGTGTGTAGTATCTTTTACCTTGCAAGTCGGCATGAAGCCACCTTCTCGAATGATATTAGCTCCAAAGGAAGTCATGCGAAAGCAGTTATTGTATTCAAGGATGCATTGAAGAAAATGGTTGGAATCGGGATCAGTTCCATCGAACAATGGTTTCAGTGGCTGTGGTGGTGTAAGTAATGGATCCAGTTTGACTTTTCCACTTGCGCAGCACAATCCAGCCGTTTCTCTTTTGAACTTTAACGCATTGCAATATCGGCATACAGTCGTCATTGGTCCAATATCTAAATTGTCATCATCACTGTAGTTTGCAGTGGGATCATAATGGAATGCCAAGCGATTGTATGATACCAATGATCTTCGTGTGCTCACGCGTTGTCTCAATCTGGCATTTTCTCTTATTATATTTTGTCTTTCTTCGCTTAAGTTCTGTGAATACACTCTTTGCTGGCTTGCATGTCTAGTGCGGTGGCCGATGTTCGCACGTCATCCTCTCGGCATCTTGGACTACAGACAGACTGGTGAATTTAACCTCAAATGCAATGATCCACATAATTTACACAGTTCAACTTACCACCTTAAGGACAAATGCCTGCTTGCACAATACGCGTGGTTGATTTGATGGTTTCCAATTGAACTGTTAGGAAACGAATATCTTTAACCTCAATTTCACAAAATTATGTGGATCGTGCATTTGAGGTTAAATTCACCTTAACCTCAAATGCACGATCCACATAATTTTGTAATAAATTCACCTTAACCTCAATTTCACAATTTCACAATTTCACAGTGAACACAATACCGTTTTTTTAGCGTTTGAAAGAACGTGCGCAAAATAAATGTCACATGAAATTCACTAAGCAGAGTACAAAGCGTAGCTGTCAAACAATGTATCACGCACCGGCGCCATCTTAGAAGTCACACACCACCTACCAAGTAGTAACTTGCGCCGTTATAGTACATGCTATGTATCAGAGATGGCGCTGTGTGTGAAAAATGATTTTCCCTGTTTTCCTGCTTTCATATTAATTTTTTTCCTAATTTTCTTTGCTATAAATCTTACGGAGCCCGATACCTTTCCAACGAATGCAAAATTGTGGAAATCGGTTCGTGCGTTCTGGAGTTATAGCGTCAGGAAGGAAAACCCGACTTATTTTTATAAAATAGTGTGTGTCTATTATATGTCCGGATAACGCACGGAGTTAACGAGGCCGGTTTTTTTAAATGGACAAGTTTTTTTTACGCCGACGTAGCTTGGTGCTTAAAGTATTTGTTTGCCAAACCAAAGATCGTGTAATCAATCCCCGACAGAGATTAAAAAAAAGATTTCTAAGGTGTATAAATACCCCCGGTTGGTGTGTATTTGATCCCTCACCCGTAAAATGCCAGCCATAGCATATTAATAAAAACTGGTGGTAGACAAAAGTCATCCCGTGAAGACCACCCATTCATAGTAAATTCCTCTAATAATAAGGATAATACCTGAATATCAGGCTGCAGCTTATAACGTTGGTTTATCAACACTCCACATGCAGTGCTTAGCCATATGTAGATTGGTAAGCGTCATATATCTCGTCACAGATAAAACTTCAGAATCACTTTTATCATCTGTTGGTATTCTCTTCCATGTGTTTACATAAACTAAGGAGTAGTACTGCAAATGGAATACAAAATAATGTAAGTAGTCATCGCTGATGTGTGATGCCAGCCGTAAAGCAATGGAGGATTCATGTATTTACTGCGCACTCGATATTGTGGTAATATACAATATATTCAAGAAAGAAGTAAGAATGTTAAGGATTGCCAATTGAACTAAAAGGTACAGTCGAAAAATATGGACGTGGATATTGGTAAACTAATTGTCTTATTTATTAATATATATTATGTTTTCGTTTTCAGTTAGCTGCGGGAAGAAGGAGGTCTATAACGTCTGTCCCAGATACTGCACCTTTGACGAAGATTGTGGAAGTTATGTTGAAGGTTTCATAAAAGACTGTGCAGCACCTCCAGAAGACTGGGTCTGCACTCCACGCTGTGACTGTGTCAAAGGATTGGTTCGCATTAATGGGAAATGCGAATTGCCTGATAAATGTAAGCAATAGCGCCAATTTTCATGTTTTGACAATCAAATTTTAATGAATGAAATTTTTCATTAACAAATTTAAAAAAAACTAGTTATCAATTATTATTATTCAGTGGGCTTGTTTGCGCTTCAAAAAATACATGTTTCGGTCAGTTATTTGTGAATTTATTCGAGTTTTTCAATTTTCAATGATTCATTTTATGATGCAAGTACACATCAATATTTGATTGTTATTGTAATTTGAATTGCAATATTGTTTCATATTTTTTCAGCAATGTGACTCACTTAAAAATGGTTCCATCTTTTAAAATATTGAATTAACTTATGTATTTTCATGAGAAGGAAACAACGAGCAGGAGTTGATATGTCTTGGAAAAAATGTAGCAAATTTACTAGCATTACATCGTGTTATCACTAAAGCGATTCATTATTTCATATTTAATATATGCCTTAAATAACGTGAAAAATATATCAATTTCTCATATTAACTTCTCAAAAGACCACGCAAATGTGAAAAAATAATAATATAAATTATGCAACACTTAAATCAAAGATGAATCCCACGCCACACACAAGATCTACCTTTAAGTGGCGTGGAAAGCGAATTTCCAAAAAAAAAAACAATAAAAAAAAATGAATGTAATACTGTCAATAAAATCTTAAATGTATCCTATTATATTTGATTAAATAAAAAAAAAAATTAAAAAAAAATGGGTTGAGACATTTAAACTTTTAAATCCGAGAATTATTTCACATGCCACAAACTTAAAACGAAGTCCCTGGTGTCTAAATATTAATTTATATTTTTATATTTTTTGCAGGTTGTGCAGATCCCTTCGCCACAGTTGTGTCCTGCCCAGCGCCCTGCGAAGAAACTTGCACCTACAAACCACCCTTGGGGTGCAAAGTTAACTGCAGGAAAAGGAAATGCAACTGCAAGAAAGGATATGTCAGGAATGCCCTTGGAAAGTGCATCCTAAAGAAAAATTGCCGTAAGTCAATCAATTAATGAATACGCATTGTTTATTGACTATTTTGATAAGATTGACTTTTTCCATAGAAAATTACACTATGTTCTTATACTTCCAAGTTTATTGTTGATAAGCATACGCGTATATCCGTTATTCACAAAACAAGGGTCTTTCTTTAGCACGTATATACGTGCTAACTAAAGTGATTCTAAAAAGCGCAACTACTAGGTGACCGTCCTGGTAAAAGTACAAAAAAATTACACTATTCCATTTAAACGAATATAGAAAAATATGTCGAATTGAACTGCGTTTATCGCAAGCTGTTGAAACACATATACTAGTTGTCTTTTATTATAAGATTGTTTTTAGAACGACACAGTTTAGTTTGTAAATAATATTAATAGGGGAATAAATTGTAGTGTCTACTTATAAAGAATATATGATATAAGCGTTTGATTTTTATGTTACAGCGAAACAGGTGTGCACAGGTAACAAGATATGGAAAGATTGCGGACCCAGCTGTCCGCGAACTTGCGAAAACAGGGATCCAGCCTGCATTCCCAAGTGTGTTCCAGGATGTTTCTGCAAAGAAGGATATTTCCTTAACAAAGCCGGAGAATGCGTCACTGCTCACGAATGTAATCGTCGAAAATATTAAATCATTTCTTAAGATGATCTAAAAAAAACAAAAAATTCACTAAGGAAAATTCTATTTGTCAAATATGTTTGAAGTATAAATAAAAAAATCGTATGATATGTTTGTAGTTTTTTGTTCATTTAATCATTTAATCATTTTATGAGCACAATAAATAATGGCAAGCACGAATCTCAATTTTTAGTAACATAATGTTCATTGCAGTAAGCTATGAACTCTTATTATTTTTCTATTTGGTATAAAGATCGTCAATTTTGAAGGCGTTTCTACACTTGAGTAAGCGTGATATTTTTCGACTAACAAATGCTGAAATCTTCTTTGGCCTCACCATTTTCCATCATCTGGGGTCAGCTCTCTTTGTGCACATTCGCCATGTCTGTCTGTCCTGTGTTACATTCTCGGTCAAACCCAGAGTTTTCAGATCCTTGTTTACAGTTGCAGTCCAGGTTGCCTGTGGTCTTCCAGGTCTTTTTCTCAGCCTTCACCACGTGGTCCTTATCTCTCCGTTTCATATACCCATACCATCTTAGGCGATTTTCCCTTATCTTTTCAGGTATGGGGGCCACCCGAAATGAACCCCGAATATGCTTATTTTGAAATCTGTCTACTCTAGTCACGTGTGTGCTTTAATAGAAGCACAAATACTCGTAATCACATCTGACTAACTGTCGTCTTGCAATCTAAAGCCAGTAACTTTGCGCTTAAAGCGTCAAGTAAGATATAATGTTTTGCAGCTCATGCTTAAGCAGTTCATTACAATTATTCAGTGTCTCAAGAACAAATGTTGAATACTTAAGTTGTCGCGTAAGTCATGTGATCCGCCAAAGTGAACACTTGTGACTTTCATGTTTATGACTTAAGAGTTGACAGCCATCGGCGTAACTATATTTTTAAATGCATAATTAATCGCACTGCCAGCAAGTTTCATTTAAATTATAATTCACTTTGCTATATTCTTAGTATAAGTATATGTGTTGAAGCCATTAAATGTATGGTTTATTATTTGTATGGATGAAATATGGATTTTCATTATTTCATTTTATTCCAGTTTTTGTTTAAAAAAATGACTTGTCTGAAATATTCCGTTGCAAATTAATGGCCAAGCAATTGATATGTAAACCAGATATATATAATATGCTATTACTTACAACAAAGTAATCATTGATACGTCGTAAGACGCACCACGATGAGCCTCTCAGTGCACCTATGCGAAGCACGCAATGAAGACACCTTAATTTCCATAATGCAAAACGGCATAACTTCTGCATTAGCCTGCATTGTCATTATAATTATACTTCGATGAAGTACTTTTGAGTAAAATAAATGATTCAGCCACAAGTTCCAGTATTATAAATACCTGAAATCAATTATGCTTTGATTTAAGAAAAAGTAATATTGCAGCCATTTATATTTTTCGATATCTGTATTCCATATTAGCAATATATTACCAGCGCCATTTATAGCCACATAGTTTTGTCAGTTGCCATTTTTCATGGCTTGTCCTTACACCCAAAGATCCACTTGGGAACATAAATATTTTCCAACGACCTCCAGAGCACAGGTTCTGTACTTCTGTGAGAAAATTTCGTTCTCGATGCCTGAAAGTTAGGTTCTAAGGGATGCATCAAGGTCAAGTAACGTTACGCTTTAAGCAAATGGCAGAAACCCATCCTTCGGTGTTCGTACAAGAACCGCCTACACTTACAAGTTATTGTCGTTGTAGGATTTCCGGAAATACCATCTAAGTATTATATTAATAATAATAAAAAGACAATGTATAAACCTAAATAATACTCGTATTTATATTGTTTAATGATTATATATTGTGAAACTTATTGTAAGGACAATTTTGGGCACTTTTAACTACTGAAATGACAACCGCGATCTTGTAACGGATTAAAAATTAAGAATCGATCTAGTAATGGTAAATCTACGTAAATGTTACACGATACAGTATGTATAGAAAGTAAAAGGGCTTTTGGCGTAACACAGTTGGTTTTCATGACTGGTGATCTTGCACCCCTACTACTCCTGAAGACTAGCGAATGTCAGCTTAAAGTGGAAGGCAAAACGTATTCATTAAAGCATGTCTCGTACGCAAATACTGCGAAGAGCCTTAGAAAGGCTTCACCGCGGGCTTTCATCAGGGAAGCTCAAGAAAGATGCACGTGATATGGCACATACCTGTATACCTGCTGTGGCTTACATACAGATTACCGAATTAAAACGGCCAAAATATTTTTGTGAATATTAAATTTCAATCATTTAAATAAAAATGGTTTTTCATTCATACATATACTTTAGAGTATACATAACCGTCAGACACGTAGAACATTATTTTTTTAAATTCCTACACATCTGACATAATATTACAGACTCAAACAGTTTTTCTGCCTCTTTTTTTCAACTTCACAACATTGTCTGGAATGTTTACCAAGCATTTGTGTTTCAATCCTCATTATAAATCTCTGAAATAGTTAAATTAATAAAACTTCACATCTTCTTTATCCCCTTACGTATTTATCTTTTTCACATATATTGTCTAGCTTACTTTGTTGAACAACTTAAAACTCTGTAGTTTCAATAGATAACGCTACCTTTTGTTAATCAGAAGAAGAAAAAATGTCTGATTAAAATCTTCTTTTTAATGCTAAGATTTATAGACAAATCCAACGATTGATACGCTTATAAATCATTAGCAAGTATATCCGATGTTATATGATACATTTATCAATTATACGAGACAAAAATCACGTACAATGAACGTGATAAAATGTTACAACTAAATTGTGTATTAAATTTAAACTACAATAAATATTTGTGTCGCCAATCACCACACAAATGGAGCACAAAATTCGGATCAAAAACTAATAAAGCATAAAAAACTGCATAAAAAACTGCATAAAATTTCAAATAAGTAGTATCCTTGATGAAATACATTAAGCATATAACACTAGTAGTAATTTCACCGCTCGATAATGTGATGAATTGATTGATTGATACTTGATTCGGTGATCATCATCGAGTGCAATTAACAAGACGAGTGTATAGTGTCTGCAATTCGAATCGTCATTTACACTATTTATTTACCTTTGATTAATTAACATTTGTATAATTTGTGTACCAATTGTTGATGTTTGTTTATGTAAGATTAAGTAAGTGTGGTTAGATATAAATAATTCTTGAAGTCTTTAGGTTATATATCCCTGTTTTCGGGCGTCAGGCAATTAGCTCTTGCTCTCTTCCTCAGAGACGTTCCTCGCCTTCAGATGCCTTCCTCCACGCCGCTGGACGTCTCCAGCATCACTAATTGCGACGATCCCTGACACGAAGGTCGGCTCCTTTGGTAGACTCCTTCTTCGTCCTTTTTGTAATTCATCCGAGCAACGCCGTGATAAGGAATTGTTGGAAGAGGATTGCAATAAATAATTTTTATTTATTCTTAATTCAGTTCATTTTACAATATTATATTCACAAAGATATACAGAAAGTATCTTTGATTTTTATTAAAATGCTTAAATTTGACTTCAAGCATTTAAAGTCTATTAAATACATTTTAGCCTTAATTAATCATACATGTAATCATTTATTTTAAATGATTACATGTTTCGGCCTTCCTAAAGAGCATCTTCATTGTTGAAATATACACAACATATAACAACGTTAAAAATATACACATTAATTACATTTAAGGCAAGTTTATAAAAATTGATTTTAAAAATTGCTTAGCTGACAATTGTATAAAATGTTTTACGTCGCATTTTGATTGCAGCGACACCCACAAGTTGCAGTTTAACAATGGCAATTAAATGCAGCAATATGCAATTGCGCTTCAAGAAAATCATAAAACGCTTGTATGGCATTTATATGATAATGACGATTCTTATTGTGCGGCTTTAACAAGAAACAACGTAAGCACCAATTATTTTTACCGTGTTAAGATTGTAAGTGGAATGAGAGTTCTTTATTGGCGACAGATAATTCCGTTAGGGCTGGCATTATAGTGGCATGGGTCTCAGTTCCTACCTGTCTGGCTCAGGTAATCTCGACTAACAGGAAAACACGTAGCAAAGAAGTAGACCACGTGTGCCTAGAGCGATCTATTCGACTCCGCTGTCAGGTACTTACTTCTAATCAAAGTCAGTGCAGTACTTAACGTACGTACTAGGCCACCTAAATTCTTATTAGAACCTGCCATAATTATCTGTTAACCGAGTTAAATTAAAACATTATAAAACAAATTTAATCCTTGTTAGTCGAAGAGCATAAGTTTGTCTAAAAAGCTATATGACTAAAACACAATAACAGATACATTGGAAAAAGTGTTTATTCTTATAATTAAATGAAAACATAAAAGACAATTTTTTTATGTAAACACATACAGGAGAATACCGACAGTTTATGACAGTCATTCTGAAGTTTCATCTGTGAATTCTATGAGACTCCCATTCTCCATATGACTAAGTGCTGCATGTGGAGAGTTGATCCACCAACTTCTTAGATCACAGTCCGAAACTTACGCCTCATCCTTATTATTACAGGAATTCAATGTGAGAGTGGGTGGTCTTTACAGGACGACTGTCATTTTACGGGTGAGGGATCAAATTCACACCAACCGGGGATCAAGAACAAATGTTGAATACTTAAGTTGTCGCGTAAGTCATGTGATCCGCCAAAGTGAACACTTGTGACTTTCATGTTTATGACTTAAGAGTTGACAGCCATCGGCGTAACTATATTTTTAAATGCATAATTAATCGCACTGCCAGCAAGTTTCATTTAAATTATAATTCACTTTGCTATATTCTTAGTATAAGTATATGTGTTGAAGCCATTAAATGTATGGTTTATTATTTGTATGTTTATTATAAAGTTTAGAAATCGATCAATCTCCGTCGGGGAACGATCCCGCGACCCTCGGCTTAGCAAGCAAACGCTTTAACCAATAAGCTATTCCGGCCGGGAAGTGTATATCAGTGTATAAAAATTATAAATAAAAAATAAAAAAATACGATAATTTTTACTTTAGATTTACACTTCAATTAAACATATCATATCATCGATTAAATGTTATTATGTACTTACACATATTATTATGATTTTAATAGTACTGTGTCTTATTATTGGATCCTGTTCATACGACGCGGATGTCCAGCTGCAACGCTATCTTTTATTTGGTCTTTGGATCATATTTTGGATATCTCTTAGTTGCTATGTTCAGCACCTATTCAGAGCAAATTCTTTCAACGTAATATTTCTTGTAGACGTGATCTCTCCACTAATAAGTACAGCTAATAATAATATTCATTTTGCAAAACCCTTTCTCGATATTATATAGTAAGAGGTACCTTATGTAATTAGCTATCTTTGCAAAGAGGTCGTACAGATTATCAATACGGTAAGTAACTGTATGAAGGCAGTTCAGATAAGGCGATCATTATACTTCAGGTAGAAACTGCATTGATTTCAATAATAAGTTTTCATAAGCGATCTGTGACCCAACGTCATGTTTCAAAGCGGATAATTTAAATTTCTAGATTTACTTAATGTACTGTAAAAAGAAAAAATAATAAAATCATGACATTGATACATTTCCGAACTTTTTGATGGTTAAATAATAGCATTCTTCTCATACAATATGAATAAATTTTCTAGGTTAATATTTTTTTCTACGTAAACACATACAGGAGAATACCGACAGATGCTGATAGTGATTCTGATGTTTTTTCATCTATGGATCCTATGACGTTTACCATTTTACATGTGAATACGCGCTGCATGTGGAGTGTTGATCTGCCAATGTCATAGACTACAGCCCGACATTCACGCATCATCCTTATTATTACAGGAATTCACTATGAATGCGTCGTCATCACGGGACGACTTTCGTCCAACACTTTTGATTAATAGGCTATGACTGGAATTTTACGGGTGAGGGATCAAATTCACACCAACCACGTGTATATTAGAGCACAAAGATATTTTTTTTTATTATTATTTTCGTCGGAGATTGAACCTACGAACTTGCTTAAAGCAACTGGTTAGCAAACGCTTTAAGCACTGTGCTATAGCCACCGGCAATCTTGATTAATTATTTTAATATTATTTCAAAGTGGCGGGCTGAAAGGGTTAATTATTATTGAATGTTATCATTGTTCCTAGGATTGATTGCAATTTATTTGTATTAAATTGCATTGTATTCATACAATGTTGCACCCGGCACAACTTTCATTCAATGGTCAATGTTGAATAATACATTCAACATTCGATATAAAAGGAAATGAGCAAATACTTGTATCAAAACATTGCGAGAAACTGAGTGATTAATGCATTTCATTACCCACTACTGCATATGGCAACAATTACTATACTGTACATATGGCAACAAGAGCGAAAATATAAAAGAAATTAATATACCAACATAACAGTAATTACTTACTTGAAATATTCTTGACATTGTTACGTATAATGTTATACTGATATACGAGTATATTGACCAATGACAAATAGCACATTATAAGTGTCGTTCTCGTTAGATCACTGAAATTGTGCAACTTGATGGGTATTGTCTGTTACTTACTGCGTAACGTTGGTTAGATAGAGCCGCTTCTTGAAACTAAATAATCGTGCTAAAATATCAATTTAATGCATCACTCAAAATACACAATAAATACTAAACCCGTCATTTCTTCTAATCCTTGAGCTCATGCCCTGGGGACCATAGGGAACCATATAAATGCTCTCACGTGACTTTTTCGAGTGCATAGATGTCTTGGGACAAGGAAGTGATAATTTTTGGCGACTATATGTTTCACCTTATATACCACCGTACGGTAAATGAAATTGTATTTGTATATAATATTTTTAACAAAGAACTAATTAGTAAATTCACACTATTTCGACTGACTGCGAACGTGGTTTTTTTTGTTGTATAATTTTAACATTCTCTAGCACCAAAACCGTTTGTCTAAAGATAAACCTTTTTGTGAAATAATTCGTTGTAATCACAAATATGCAATTTCAACTCTTAGTAATTAAATTAAAAATAATGAATAATACATTTTCTATGAATTCCATGTAGTAAATTTTGTCATCAAATTAACCTTTAAGGCGCTAAAGAACGTTAAACTTTTTGGAAATATAAAAACTTAGCTCGATGATGCTATAAGCTAACATTAACCATAAGTGTTTCTAACGTTATAATATATAACAACAAAATAAACGTGTTTTTCCGGAACATCAATGTTGGTATTTCGTTTTAAATTGTAATATTATAAAAATTACCGGATTGCATTAGATTTAACGGTTGTTTTTGTAAATTACAGCTCGCCCGGAAGAATATTGTAAACAGATTCTCTGGCTATTAAGATAATATGGTTCTTTTTATAATGGAGTTTAAATCTCGTGATCCCAGAAGGTAGCCGTACTTTATATTATTCTATCATAATGCACAGAACGAGTGTAAGATTAAAAGGAGATGCCACTCCAAAAGATCTACGACCATACTATTTTGAAACGTCTAACGATGGTGATGATAACAACGGAACTTGTCTAATTACCGAAAGATTCACAATATTAGTCGGGGAATGTACTTGCATGGGTGACCGCCATGGAATACCGCCTGTTGGTTGGATTGAGCAGGTCTTCAGAATAAAATGTTCTATACCTAAAGAACGTGAAGCTAATCAACAAATCTCATTAAAAATGCTGATTAATAAACGCCAAAATATTGGGGCTTAGTATGATGAATATGCTTCTCTGAGATCCAGATAATTTTGTTTCAAGTAGGGGTAATGGTATCTAACATAATTTTATAGTGGTATATTGTAGCAACCATATGTTCTTACTAGAAAGCGGATATAATATATAGAAGAATAAGATACAAGATTTTTTTTAAGGATATGTAAGTAATTTCTTTATCATTTAAATCGTTTTGCAATTTTGCATACTAAAGAAACAATTGAAATGTGTTGTAAAATCTTTTAAGAATTGTCTGATATTTTATGTATTTTGTACATTTAAAATAATTTTTTACAAAATTGAATTATGAACGCCATTTGGTGCCGTCAATAAATACTCGTATATACGAAAATGTTTCCAAGTGCATCTTCAGGTGCAGATACAAGGTATAAATAATGGCACATACTTGTAGTAAAGGTAATTGCATATTATTTTGCATGTTATTTCGCAAAAAAATACGGATATGGCAATAAAATAATGAAACGCACCAAGAAACGATACTTATATTGTAGTATGCTTATTTATAAACAAGTATTCGAATCTGGATGTCTGGCTTGTAAAGAAGCATGTTTTTACTGGTTAAGAAGCTTTGAAAAACGTTCCAACGCTTTTCCTTGTAAGCATCACCCTGTAGATGTGAGTTCTCCATTAGGTGAACAGTTAGAGTCCGCTGGTCGTGAGTCCGAGGTCTGGTCAAGTAATTTCTTCATCTGAGCTGCAGACTAGTACTAGTATTCTCTAGTACTAGTAACTCTACCAATACTAGAGTAGAGTTTGACCTCCGTCTCGTTACCGGCTAGGTACATTTAGTGTTTTAGTCAATACTGCTTCTAAGTAAAACATAATATACTTTATATATTTATAGATAGTACATATTTTGGACCTCTAAACTCTAAATTGACAGTCGATTATAAAGTTTGTTTGTTGTATGTTATTACATATTTTTAAACACATTTGAACCATTGTAAGTATGTATTTTAAAAATATATTTTAATCATTCATAAACGTATCAAACTACTACAGTTAATTATATATTTTTAAATGTCAAAATAAAATCGATTTAAATTTAAAACTCATTTCTGACAGTCCATTGTTAGGTTTTTATAAATAAATTGTAATAAAGCGAATGGAAGTACCCGTGTGGGGAGCCTATCCCCCATCGGGCACGTCCCCAGGTTGCAGATACGGGAAGGCCTTACAGATATGGATGGTAGGAGGGAAATAAAATACCTAACTTCGATACAAAAACCCACACTGGGAGGCTTCTTCAACAAATTTTGAAGTACCCATTGGAAGATCATCCATAGGATTCTCCGACATATTCGGAGGTGAGGCTATGATGGATCTATGTGGTGGGCAGGACCTCATAGCTGAGATGGTGGCGGATGAACCGAATTGTCAACGGCAGCTCTTGTAGGTTTCCAAGAAAGCTACTGCCTTTGCGTCAGGTGGCAACCGGCAGTAAAAAAAACGCCAAAAATAAAAACCATTATGCACGATACATGGCGAATGTGCACAGGGAGAGCCAACCCAAGATGATAAGAAATGGCGAGGCTAAAGAAGAAAGCAAATGGCAGTACTACGTAAAATTAAAAAAAATACTTGCATCAGCTGAGCATTATATTCAACAATATATAGACGATGTCTAGAATATACTCATACATATTTTATTCAATACTAGCTGACCCGGTGAACTTTGTTTCACCCGAAAGGCAATAAATGAGCAGATTTTGGATTTTAATAAGTTGAATTTTTCGGTACATTTGATATCATATATTTGGTCTGGTTGAATTCTATTGCAGTAATCGACGAAACTTCAGCAAGTAGTTGTCAGCATTTCGACGAATCGTCAAACGATATGCGTTATAATTCATCGAGCTTAGATTCTTGGTAGTTTCTTCACCTGAAATTAAGACAATAGATTTTTAATTTTGTATGTAAAGCTAACATCCATATTTGTAGAATAATTATAAAGGGGTGAAGATAAATGATTTTAAATCGTTTGCCGGTTATTTGTCCAATTTTCTCTAAAAAAACATCTTAATCTTTAAGTCTGTTATTTTCCTGGTAATAAGCAGTGTAATTGGTCATTTATTGGAAACCTAAAGCAAAACCAAGCACTGAAAAATGTATGTCATGACGGAATCAAAACTATGATATTGATTATATATATATATTGATTACTCACCATTCAATGGATTTTTCATTTTGATATTGAAATAATATCCATCTTCTCGTGCCAAGACATCAGTGGGTATTGCAACGTGTCATATGAACGACGTGTTTCAGATATCTGTTGTAGTTGCCCAGTATCACGACGTGTGTACCAGATGGTCGTTTATCCGCTCTGATCACGACTTTGTAGACCTCGATCAAGTTCTTCCTCCATATTGTCATTGAAGTATATTTGTACAAATTTATGCTGTGCATCTTCGAGAGGTTGGAATGATCCGATTCAATGGTGAATCTCTCCTTGTATCTACAGAATCAAAAGCAAAGACAATATTACTGATTTATAAACACTTTTTTTTAAGAATTAGCATACATAATTCAAAGCAATAAGTGTAGTATGTTATTCTGTTAATTAGATTGTGTGTAAGTACAAAAATAAATAAATAAATACCTTGAATGTCGGATTAAATCCTCGTCCATTCTAGAGTTTGTGCAAACGGATCGCTTTGGCATATCGTAAAGAGACTTGTCAATGTTGTCGCTGGAGGTGTCTCAGCACGTTGAACAACATTTGAAGCCGTGAAATATACCCAATGACCATTTTCCAGATGCACCGCCAAATGTACAACAGCAGTATGACGTTCGTGATAAGCGATTGCGAATATACGCCAAATCGCTTTGTACCAAACTTGAAAGCGCGCAATTTCATCGTTGGTATTCGAGGTTAGGATGCCAAAAACCGCCAAATCGCTGCCATACGTTCTACCCAATGACCATTCTCCAGATGCACCGCCAAATGCACAACAGCAGTATGACCTTCGTGATAAGGGATTGCGAATATACGCCAAATCGCTTTGTACGAAACTTGAAAGCGCGCAATTTCATCGTTGGTATTCGAGGTTAGGATGCCAAAAACCGCCAAATCGCTGCCATACATTCGTAATATTTCGATTCCTAGTTCCATGATGGCTTTTTCGTGAAAGATTCGATCGTTTTGGTCGCAAATATCGGCACATTAAGCTAACAGAAACTCGAAAGTTCTTGAAACAAAACGTCAACCGATAGACTTCAAAATATCTATGTAACCATAGACAATAATAATATCAGTTGTCAGATTCCTTGCCTTTTGTTATAACATTTTTAACAAATAAAAGATTAAATTGATATTGTCACTAATATTTATTTTGTTTTTGTCTTTTTTTTCCTGCCTTTTGTTTTTTTTTTGTTTCAAAATATTCCGTACCTTACGTAGGTACCTACTTACAATACCAACTATTGCGTCATTTTTAGTTATGTTGCTGACTATGGCAACACTTTCTCAACTGACAGCTGTCAAGTTACAATAGTCTTGTATGAAAACATGTTTACGTAAATGTTCAATATTTTTTCTTAATCAAATCAATTTTGAGTATACCATGGACGTTTTTGGGTTCTAAGCTACCTTTCCATCAATTTTCAGCCAAGTCGGTTAGGCCGTTTTTGAGTTATAAAAACAAATATAACCCGACTTTCTTTTATATATATAGATACTTGTAATAAATTTTAAGTAATGATATCGATAATAATTGAAAAAAAAATGCATTATTCAACTATTTTCACTCTCATATGTGCTGAAATTTCAAAAAAGTCTCGTAAATAATATTTATTATAAATCATTTATTACTGATAATCCAAAACCACTTAATCCAAGTCACTATTATGACTTAAGTATAGTTTTTGAGTAAGTAGTAATTTGAAGACTCTATTTTCCCGCTATGTAATAGGTAGTCTTTTAATAGAATATCGTTCTACCGACAAGTAATGCTGAAGAAGCCATAGTAATTTAAGAATCAAACCATGAGGGGTATTTTAATACACACGTCTACATCTGTTAACATATAATTTTATCATCGGCTTTTACAACGAAGAAAAAATGCGTGAACAGTTATATTACATAAGTGCAATAAGAATAATAATGGAACAATTAAATATAAAATAAATATTAAAAATTGTGCATAACTTCTCGTATTGTATCGACGTAATTTGAAAAAATATATATGTTATATTGTGTATAGCTTAATAGCTTACCTTTCAACCCTCCAAAGACGAGATATTATTCTATGTATTGCATAAAACTATTTTTAAGCAACCTGTTACCTTAATATCCTAATACCTTTTACCCTAATACCTGTTACCCTAATATGAACTTCATAAAGCAACAATATCTTCTAATAAATGCATAAATAAGTTGTCATAATCAAAAATATAAAAAATAATTATCAATCTAATTCAGTGGTAATGACTAGCGAAACCGTTTGGTCACGCAAAATTCAAAAATGAAGAATTCACTTAGTCTTTTCTACCGTTATTACCACGGTCACTGCTCTTCATAATTTACAGAACTAATTCCTCCTGCACCCACTCACGACCGACAAACTCGTCTTACACTTGCCAAACGGTTAATGTGTGTCGACTAAGGACTGTCAGTTTTCAAAGTTTCTTCCTAATTGCCACCGGTGAGCGTTGTAATGCTCTTCCAGCATCTGTGTTTCCTCCATCGTATAATTATCGTACTTACAAACACAACACACGTTTCCCGCGTGCAGCGTCCAGCCACCCTTGCTGAACATCATAAGTGCACTGGTCTCAACCGATTGTGCTCTCCTGTATGTGATTTTATAAAAAAATCTATTTTTTTATATTGTTCTGCTTTCTTCTAGGACTGTAAGCTATCGCGCCACCTTTTATGTGGTGTTCATGTAGGTCGGATGCCCAGATTTATCTCGTCACCTGCTATGCTCACCACTCTTTCAAACACATTCTTCCAACGTGATCTTTTCAGTATCGCTTTGTTGTCCCCATCGCTTAACATCTTCAATATCACAAACCTTTTTTATTTCAGAATATCCTTACTTTGTCTCAAATTTTCAATTCATTGGTTGTCTCTAATAAAACATATAAGATCGCATGTTTTCAATATAATATGATAATAAAAGCGCAGTCAACTGTTTTAAAATTGTGACAAAAAAAAATTGAAGATAATAATTTCCATTTTCAGCTTCAGCTTCTGAAAAGTAACTAGATATAACCGTTCAATAAAGCCGTATGGTAATTTATTTAACTCTGATATTCGTTGCGATTGATTCGTTTTCGGAACGAGCTTTCCATTCAATCAATTTACTTCGTTCGGAGGTGTTTCATGTCGCCTTTCTTCCCGGCGACCGCGATAATGGCGGCACGATTTCAATCCCGACGGAATAATTAAACGCAAGCTGGCGATGTCGAATGGGCCATTACTTCATGAACGACATGGGACAAACTTTCAGCATAAGATAAATGCGTGAACTTGTAAGACAGACTATTACCACCTATACACTCAGCAGCGAATCGTCCCACAAGAGCAAGAGGCATGCAATTAGGACACCAGAATGTTAGGGGGCTCAAGAATTACATAACATAATAATTAATTTTTTGTCGAGACAAACGAAAATTAAAATTCTAGTCACATCATGGTAGACATTATTACCGCCTGAAATTTATATAGGTCGCCTTGATTCTTGCCTTATCCTATTATAGTCATTATTTTTTTTTCATTACAGTTGATACGTGTGGAGATTTGCGTACTCAACTGCGATGGCCCTTTCAAATGGGCTACCAGCACACTTCCATCCTTTTTTCACATCTTTTTCTTTTCTTCTCTTGTCATTGAATTGTCTGGTAAGGATTTTTTTAACCATATACTCTGGATAAAGAACTGATAACTATAAAAATTAAAAATAAATTGGTGTTACAACAAGTCACCAAAACATCCCGCTCTTTACCTATAAAACTGTTTCGTAATGGATACCTAAATTAATATTTTTTCTACAGAATATATAAGTGCAAAAATTGTACGAACGAATAGTGAAAAATTCCGAAGGTCTCTCCTTTTATTTCAAATTCAAATTTTCAATCTGTTTTAGTTATGAGAACGGGTTTTTTTTACTGCGAAAAATACTTGAATGAAATATCACAATATATATAATCGTGTCGGAAACAACAGGGTCAGATCCTGTCTGCCCAGAAGTGGGCAACGTCGATGGCGTTACTTCTGGCCATCATCAGGTCTTCCTGGGTGCAGCTATTCAAATCAAGAAGAAGTTGCCTACAGTCGACAATGGAACTGGAGATACTTGAGGCCACCCTGCGGCTGAACATGTGGAGAAGTGCAACTGAGGGGAATACTTGGATTGCCCCGAAAGAGGACCTAGCCCCTGGACATGACCAAGGGTGGAATATATGGAGGTCCCTTAACAGACTTCGGACCGGAGTATGCAAGACGAGGACACAAATGAGGGCCTGGCAGTTTTACAGCGGACCGACTGAATGTGACTGCGGCGTGGAGCAGACCCTGTCACACCTTCTGGAGTGTGCGCTGTGCCCGAATAGCTGCAATATCACAATATAAGATTGTGAATATAATGCACTTCATAACATCTTACGAAATGTGGTATCCGAATTGTGCAACATTGTTCCAGTTTTTTTAGTAAAATGTGGAATTTAAAACCAGGCTACGGCGATATCCATTTCACCAGGGCCGCATCAGTCGGGGCATAAGTGCAGTTTGGCGCGCATAGAAAACGGAGTGAAATCGTCAATTTCCGCTCGCATGTATTCAATTAAGAAATTAATACTAATCCGCTCCGGATAACCAGTTACTCTACATTTTCCGAATCCCTCAATTATAATTGACCCGCAAATAGGATGTCCATAGGCCAAGTTTTCCAGGATTTCTCTCAATTTCCTTTAAAAGGTTATTATTACCTTTTTTACTACAAAAATAACTAAAATAAATCATATTTTGATGATAATACTTCTGTGGATAGCAGAAAAAAAATATTAATAGCTATTTTTTCAATTAATTTTTTAATTTTTATTAGAATATTATTTTATTATTTCAATATTCTAATCTACTTTTATAGATCATTGACTATATTACAATATTATTATTACTTAAATATACATATACTAAACATAAAATTCTTTTTTCAACGCGTCAATCCAAGCACAAAAATAACGGCATTCATACCGCTCGGCGAATCGCGCCATTGCTATGCCCAGACTAACTTGCGATGAAACTAGTATTTATATCATTGTTATTAACAATTATATAAATACTAGTTTCATCGCAAGTTAGTCTGGGCATAGCAATGGCGCGATTCGCCGAGCGGTATGAATACCTGGGCATAGTTGGTTTCCAAGGTCCGCGGTTCGCATCCCGCTTCTGCCGTTATTTTTGTGCTTGGATTGACGCGTTGAAAAAAGAATTTTATGTTTAGTATATGTATATTTAAGTAATAATAATATTTTTTCAATGTTTTGAGCATTCACTTTGAGATCCATAATAAATTATAAATATTTATTTATTTATTTACCTTGTTTTCACATGGATCACGTAACAAAAGTTCTCTATTAGGAGACTGCAGTTTCGGAGAGTAGAGAAGGATTGAGAAAGACTACGAGTTAGTCGAAACTGCAGTCTCCTAATAGAGAACTTTTGTTACGTGATCCATGTGAAAACAAGGTAAATAAATAAATAAATATTTATAAGCTATTTTTTATTACGTTTTCGCCATATTTTGTCATGTACTTTTAAAGCTTCTTTACAACAAAAACATTATATAAATGTAACAGGTATTTAGATTTAATACCTCAATTTTACTTGAAACGACATGCCTTGACCTGAGGCTTATACAGTTTTTTATGAGTTTTAAGGAATAACTCATAAGGCTGATTCAGACGTGAACTGAAACATGAAAAATAAGTTAGGGAAAATGATTCGTGAAATCCATTTTTTTCAGTATACTCAAAGACATTCTTACAAACCATTTATTTCATTGTCCATTTTAATGTATTATGAATTGTCTATTTTTCTGTCTAGTTTACTCCATTTAATTGTTTAATTAACTGTCCTTTTTTCCGTCTGTTTGATTGTTTACTTAATTATCTATTTTACTGTCCGTTTTACTGTCTTTTTTTCTGTTCATCATACTATACATATTTTCTATTATTTTATTAATCGAAATCTATTTATTTTTCGTCCATTAATCGGTTCGTTTAATGTATATTTTACTGTTAATTTTTCGGTCCATTAAATTGTTCATTTGACTATCCATTTACAGTCCACCTCTGAATCAACTTAAAGAATAAAAAATATATTCAGTCGTCTCAGATGCACTGTTATGCACAAAGTATGGTTACCTCGCCGTCAATATCTCCGCGTAGGTAGCTCCGGTATCCTTACATATAATTTGCCATAAATGGCGCGCGAGCCGCAACAACTGATTTGTTCGTACCGGCAGGTAGTTCAGGCATGCGCGCAATAACCCCGGGTTAGCGAGGACTTTCATCCGGAACCCGTTACGTCCTGATGCTACATGTGTCGGTATCTGCCCGGGACTATTATTCGTGTAGGTACAAAATATTACCAGTCAGCAAGGGCTACATTATGCTGATGTCACTACGTGTGGATTGACGTTTACTGTATGCATCAAGTCGCGGTCGCTAGGAAGTGCATATCTACTATACATCTCACGCAAATAAGGTTAGCTGCTGCATTTGCATCAACTCACGGATGTAATCACTTGCTAATTTATCGTCCGATCGGAGACCTTGCGAGTAATTGATTTCAATAAAATTCTCATCGGAAGGGAAACCATCATCTCATTTAAGATTCTATAAAAATAACTATTTATCTAACTCGGCTTGTTTACGATGACTTCTGAATGTAAATATGATAATGCCGTCTCCGCGAATGGATATGATTTTCCATTGGAATTATTGCGTTTATTAAACGATTTAATAAAATACATTAGATATATCGGGATTTTGTCTTCTGATTCCTAGTGAACTATTTATCCAAAGCAGATTTTTTAAAGATCTGCTGTAGTTTTATTCTCTTTTATTTTCTCCCCAATTCCGTTCCATATTTCGAGAAAATAGTCACTTCAAATTCCCAGCCACTCAGTTTTCACAGTTGCCATTTTCCGTGGATTATTCTAAGACTTATCTGCACCTGTAAAAATATATGCTTCTCAACAAACTCTTAAAACATTCCTGGGACTCATGAAGGCGACATATTTGAGTTGATTTTGTTAGTAAATTTTATAAATTTTGTAATTTTCCTATTTTTATCATACTTTTTTTGTAAATTTATTTGAAATTCATTTAAATTTGCACAAATATGAGTATTTATTTAAAACAGTTTACTAATTATTGCTTGAACAAGACTCTCGTAATCAATAACTTGCCTCATTTATACTAGTATACTGGGAATTTAAAAGATTCTTCTAGGATTCTCTGGAAGAAAATAACTACATACCCATACATGTGACAAATCACGACTCTATTATATTTAATCAGAAACTCTACAACACATAAATAGTATTAAAGACTAATAAATACATCGTAACAATATGGATTATTTATGTAAGCTTTTGATTATGTCTTATATTTCATGTTTAACAAACACTTTTTTGGCTGCTCGAATATGCTGATATCAATTTACCATTTTAATAAAATAATAAGCTTACAGCGAAGTCCTTGCTTATATCGCTAAATAATAAACATAATAGATTTTATTGTGTATGACTTTAAAAAATCTGGTATGTCCGCTACCTAGCTGGAGTATATGGTCGTCACAAACAGCCGCAACCAAAGTTCTTTCATGCCGTGGTTTTCGCTTCATCCCATGTCCACGCAGTACTTTCTATGTATAGCTCCAGATGGCTTTTCTTAACAGCAAGAGTTCGAGGAGCTAAAAAAAGCACTATATTGTATGCTCTCTTGCAACATCCGAAGAATATCCCAGAAGCTGCACCTTTGTCTCTTGACCACTGCGTTATTCTTCACAAAATAACGTAGTTCCAAAAAGTCTAGCCCTTGGGAGCAAGGTATTAGACAACCGATCTTTAAAAAAAAAGAGTAATAATCAGGAATTGATTATTATAATAATGTTCAATAGTCATTACAATTCTTTGATTATCTAATCTAAAATTACAAAAAAACTCACATTAACAATGCTAATTAACCGCTACGCCTCTTTTGAATTAAATCATTCTTCCGCGTTCGGTGTTGAAGATATAATACACATATTGCACCGCGCATGACCGTGATTGTACGTAACTAATATAAATAACAACTTCATTCCGCTAATGGGAATGCTATTAATCAACAGGTAAATATCGCGGCCCACCGCCTGCGCACAACGACTTGATTATCACCATTAGACCTGTGATGAATCATAAATTTCACGTGAGACAACTGTAATGGGTTTTTATAATTTGACACAACAGCTCTTGAATGAAAAATGTTTTTTACGTGTGTATTTATATAATGGAGCTCATTTTCATTATTTTTAGGAAACGCAGCAATGCACAATTGCTTGAAACCAGTGGACTCTGTGACACTCAATGAAGGCGGTTGAACGCTGCACATCAGAAAATGAGATGTGTTCGGTTTGCGGACATTGTTAGGGAAAACGCATTTACCTGTATGTATTAATTATATGGAGTAGGAAACACAGGTAATAGAATTGTATTTAAGAGCTCACTGGTGGCGTTTATAAACATCTTTTTGAAATATGCGTGTTGTTGATCGACATTAATCGTGTTTTTTTTTCTATTTTATTTATTTTATTTCTTTCAGAAGAATTACAAATGTTATTTAAAACGATCCTGAAAAAATATATCATACAAACAATTTATAAATATAGGTATTTATGATAATTAACTACAATTATTAAAAAGTCCCGAAGCTTGCTACACAGAAGACACCACGAAATTACTTTGATAAATAAATTCGTGGAGCTCATGTCGAAACTGGGCTTCTCTCAAGTGGAATATATCAATATTCAAGACGATTTGGTTGAACAGTCTGATTACTATCCCAAGAAACATAGTCTCTGGCAGGTTAGTATTACTTCTAGGAAGAACAAACAATCTGTGCCTCATTATCCTTAAATAATTGTCAGTGACAAACAAACCGATTTCCAACAAAATATCAGGATTTCTGTATGGGTGCTCAGAAAGTTTGTGACGAGTCTGTTGATTGTGAAATTATGATTTAAGTTATAAGGTTATCGGATTCCAAAAACCATAATGAAAACATTACTATGAAAGATAATATAATACATGGTGTTGCTTTAAGCAGCATCTTGAATATCTGCGATTATTTTCTACACAGGTTTAGACCCACTGATATAGTAAAAGACTTGTTCGCACAATTGCGTGTAGGATTGAAAAACCGATTTAAAAAAATAAAGTCATTATTTTTACATACAGTAGAATCGGTAAATCAACATCAAGGACTACATTAATATGTGTTATATGTAACGTATTCATAATTTTAATCAAATAAATTACATTAATAGCAAATATATAAAATGTGCATAATTATTTCAATGATATGATTTTCACGTGTGTGATTATTACATGAGTTCGAAACTCATTTATAATAATAATAAATATACAATGGTACCTTGATATACGAGTTTCATTCATTCCGCAATCTTGCTTGTATCTCAAAGTTTCATTAAATATCTCCGATGTACGACCAGTTGCGACTTTTTCGTCGTGTTTCTTGCTAAGCCGATTGCTCGTATTTCAAATTTTGCTCGTATTTCAAAGTAAAAAATCGCTCGCTCGACGGCTCATATCTCTGTAAGCTCATATTTTGGGGCACTCGTACTCGTCACGGCTCCACTGTATTTCAAAAAAATGTTTCAGCATAAAAATAAACATTGAAAAAATTTAAAAGAAAATAATTTCATACCTAGTTTTAAGCGTACAGGTACGTTTGTGCACATTGGAACTGAAGAAGCTTTCATAGATAGCGAAAGTGCAGTTTTCCATCAAGTGAAATAGTTCTCAATATGACCTATATTAAAACAAGTTATAAAATTCTAATCTATTTAATATTAAAATGGATCTCAAAGTGAATTATATTGTAATAATATAAAAAACATTCAAAAAATTAGTAAAATTCATGTTTGTTATGTTGTTTCGTCAGATAAATGGCTTAGGAGATAGAAAAGCTTAAGCTTTAACGAAAATTAGAAACTTAGTTAGAGGTCGAGAATATATATTACTATTACACTTCTTATCCTTTTGGTTAGTGAAAACTATGAACTGCGCTAAAATTCACAGCTCGCAGGCATAGTTTCGAAATGGAATAATTATTTTCAGCACACTCACCACTGCAAAAAAAAACTGAAAAAAGCCTCCCCAAATTTACTTCGGGGATTGGTTTTTCCAGAGTTTTTGTTCCGTACCGGAAGGCTGTGTTGGGCTCCCACCAGTTAATCCCTCTCACTCCTGTGGCTGTCGGTCGGGGTGATTAGACCTTAATTATACGGAAGCCAATAAAAACTCGCCTTTAAAAAGGGGTTGAAACGCTGAAGGTTTAACGGCCGAACAAAAAATGCAATCAGTTTTACTTTGTCTGATAATTAATCATTTTGCGTACTGTAAAGCGCGTAACCTCCAAAAATCATAATAAGAAACATTTATCATCTGCCAGTTCCCTTTTCAACCCTCAATGATCCCAAATAATTTTATAAAACGTAATACATATTACTTCGACATTTTATAAGCGCGGCCCTCGCTCGATTATTGAAGTTAAGCAAAATTGGACGCAAATCAAAATTTGGATGAATCACCGTCAGGCTGGACCTCCTTTTGAGGTTAAATGGTTCAAGCCTCGGGAGCGTATGGTTTTGTAATATCCTCCTCTCTAAGTTAGTTATTGAATTGCGTGGTGGCATGATGAGGAGCAGATTAACAACACACAGCCTTTTACAGAAGCGCATATATATTTTCTGGATTTTACCCGCCTTACACCCGCATCACACCGGAGGACAGTTAAGTCTCCTTGATGACGCGCTCATTCAGATTTAGACATATATATTTTCTATAAACTTTACAAACTTCCGGCCCTAGCGGAATAACATGCTGGGCCGGCCATAATACGACCTTCTCGCGGTCGGCACACAACTGACTACGCACCGGGCGCCGTGGTCGGTCACCCAGCGCCGCAAGTGGCGATCTATATAACTAGTCCTCCTAACGGCTTTAAAAAATGACAACACATGCGTGTCCGATGAGCGAACGAAAACAAGAGACGAAAGATTGTATATCGAAGTTTTCGGTACCAGTCAGCAAGGGCTATTATGTGTTTTTGTATCTTTTGAAATGAAGATAAACAAACAACCAAATAAATCTTGGATACAACAACTGAAGGCTTTAAGTTTACGAACTATCGCCCTAGGGCCTAGAGGCCTTCCAGAAAGACATAAGTGTCCACGTTAATCATACTCTCCAAATGCGAGTTCGAAATCAAAAGGGCGTTATTGAGTAAAATATAATTAATTATGGTACGCATTTTTCGAGGATTGTTTTGTTTTCTCCTTATTACTGCAATTAAGTCTCCGAGTCCAAACCATGTCATCAAAGATTTTGCAAATCCTACAAGATAATAGTAATAAGTATATACTGACATCAGCCTGATTTAGCCCTTGCTGACTGGTACCGAAAACCTCGATATACAATCTATCGTCTCTTATTTCTGTTTGCTTGTCGCACATGTATGTGTCGCCATATTGTCATTTTGGACAAGTACGGTCACGGGTGTGACGTTACTTAGATAGCCCATCACGGGTGTGCTCAGTCGTCTACCGATCGTGAAAAAGGTCGTATTGCTGTTGGCCCGGCCTGTCCGGGCCATAAGTATGTAAAGTTTATCGAAATATATATATCAATGTTCTTCAGAAAAGGTCTGCGTATTATTAATCTGCTCCTCATCCGGACCCCACGCGACGGAGTAACACCTTTTTAAAGAGAGGAGGATGTTTATACTTAGTTTTGATTCAGCAGTACCTTACGGCCTAATGGTACAGGCAACAAGAACGTTGGGCTGATCATCAGATCTCTTTTAAAAAACCAGATTAACAAATCACTAAAAATATCCCTCGGATACTAAAACTGACATCCCTACCAAATATCTGTATTCCTGCAAACAAGTCATCACAAATCATATATACGAGTATTTCCAAGTAGAATTTTGTGTCTACGCTGACTATGGACAAATAATATACTTCGCTGAAGTAAGTCTTCATTATTATGTGCATAATATGTTGACATCATCATGATATAGCCCTTGATGACTGGTAGCAAAAACCTCGATATACAATCTTTCGTCTCTTATTTTCGTTTGCTTATCGGATGCGTTGTGTTGTCATTTTGTAATACCGTTAGGAGGACAAGTTATATAGATCGCCACTTGCAGCGCTGGGTGTCACCAACCACGGCACCCGGTCAGTTGTGTGCCGACGGCGGCGAGGTCGTATTGTGGTTGGCCCGGCCTGAATACTGTGAGTTGGTCCGGGCCAGAAGTTTGTAAAGTTATCGAAATATATAAATATGTCAATGTGCTTCAGAAAAATTCTTTGTGTTGTTAATCTGCTCCTCATACACCCGCCACGCAATTCAATAACGAATGAGAGCAGTATGTCATCGTGTATAAGTATAAATAGTTTTTTGTAAATATATTTTTACGAAAATTACATGATTGATTAAACATTAATCTGTAAAGCGTGTAACATTGATGTTGAGCATAAAGGAGATTGGAGGCTTGCTCCAGGCATCTCAAATACCTTGCTCCACCTTTAGAGCAGCAGCTTCGTGCTGGTCTGCCGGATGACCAGCCTTTTGCAGCCTTCGGGTACCGAACAGGGAGCTCGCGTGTCCCTCGGGATAATGGACCAGCGAGCGGAATTATCCGCGGCCGTTTGAATAAATTACCTCGCACGGGTCCGCCGCAATTTAGATGTAACTGTAAGAGCACTCTGACTTCAGCCCTCAGTAGATAGGAAATCGAAACAACGGTTGAGTCACGCAAATCGGGATATTACGCCAAGTCCAAAGAGCATGACTTAGTATGTAACATGCTTGTTTGACAAACAGGAAGTTCAGAGTCAGACTGATGAGAGGTTAAGCACCTCTCAACCTCTTGATCGCGGCTATTTTTTATGGATTCTTTAATATATTATCCGTTATTATCATGGCTGCTGCTCTTCTGTACTCAAATAAATGTATCCTCCTTCACCCATCCACAACTGATAGACTCGTCTAACACTTGTTAAACATACATTCATGGTTAATTTATGTCGGCAAAATACTCCCAGCTTCCACAATTCCTTCCTGAATGCTACCGGTAGGCTCTGGAATGATCTCAATTAATCTGTGTTTCCTTCTTCATAAAATCTGGATCTTTTTAAGAAACCGATTAATATACACTTGCGAACTCCCTAATTCTCACACAAATACATATTTATTGCATGTAGCGTCCAGCCGTCTAATTGAGTTTACTGGTTTTAACCGGTCGTGCTCTTCTGGATGCGTTTTCGTTAAAGTACAAGTAATTTAGCTATTCCTAACAAAGAACACAGTTGTGTTTTTTCACAGCCAACTTTACACTTAAGCAATATAATCATTAAATATTTTGACAGTTAATGTATCAAAGGTTGCTCGACAGAAAAATCGATTGGTTCTACTCAGTAGTTTTTGTTTTGTTCCAATTACGGAAACGGAAAAGCAGCCTTCTTGGCATATTTTATTTATTCAATATTTAATGGGTAGAGATGCTGAACTGTGGATGGCTGCAGATGATAGAGCATAGTGGAGAACGTATGATTTTGTTGCTAAAAAAAATCCTTGGTATTGATACTACTCGTATATAGAAAAAAATGTGAAGAATCTTCAATTGTAGAAAATTGTTTAGTTTTTTTATTAAATAATATTTTACGCTTATGTATGCATTCACTAGTAGAGTGTAACGTAGAACTATGATTCCACATGATGCATGTTTATTCATGTTTACAATAACTGTAAAAGTTAACACTACTACCAATAAAAAATACAATAAATCAGTAGTAAATATTAATGCAATGAGTTTTAAAAGAATACTTGTTTTTTATTTTAAATTGCCGTTTGAATTAAAATTAATTTAAATTATTTTATGCAAATCTTGTCATCGAAAACATTACATACATTTTTTTTACAAAATTAAAGCATTATATAAGACAGCTTAATAACAGGCTTTATTCAATCCGAAACTAAAACACAACTGATTTAACCCCTCCAGTGTTTATTACGTTTAGATACAACACCTTATCTGCAACAACAAATCTCTGTCGGCTAAAACGTCTATGTAAAAAAATAACTTAAAAAATTAAAGGTTAAACGAACGTACATTACAGATACTCACCAATTACCAGGTAACTATTGTCTTGCGATGATTAATTTTGAAACACCGCCTTGGGTCAAATCTCAAATCGCTCTTTGTGCTAACCTCCATTTTTTTACGCAACAGCAATTTATCGATTATTTTATTATGACATGAATGAAAATATGTCTTGTTGAGACTTCCTGGTTTTTATGCACTGAGGCTGAAAGCAAAAGTGAAAATTGTGGACCTTACAAGGTCGACAGTCACATTCTTCTTGAATCTCATTTAACTCGCTCGAGTTTAGAACGACAATGAAATCGGTTCTATAACTAATTGTTCATCATTGTCATAGTGATCATCCGTAGGTCATCAAGAAGTATTAATGCAAGTTCTTTATGTATTATTAATTGAATCATTACAATGACAGGTAGATTTTAAAGTCAAGGTATAATATTTTATTGAAATTTGATGTTGTATGCAAATCAGATTGTTTTCGGATTGTATTACAAGAAGAAATAAAGAAATAAAAGCGGGAACGACCCCACAAAACAGTACCGAAACTTCAGTCAGAGTCTTTTGCATTTACGTATATTTTGAGAATCTACAAATAAAATGTTAGATAAATGATTTTAAAACAAAATATCTTTCATGTCACTTTTTATAGTGAAAATATTTTTATTTATATGATACTAAAAGTGATGCCATATTGTAAATTTATTTTACAATGTAAATATATACGAATTGTTCCATGACAATATATAATCGCCATTAGGATTATTATTATATTACATTAAAAGATACATTTACGTGTTGAATCAAATTCTAATGTACTCAACATCATCAATATGTGTAGAAATTAGATCTGTCGCATGAATTTGCATCCTTCTTAATGCTTTTCCTTCTCCTCATCGTCTGTTTATTTTAATGTCGTCTATCATCTACTTAAGTTTGTCAAATACCGCCCACACAGTTATAATCTTTCTTTCAGATTAAAGAAAAAAAAAGAATTTCTTTTCCATTGTACTTTTGTCGCCAGCATATTTTATTGCTTACATTTTTAATGTCGTCGTTAATGCTCCAAAATTTATAATCTGGAGCGGTTTTAAAACAAGGTCTAGGCGCAGTGTGCTAAACGTGACTCGGTTCATAAATCATCTAAAGGTGAACATTTGAAAGGACAATGGAAGCAATCCAGTGGGCGTCAAGAGTGACAGGAAACCGTTAAGATTTATATGAAAACCTCTACTGGTCAAGCAGACACTGAGAGCTAATCCTAGTCAGTTTCTCCTCCGTGATTTATTACATTCTTGCAAGCCTAAATTGTTATTTAAGTCTTTGCAAAACACTAATTATAATGCGGTGTTTTTTTTGATAAGCAAGAATGTGACTTATTGGTAATATTATAATTTAATTTAAGCCTGTTGTTTTTTTTTGTATATTACTGCGGATATACGATTTAGGTCAGATGTTTTATGATATTTAAATTGAAAACTCTTGACTCATAACACCGCACCTGGGCAGCGTGATCAAAGGTAGTTAAATTTCAATATTTATAATTTATAGATGTTATTGCCTGTTTCTTTTCGATAATTTTTCTCTTAAATGTGAAACTGTGTGATGATTACACAAATATATAATTTAAAAAAACAACTAATTAATCACTCATAATCATCAGCATAATCAATGTTTATTTTCACCTACAATTGAATGTATATTCATACATTCAACATACATTCTTTATCGTTTTTCAGCGTCTTACAGTTCTTCTTCTAAAGTTCATGTATCAGATGGATGACTGAAAAATTTCCGGTTGTAGTCGCCAATCTTCCTTCTCCTGCCACTACGATTTCTTCGGAAGATTTCTCTATGGCAGGACCATTCAAATAAGACCATGCCAAATCTGTAGGTAAACATGACTATTCGAATTCTGGCATGGGATCAAATCACTAATAAATAATCTTGATTAAGCACTGTACTGCTTTTCTGCTACCATGAATAGGTCCGGTATTTGTTCTTAATAGTGTGATAACCATATACTTCAACTATTAAACGTTTGATACAAAAAAACATAATTTTAATGTATTTTGAACCCTGGAATCTCTGCATCATACACAATAGTCAGAATACGGTTCGGATACGAAATATTACAAAAAATGTACGAAACAACATTTAGATTATCTTAAATTTGTGTAATAATCTCGAAACTATTTTTTGCCTTATTTTTATATGGATCATGATGAGTATCTTTACTCGAAAACAAACATAATAACTAACACTGAACTTTACTTGAAAAAAAAAACATAAAAAGTTTCATATTTATATATTTATTATGTGGTTTGGCGTACACTCTATAACTCATTAGCCGTCCAATTACAATGTAATACAAAACACTAAGAAAATATTATTAATTATAACAAAGAGTTATTCTTAAGTATCCAGTCTTTCCCTCGATAGTAGAAGAGTAGAGTAGTCATCTGTCGACCAGTGGTGTATCGTGACTCGAACGTTAGGTAATGGCGAATTTGCTTCACTTTTTAGGCAATGAACTTGAATGGCAACAGAGATGCGATAGGAAGGCGCGTGGCGCAGATACCATTGACTCTGCCTAATACTCCAACACAGTAAGTCATAGAATAATAGAATATTATAAAAACCATAAAAATAACACGGGATGACTTCCTGACTGCCCCAAATAATAAAAATTAAATTAATAAATAAGGTGAATTAATGCTGTTTTAGATTAAAATGCCTTCATGAAATAGTTGTAATGTGTATCTGATGAACTGTCAGTTTTAATTAAATATATTGTACATAAGTAATAAAAAATATATGATTGTTAAAAAAATGCTAATCAATACTTGGTTGATATGCCATACCAATGAAACATTAAAATCTGAAAAAATCAGACCAAAATAATAATTAATGTTATAATATAGTATATTTAAAAATATATTTATTTATTTACCCGTATAAATAGACATAGTAAATGTAAATCGTTTTTATTGAATTGACAATTAAGCACCTACATTTATGATATTAAAAATTTATTCTGGAAAATTCTTTCTAAGCTTTGCGTATTATAAAGTTGGAATAAAGGTAAAAAGCAATTTAATACCATGGCGGTGCGCTTTTAATGTATTTTTTTAAGCACACTAGTAGTAACGGCCATATCAAGTCATCTCTGTATACTAAGTGTCCACCGAATACATTCTATAGTCGACAGTCTTCGAGGTTGTGGGGGTTGATAAAGAAATTGCCTTTTCGAACACATACTCAAACTCTTGTAAGTTTCAACGCAATCTGTAGAGCGGTATAGTCACGCACATTTGACAGAATACATACATATAAATAAAATTTATTTGTTATACCCTTGTAGATGTTGTGTCGTTTGTACTTCGAACGTGTGTTGTGTAAATAAGCAAGAAAATAAATTGTGTAACGAACAATTATACCGTACAATGTTTTATCGTGACAGACAATTGTAAATGTTCAAGATGGCATCTACAACGGTTTTCCTGAGCTCCGAACGACTTTTATTTCGCTCTGTGCCGCCATAAAAATAGAAATAAAAATAAGCATTTATATTTCGCCAACGGTAACATCGAAAACCGTACAATACATTTTAATATGGAATGGGCTTTTAATATATTTTAATGTATTTGCAGCATCCCGGTGAGTTCGCTCTTGCGAACAATTACATTTCGAATTTTGTAAGTGCCTTTTTGGTAGTAAAATTTTATTGCGTATCTCTTGTATTGGAAATATAATAGAATAGTCAATGAACGCTTGTGCGACTTTCAAAGTATTTTTAACTAAGAATAAATAGAACACGAAAGCTTACGATATTTTATGAAATCGTATATTTCCGGTTAGAATTTTAAAACTTTTTTTTTTATTAAATCTTTCTTTAGCCTAGCCATTTCCTATCATCTGGGGTCGGCTCTCCTTGTGCACATTCGCCATGTCTGTCTGTCCTGCGTTGCATTCTCGGTCAAGCCCAGAGTTTTCAGATCCTGTTTATAGTTGCAGTCCAGGTTGCCTGTGGTCTTCCAGGTCTTCTTCTCAGCGTGAGTATGTTGAGGGCTTTCTTCACCATGTGGTCCTCATCTCTCTGTGTCACATGCCCATACCATCTTAGGCGGTTTTCCCTTATTTTTGCAGTATGGGGGCCACCCGAAAGGAACCCCGAATATGCTCATTTCGAACTCTGTCCACTCTAGTCACACCGCCCGCCCACCTCAGCATCTTCATCTCTGCCACATGAATCTTATCCAAGTCCATTTTTTTATTATTTTGTTATATATTCTTCTAAATTTACTCGTATATTCCAATAAACTAAATATTTAATAAATCTATATTTATACATCGGTCAGAATAAGATGCATATATTTTTTCTAACTTTCATTCAACACAGACACTCAGTTCTGTCAGTTGCAACTATCCAAATCTTGTCCCAAGACTTGTCTGCGTCCGATATTCCACCTGGGAACTTATATAATTCTCCTAGCCTAACAAACTTAAACGCGGTTAGCAATAGGCGTTAACTCATCCAAGTTTTGATCTGAATCTAATGTCGTTTGACTTCGGTGATGTAACGTAAATTTTGCTTCTAAGGTACTATTATCGTTGGTAAAGATACAAAATGAGATATTTAATATGTTGATGTTGATTTAGTAATTAAAAAAGATTTCAAAGTGAAATAAAAACAAAGGAAAAATACGAATGACTTGTTTCCTGAAATACGTGTAGACGTCCAGAAGTTATTTACTAATGGCGGGTATATTTCAATGGTCGTGAGTTCGATTTTCGACGGGTATTAAAAATAAAAAAGGATTTTAATCGATATCTGAGCTCTAAAATATCACTCGTAAAAATGACAGTCATTGCCTATTAATTAAAATTGGTGGCAGACGAAAGTCGTCCCGTGAAGACCATCCATTCATAGTAAATTCCTGTAATAATAAGGATGATGCGTGAATCTCGGGCTGTAGTATAAGACGTTGGCGGATCAACACTCCACGTGCAGCGCTTAGCTATATGCACTATGGTAAGCGTCATAGAAATTCCATAGATGAGACTTCGGAATCACTATCACCATCTGTCGGTATTCTCCTGTATGTGCTTACATAAAAAAAAACAATGTAAACGACTAAATGTAATGGCATTAGTTTTAATAGATTAAATTTGAACTATGTGGCATATTAGATCTTAAAATGCAGCTTTTATTCTATGATGTGCAAGAGTCATACAATCCACTCATATTGATCTCCGCCCCATTATATGAGTACTTAATTACAGTGGAGTTATTTATATTTGTCACTTAAAATCATTTGTAGCGCTTTGCTCGGATTAAAGTATGATAAAAATAACCAGCGATACTTATTTATGATGTATTTAATTATTTAAAGGTTATGTTGTTTTATTAATTTTAATGACTAATCAGAGAAATACGTAATAATAATTGACTTCGAATTGATATTGTGTGATATCAATGAATTATTCAACATTATTAGTTAGTTGAAGTCTTCTCAAACACGGCCCTAATGATTCGCCAGGTTCATAGTGAGATTCGATTATAAGCAGAGGAGCAATCAAATAATCATATTATCGGACAGAGCTCGTACTGGACTATTTACCTTACAGGTGGATGTGTCTGGAGTATACAGGGAAAACAGGATATGGAGTAACAATTCACTGTGTAAATAATCAGTTTCTTGCACGCAGTGGACATGTAGCGTTTTACCATTCTAGACAGTACGAAATTTGTAAAATACGAGTTCTTCAATACATATCAATTAGTTAATATTGATCTGTTTCTTCATAAGATCTCCATTGAATGCGACAGGGAAAATAATTCATCAAGTCCATTTGAAAGATAAACTATGTATACACCAAACGTGTTTAGGTGTACAACTAGACTTATACGTGATGGCAGAAGAAAATATTATTTAGAGCAACTTTGTAATTGTATGTTAGGCGTATGTACGCTTTCAATTAAAAAATAACTGCCCTTCTTTTGATTTTGGTGGCATTTAAGATGGAAGTTTAGAAACTGATAGTTCTTGCTCAACACACATTTTTTAAATCTTTGTTTGACTGATTTAAATGTATTAATTACGGTAAGTAACTTGATATTATACGTCTCACACCATATTATTTAACTATTTTTGGTTTCTCTATTGCATTAATTGCTCAGTGAACGATTCTGATGGAGGGCCGAAATTAGCTGTGACTGAATATAGATTGAGTTTCATATGTCCAGTCAGTTAATCACATTACTGGGAGGAAATGAGCTAATTCTGCAAGCAAGCAGAGATACGAAACCTTCGTAATTTGCAAATTCAATAAATGTATACAGGTAGGTAAACTTCATCGACAGTTACTAAATTACACATTAGTTACATTGAAGCAAATTTCATTAAAATTCGTTCAGAGAGGAATATAATACATTTATACTTGTCAATTGTAGCTTAAATAATGTATTTGTAACCAAAAAAATCTATTTTTGTGAGATAATTAACGTATAAAGGTAACTTATAAAGTTTAGTAATATACTTAAATATTATTTATATGTTTGGCAAATCCGTTCACAAATAGTTAAGTAAGTGTTAATTATTTAAGTAGATTTATTATTCGTAAATTTTTCTTATTCACATATTTTATAGAGCATATATATTTTCTATTAATTAAATATATGGTTCAAATCTCTGATTATTTATGGTCTTCTTCTTCTTCGTGTCAGCGACGTAAAATTATTTTTGTCCAGTATCTGGCAACATCGATAGCTCGTGTGTTGCCCAGCATTAAGTCCTGAGATGTGCAGCTTGTTGGGCACATGTAGCAGGATCTTAGGTGTGAGGCGATCTGCAGGTCTCCACAGTCACACAATAATAGTGACTCTCCCTGCCGAAGCATTCCCCACCGCTCGAGGTCGTTCTTTGTTCTACCAAGTCTGGTTCTTAATGTGTTCAGGGATTGCAGGTTCGTCAGTCAAGGTTCTTGCCAGTTGGGAGGCCTTCCTTTGGAGTAATGGAATCCTCTGATGCGACTTATTGCCAGAGCTGGAGTCTTTTATTTTCAACCAAGCGATTATTTATGGTGACCGCCAAAGTGTTCTCTAATCACCAAAAGGTCACAACGACAATGACATCACTGTAACATCCCAATATAATAATGTATACTTTAAAACATATTACAAAAATCACTATTGTAAAAAAATACATTAATTTAATTAGCATCTTTATTTATATATAATTTTCAATTGAAATGTTTTTAATAGATGCAAGACAAACATTATAATAATTATTGTTCTATTAAGTGATGAAGCAACAAATAGACGAGATGTTGTTTTTAAACGGTTCTAAACAACAAAAAACTAGAGGTCGTATAGACAATTTACTTCTCTTCATCTCAATAGAAGCGAAATATTAAACGCTGCATTTGCAACATTTCAATTGCAATGAAGCCAAACGATTAAATATTTAGATCCAAATGTTAATAATGATATTCCAAGGTATATTGCTCAATAGTAATTATTATAAATTAGGAAAAAAAGGTAATAATTTTAATTGCGTTTATGTATTGACTTTTATTCCCACACATGATGTATTTCAGGCCTTGAACGATTGGTCGTTTTTTAAAGTTCACTCCATCTTCATATGTTTTTTTACTCCAATACGCAATGCAACCAATCACTTGACTTTCGATGTTGAAGTATGCTTAACAAACACCTGCCTAAAGGTTACAACTTAATTTAAAATGATACATAAAACATGTTGCACTTCAAAAATAGTTTGCTCGCAGTTGTATTATATTTTGTCAGAGGTCGTAGTTAGAAATACTATTTGTTTAAGGCTTAAGCCAACGCGTAGTTTATTATAGATTCGTGAATACTAGTTAAAATACCTAACGCCGGCGGCTTTCGCTTAATGGTCAAAGCATTTGCTTTGCAAGCCAAAGGTCGTGGGCTCGATCCCCGACGGAGATTTAAAAAAAAAGATTTTTAATATATTTCTGAGCTTTAAAATACCCCCGGTTGGTGTGAATTTGATTAATTAAAATGGTGGTAGGCGAAAGTCGTCCCGTGAAGACCACCCATTCATGGTAAATTCCTGTAATAATAAGGATGATGCGTGAATTTCGGGTCTATGACGTTGGCGGATCAAAACTTCACATGCAGCTCTTAGCCATATGTATCATGGTAAGCGTCATAGAATTCCACAGACTTCAGAATTATTATCACCATCTGTCGGTATTCTCCTGTATGTGTTTACATAAAAAACTTCTTTTGACATCAATTGAACTAATGATACATTTGTTTTTAAGGCGAAAATTATTATTATCTTAAATAATTTGGCCATCAGCTAAGCAGTTTTTGATTTTTCCTATATCTGTAAAATACGGTGCCCATAAATTGCTGATCATTCAGTTTTGTCAGTTGCCATTGTCTATAAATTGCCCCAAAACATACTTGTAAAATCCTAAGGTCCACTTGGGTTCATATATGGTTGACAGTTGACAGCATTTCCCACACATATTATTAGTGATCTCTTAATTTATTTTTTAAAAGTAGATTGGATGATTAGTCTGACGCTTCCTAGGTCTGAATCATTCGATCTTAATGGTTGGCTTCTAGCTAACCCAACCAACGACACGAGATAAACTAAAGGCGGTAACATATTCAAGTTTTAACCGCATTCAATGTTGCTTTACTTCGGTGATCTAAAGAGAATCGCGCTTACAGTTTTCTATTGATGACGGTCATATAATTTTACTAAAATGCATAGATGGTAATGCATTTCCTTAATACGTCAGAAGTCGACGGTTCAATTTCCTATAAAGCTTAAAATAAAAAATATTTTAAAAAAAAATTGCCACGTCTGTTAAATACAAATCGTAGAAAATGGTATTAAAATTAATCGTTTGACTGTTTTATTTTTAATATAACTGAAAATACATATGGTATAAAAACTATTCGATAAAAAAATTAAGCAATTTGAATGTACCAGAATATTCCTCTTCTTACAAACTATCTATAAAGAATAATATAGTCATATGATTAACTATTTTATCATGACAATGCAAAACTAAGAAGTTGCGTAGAAAAAACAAAGACGTTATGTAACTGCTAAAAAGTCTACCTCGTGAATAATGAGATTCGAAAAAAGATTAATTGGTTTTTGGTCTCGGATTATTGGAGCAAGAGCAAGAGGTACTCGTATCAATGGAGTATGTTACTATAGTAATGTATACATAGAATAATAATGTTGTATAATACATAAATAATATGTTATAGTAGTAGATAAATGAATTCTGACGTAGTTATATGTATGTCCCAATAGTGAGTTTAGAATTAAAACACTGTACGATTATATAAAAAAAACTAACAAAAATAGCACATTATAAACGTGGTTCTCGTTGATTGTCAAAGTTAAGCAATATTGAACGCTGACCGAAACTTGGATGAATTACAAGCTATTGCTTACCATGATGTCGTTGCTTGGGTAGAGTCACCACTATGACCAAATGGCCATGCCTCGAGAGCGTGGGGCTAATCGTGCGATCTTCTATATAAATCATATTAATAAAAAATACAAAAATATGCCTTTAATAATTCAGCAGACGCCTCTTGAAGTTTTAAGACTCCTACTATGAAGATCGTCAAAAATCATATACGAATATATTTCCGGATGGATCTTCAGATGTAGAGTTGTCTCGGGAAAAGATATGAATATAAATAACAGAACTAAATTTTTGAAATTTTTGGTAATCTTATACCTGTATATGTTCTGGATATGGATCGTACATGACAAGAAGAATAAAAATATATTTTTAAAGTGAAAGAAATGAGCTTTCAAATTAATATTTACAATTGATTTTCATGGCAAATGCCATTTTAAATTACATTTAAATTAGTCAGTTGACAAGAAAAACATAAATAAGAACAATGACTACACCATCTTCTTTATCGATTGCATTTTACTCTCAAATAATAATATTTTATCTACTGATACATAGACTATTTACTCATTTCACAGTACCAGTTTGCGATTGTTTAGACAGTGTTTTCAATTAACCAGACCCTCTTCTGACTAAAATAGGCATTTTATGAAGATACTGTGCTTACTACTAATCAAAGTAGATCAATTAATATATTTCAAACTAGTCTCTCGATTAAATGAATGAAGCTCTTGATTACCTAAATAAACTATTCGATATTCGGAATTTGAGTGTGTTTCAACGAGAGTGGACTTGTTATGAACGGATGGTTGACTTTCAATAGATTTAAAGTTAGAATATACTCCAAATATTCACCTGCTATGTTTCAGAAACTGTGTGTAGGTTAAATGATGGGATATTTTAGATGTATTGACTTAAAGGAGGCAGTCATTAGCTACCACCCACTACATCGCCTAATTTAAACACTAAGCGCGATGTGTATGTAAATCTGAGATCGAAAGTATTTTCATTCAAGGCTTCGAGAACGAGCATCTATATATTCGAACACACTACGAACCATATAATAAAGTGTTGTTTTTATCTAAGCTACAATTTTTAAATATTTAATTGTAATTTAAAAATATACTGATTTATTTTGCAAGAGTTAGCTTTGTTATCATTTTAGAGTTGTTTTAATGTTTGTTGCTGCAAACATATCTAATTATTTTTAATTGAGATTTATAAAATCTTAATGGCAATGATGAATCAAATTTGCCTGTGGCCCGTTTACATATTTAAATAAGGGGATTATAAATATTTATTTATGTACCTTGTTTTTTCAAGGATCACGTAAGCTAAGTTCTCTATTAGGAGACTGAAGTTTTGACTAACTCGTAGCCTTTCTCAATCTATCACTTGTTCATCCATGTAAAAACAAGGTAAATAAATAAACATTTCTTAATCCATAATAGATTTCAAAGTGAATGCTGAAAACATTGAAAAAAAAATAAGGTGAGGTTAATCAAACAATGAGATTAAAAAATATTTGATATTTTACCCTAAAAATCCTTTATGATTTTTTCTTTGCTTTTAATTTGATTTTTATATAGTATTCAATAGCTATCATACTTTTGAAGCATATATAAACTTTGTTTCATTGCAAACTATTAAAGTGAGTGGTCGCAAGGGAACTCGAAGGGTTGAATTTACCATGTTACTTATACTTGTATACTATATAAAGCAGTTACTAAGTGGGTATTTCTGTGTCAAAACATATTATCCCCACTAAATAAATTATTTAGTGGGTACATATGTTTTGACTACAAACTTCTCTTCAACGGTACCAGTAGAGTCGTGGTATTGTTAAGGTTGGTATTGATTGAGAAAAAAGATCAGTGTTTTTATGGTTACTCAGCAATATACTTTAGTGAAAGTGCGAAATTTTTTCGGTATATGTAGGAAAATATGTCAGTAAGCAATCACTTTTACTTTAATGTAAGTAAATAATTATTTTGTCAGTATTTAACTGATAACTGAAATATATTTAAAAAATGTAAAAAAAAGGATTTATATCAATTTAAGTCAAATATATTTTGAAATGAACATGTTTTCTGTTTACTATTTGAGAACCATTTTTGTATGACTACTGAGTATTTGAATTATTTAGTGACTAAAATGTAATTAGATGACTCGTCATATACTCTTAGCTTTGTTAAGGAAGAAAAAAGTCCTACATATAATTTAAGGTTATTCTTTATTGTAAAATTAGTTTTTTCACATGATAATATGACTTGTATAGGCTTGGACATGCATGCATATCGTAAACGAGTAAATATCCACAAAACAATCATTAAAATTACGAAATATGCTGTACATGTTGACATTTTATAAATTAACAATAATGACAATTGTGACTACTATTTTAACAATAAATTATTAAAAACTAAATAATGGCATAAAACAGATTTCTTAACATAAAACATCAATAAATAATATTCTTAAAAGTGTACAATAACATGCGTTGATAATTTCAAAAATACAAGATGGAGGTCATTATTAAAATAAAACATCTGTAAAAGAACTCAATATAAAATGTAGGACTTTTTCGTATATTTTAATGGTTAAAACAGCTGATACCCAGGCATAATAATGTTTGATTACGATTTCCTGTAATCCCTTTGAATTTCGTCCCAGAATTGGACTCTTGTACTCTCTGGACTAATCTCCATTTGCATACCGGCATCAATATCCAAGAATTTAATATCGGACTTCGTGATAGGCTCCCATTTCACAGGCAGAAGCTCAGTAGTTTCAGGTGTTGGATTCCTGAAAAAAAAACAAAGCTTTTAGTAGCTTCTTCTTCGTTGTGGTATTGAGGAATGGTAATAAAGTGTGAGTTATATCCTCGTTTGGGTTTTTAATATTATAAAGTGGTTTCATTAATACCATTATCACTTTGGTATAGTTCATATGTAAATATAAATAAAATAAACAAATGGTATGCCTTACAAAACATTTTCTCAGTATGTTTTTAATATACAACTTTCAATTATATTGAACACAACTATTAATTTAATTTAATATACGTATACATACTTATTATCATCAGTGATATTGATTCGTTTTATTTTTTGCTTCGATAGCTTAAAGTGAATTTAAAAATTAAAGTATAAGTGAATAAAATGGCTATAAATATTTTTTTAACGAATTTTTTATTCAACGAGAAATTAATTCATTTTTATGGAAATAGCTTTTCATCAAATCCGAAATAATTATAGTCGTTCAAAATTCAGTATGTTTATAAAATTTAGAAGCGTTGAGAATATAAAATATAATTGTCAAATCTAGTCCTTATAGTACATTGCATATATTCAATATTTAAATTAATCGCATAGTAAACTTACCCGAATTTAGCAAAATTGGTCCACATTTGGACAAACCGATGACGGATGATGGACTCGGGACTGTTTTCTGGGGTCGTCAGCGAGATGATGCTGGGCTTGAACATGTAGCCGAGGTCATCTCCGTGGCAGGCGCCCTCATAGTCGATGTCGCACAACTTCTTCAGCAAGTTGAGATCGCCGTCATAAGACATCCGATAAACATAAATGGCAGGAGACGAGTTAACAAAACCCCTTACTGTGACCATCATCTTCCGCAAGTACGCCAAGTCAGTCATCATGTCAAAGTAATCGTGAATCGAATCTTTGCTCAGAGGCCTCTTCTGGAAGTAAAACTCCCTGATCTTGTTAGAGATCTCCACACTCTGCGTGCTGTTAATCGGAAAGTTCAGGTCAATGGGAACAAACAGTTGGAAGTTATTGTTGTAGTTTTCGAAGTAATCAGGATCACTCAAATACCCCAGCGACCAGATGATGCCCTCTTGGTTCGTGAAACCGGTAATCAGCGGAATCTTGGCGATTTTTCCTGCGTTCCACAAATCTTCAGCAGATTCTGTGAGGAACGCTTCTTGGTTGAGATGGATCTTCTCCACGACTGGAGCAAATGGGAACATGCAATCTTTTTTCATCTCTTCAAATTTGGCAGTCGCAGTGACAGCCCTGACTAGATCTTCAACCGGGACGGCCTGGAGGACTTTTAATATTTCAGCGGCTTCTGTGGCCTTGTTTCCAATGGTTTCAGTGAGCATACTCGCTTTGGTGATGTCGTCGAACTTTGTGCTCGCGTATGCCCATTGGGTCAAGCAAGACCCTGACTGAGCGATGGCCTTGTGGAACAAGCCGCGGGCCATGGGCGAGACCATCAAGTATTGGACGGACGCTGCGCCGGCGCTCTCTCCGAAGACGGTGACGTTGTTTGAGTCTCCGTTGAAGTTCTTGATGTTATCTCTGATCCATCGGAGAGCCATGATTTGATCTTTTAGTCCCGCGTTTCCGGGGACCTCTGGGGTGTTTAAGTTTAAGAAACCGAGCACTCCGAGTCGGTAGTTGATGGTGACGACGACGACGTCCTTTTCCATGAAGAACTCTGGGCCGTAGATGGCTGTGGAGCCTGATCCGGAGATGAAGCCGCCGCCATGGAACCAGACCATGACCGGCAGCTTGCCCGGGCCCTTGTCTGCGGGCTTGAGCAAGCTGGGGCTGTACACGTTGAGGAAGAGGCAGTCTTCCACGCCCAGGTATTCCTTCTTTTGGATTAACATATCACACTGGGCGCAATCGCCTCCTTCCTTGGTAGCATCGCGTACTCCTTCCCAAGGCTCCGGAAGTTGGGGTTCCTGGAAACATAATTTAAACATTTGTAAATGCTTGCTTTTTTGCTGATTTCCTAGTAATTTATGTACTAAATTTTGGCAACACCATATGGAAACGCGACTAACCACGAGGGCCAACGGCCATCTGTCTCCAGAACCCGTCATCAGAACACGCCACAGTCCTCAGCGCCAAAAGGCCCCACGAACCGCCAAAGAATCCCGACGCTACATCTTTCATCAACGATTGTTTAGCAGAACTAACAAAATATATAATTTCTAATACTATACATAACTTTCCTTTCTCCAAAGTCTTTCATTCATCATGATAATTTAAAAAAAAACATAAAAGATAGTCATCTGATTGACTTATGGTGCATTCAGAATCATAGTCTCCGCAAATAATATACAAAATGTAACTCTTTTTAAAAATAAATATTGACCTTAAAATTTAACCGTAATGAGACAACAACATATGTTAAAATTACGGCGGTTTAACCTTCACACTATCGACGTTAAAAAACATATATTTTATAACCAATTAAAATGAAATACTACATTATAATTTTTCAATAAATTATTTATAGATATCCGATTCGCTTCAAATAAATAATAATTTCAGATTGATTTTATAATTGGCTAATATTCGTACATCTATATTTATTCAAGAAAAATGTTGGACCGAAGGTCACATTGTAACATTGTACCATTAAAAAAAAATTACACATCTATTTTCCTACACTGTTTCACCTTGGCGGATTGTAAAAAAGTTACACTTTGTCTATGTTAAGCTAATACAAAAAATATATTTGTAACACTGCAGAGTAGTTTCGATCAATAGTAAAAGATAAATAGCAATAATAGTAAAGTAAATGAAAAAGGTGGTGTTTTTTCATAGCTATTATACATATATCTTTTGACAGAATAAGTCTTAATGATAGATTTTATTTTAAAATAAATCACAAACTTCATAATTTTAAATACGGCAAGAACTAGCATCGTCTTTCGGTTTTGAACGAATGTATTATTTTAATGAATTGATATGTTATCTGCAAATCTATTCGCAAACTTTTTTAAACAAAACTTAAAAAACTTGCACACGGTAGTCACATGATGACAGATGACCAAGTGCCAGAAAACCAAGACGAAAAAAATATTTATTAACCCTTTCATTACGGCTCGGTTTGAATACAAATTATACTGTCAGTTATAAAACTAGTATTTAAAGCATAAATGTACTTATCTGGTCTATTTTCATTTATCACATTAGTTCTTCTATCATTTAGGTATCAGATGATGCATAAAAAACTATTGTAAGAAAGTAGCAAAACGATATATCACGTGAACGGTCGGGGAATCTTATGACGGCATATGCCAACAACCGATGCGAAAGGGTTAATAATAAATAATAAAAATATATTTCTTACCAAGTTTTTTATTAAGTTCCAACATTTTTTTAATACTGTTTGTGGCTTTTATTCGAAGAAAATGTCCTGTTTTTACTTTTTTCAAAAGGTATACAAAATATATTTAGATTTAATGTTTGTTTACATTATATAATGAAACTTAAAGCCAGAATGACTTGCAGATGGTTCTCTCTGTTAACCAAAAAGAGCATTTATCGGGTTAAAAAAATGGTACATACCCTGAATCTCAGATCCCCAAGTGGTGCTTTGGCATACCGGATACCCTGGAAACTGAAGTAAGAACCTCCAGCAGAAGTGGTGGTCTGCTTACCCTGGAGGATGCCATCACTAACGTGTACTTGCATATTGGCCATGGTCGGATACAACTAGGCTCTTTCTTAAACTCTGAAAACATGAAATAAAACACTTTGATACGAAGCAAAAAATATTGAAGCGCTGAAAATTTTCATGTCACACAGAGGTTGTAAGTCCACACCCTTATGAAGCAAAAAAATATTAATTTCAAATTCATTTAAAGATCTATGAAAACTAAGAGGTTTCGTGAATGCGTCCCAACACAGCTCAGCATCAAATGTTGTAAATAATATATATTTGTAGTCCTTGCTTTTTCGTGATGAGATCCCGGGATATGACGACGAAAAAGGGCCAGCAACAGTTTATGCTCTCCTGTGGCAATCGCTCACATAGACTATATATGAAATAGACATAAGAATCTGCATTCTATCAAAGCTAATTCTATGCAGTCTGAAACTGTTGATGATGATTAACCTAACGGTCTTATATGAAATTCGAGTTCAGTACATTGTAAATACTCACAGATTTGGAAAGATATATTTTATAGAAAATGTACTTTAAAATAATATATACTTTTAAATAAAATACTTTTGATTCTTTAAAGCAATACGAACACAAGATGGCAGTAATATCAAATGATTTCAGATGTTTTAAATTTTGAAATTTGTAACAATAGTAATTCAAAGCGGGCGAATTAATTCTACCGTCGAAGGTTTTATGAAGTGCTCGGAATAATATATGCCGACTTATTCTGGTGCTTTCATATCACGTTTATTCTAGATATCAGATTTACTTAAATATATTACTACTTTAATATTAGTAGAATTCACATCCACTTTTAATATGGCATTTTATTTAGTTTTAACATCGTTCTTATTGTAAAGACAAATCAATAAAATCATAGATATCTAAATGTATGTACTACATTTGTGATGGTACGAATTGATTGATATCTGATACTCATAATAAAATTGGGTAGTTTAAAATATTTAGGATACATTAAATCCCACAAGTAAGAACGACCGCATTTATGCTTTAATTTTAGATCCAATTTACGTAGGTAGGAATTGAACAGTAAATATGATTTACTAGATAACTCCATTTATATAAATTAACATAGAATTGAAGAACTGCAAGTAGTTAAATTAATAATTTAAAAATGGTGTAGGTAAACTATAATGAAGTTATAGTCAAAGTTCAACCCTTATAAGATTTACAAAAACAGTCTAATATTATATTTAAAAAAATGACATTACATGGTTTTTGACTATTCACATTACCTACCAAGATTATCCCTATCTCAGAAGCGATAATCTTGAAATAAAAAAAAGGATGATACGAGGACGTTAAACTAACATTTACCTTTACAATGAAACAATACAACGAAATATCAAAGCATTCAAATAATAAAATTGTAATAAAACGTCATCCATGGTAAACGCATCATCTTAGCTATTTGAATAGTTTGGAAGACATTATTTAAGCGTCTTCCAAGCCTATTATGTTTATTACCTTAATACCTAATTACAAATTTATTTAATTTCACCCAGAATTGTCCAAAAAACTTAACTCTACTTTAAATATACAACATAGATCACCTCATAAATAAAAATACGCAGAAAAAATGTTAATAAATGCCATCAAATTCACATTGAAAAAAATTACAATTAAATCAAATGTCCAAATTTATAAGGCTATGGAATGTTACTATTAATTTAAAAAAAAACGTCGCACCTCTATTAATTCAGTAATCAAGGCATCCTAATTCTGTTCAGTTTCACAAACTGAAAAAAACACTTTGTTTTATTAAAAATACTATTCATAATTATTGTATGTCTGTCATCTATAAACATAAACCATACAACAATAAAGTTGATTGTAAGTACGTTAATTGCTTCAGATGGGTGTGAATATAATAAATTCTTGTTTTATTAAATAAGATTCTCACCTTAATTTGGAGGGCTGATTTGTCTCCGTTACCTTCGCCTCTGGATTCTTTCTTCTACAAACTGCGTGGTTCACAACATAACAATCACTTTTATAATCTCTTTCTTCAGCTATCCTGAAATTATTACCACTGCAAAAATATAAATCCCGACAAAATTTTGAATTGCTATAAAAGAAAAAATAATTTCACAATTTCATAGATTTATATAATAAAAATTATATTTATAAATTAGTTTTACTTTTCAGTTTGTATCATCCTGGTTTTTTTTGTTCAGTAATTAATGCAAGGTTTTGATAGAAAATTAATTAATTAGCAGTAACCACTGTGTCAGTATGAATGTGGTAAGTTATAAAATTAAAATGACAGTAATATATTCAATACTGCCATACAATGTATGTAAAATTAATGAATAATTACCACAAATAATTGAAAACTAATTACAACTCATTAATTATTTACTGCCAATTTATTATATTTCTACTGCCAATATTTTCCGTTGCCATCAATCAATCAGCATTTTTAAGTCGATCCTCTGACTATACCATCGTTCACAATGCTTGAACCATTTCCTCTTAAGAGGCTAGCTTGCAACAGGCGGTGACCCATTCAACTTTTAGTCCGCGTCTAATGTCGCTTAACCTTAGTAATTGAACGATAACCGCGCATCCAACATGTTATTGTCGTTGGTTTTATCTCTTTCAATTATTTTCAAAGCTAAAAATAACAAATATATAAATTTTAAAGGACATTTTTTTTTTAAATTGTCGGTTATATTTTTAATTTAAGACGTATGTTATTAGAGATTATAATTTCAGATTGTTTCTCAATAGGTATTTTATAATGCCACAAATCTGAGGTTAAATTCCCAAGCAGTATTTTGAATGCCACAATACACAGAAAGAAAAAAATACTTAGTGAATTATTAACACTTGCTACCAGCCTCTAGGTCACGATTGAATATTATCATAATGTATCTATCGATAATTTTGATTTATCGGATTAAAATCAAAGGTAATTATCACATGTTACTTTCTCAGAAGACCGTGGATTTTAAACCTATTAACCTAAAAAATAAAAATGATCAATACGACATATCTAAGAGAATTTTGAATCTTATGCTTTACTTCAGGTGTAGTTTAATTATATTTCTTTAATAAACTTTTTATGTATTTTAAATTTATTCAATTTTATCGTTTTATCTATTATTTATCGTCGTCAAAGATATGACATAACGATCTGTAGTAGATTATAGCAATTTAGACAATCTGTTCTGACCAAAACTGTTCTAAATATATTTTAATACTTTTAAAATGTGTGTTGAGCTGTCAATTGGTTGTGTTTAATAGTTGCTTTTGGTTTATATATTGTGTAAAAAGATTGTTAATCTTAATATGATAAAAGAATCGTTTTCATCATTTTGGTACAAGTCTATGGAAGATTTTTCTGCAGTTTCATGTGAAATAAATGTATTTAACAAACATTTTATTCTGAAGAACTATTATTTACCACAAGAATATGTGGCGCTTTTAAGCAATCAGCTAACAGCTTGATATATATCAATATTTATAGGAACAACTGAAACTAAATAGTAATTAGAATAATGAAATTAATTTTTTCATCTTTACTAGGTTAAAATGAACCGCTATTTAGGACCAAAACATTTTTTTCGTTGTCCATTTCAGTCTGAATAATCAGAAGTAGTAGAACTACTCCTAAAATACTAACCTAAAATACAATAATTCGGTATAGTAATTTTGTATAGTTTTGTACCAAGATGGTTTGATCCTCCTCTTAGAACCAAATGATTCAGGCTTCGGGAGCGTCAAACGAATCATCGAATATATTCTATAGATACTGCAGATTCAATATTGAAGTCAAAAGGTCTCTTGCACTTCATAGGGATCCATATATGTTTCCAAGCAAACTTCTGGTGCAGAGTTATTTTGGTACAAGGCATGAATAATGGAAGCTGATAGAACTGGTGACCATATGGCCGAGATGTGGAACGGATATGGGAAGAAAACAATATTCATTACCTGTAACTAGCTATGTTTACTGTTTATAAATGTTGGTAAACAAGTTTTATACAACAATTAACGCACTGCCAAACAAAACCAAATATCGATGACTTAAGTAATATCTACTTATTATAGTGGCGATTGAGGAAGCTATTTTTAAAAAATTTCAATATTTTCTAGCGCTAAAACTGTTCATCTAACGGGAAAAACTTAAGCTTCAAAAAGTTAAGTATATTATTATTTATTTTTGTTCTTCCGTAGGGAAGCATAAACTACAGTAGCCATATTTCAAGTCCTTAAGCTTGACTGTAAGCAACTATACAGAGAATGTATTCGGCGGAGCTTCTGGAAGCAAATAAGGAAAGAAACGGAGACCAGGACGGCTGAAAGAACTTTATGGCGGCAGTTCGTGACGATCATTAATTAGGTGAGCGGATATGATTTTTTAATTTTTTATTTGAAACAATATTCTATAAGTGAGCATATTAAAATTTTTGTGATCAATTGGTTACAAAATAACACAATGTTAGTTTATTACTTTAAAAAAATATAAGTTTAGAATAAAATTACCAAAAAATAAAATAAACATTGCTAATACTAAAATTTATACATTGAATATTTTGTAGTCAGATAAACGGGTTAGACGCTGGAGAATGTTAAATTTAAAACTGTATACATTTTAGTTTACAGGGCAATCAATTCAAACAACAAACACATGGATACTGTAGTTATACTGGCAAATACTCTCAATGAAACATGGGTGTGAATCAATATCTATGTATATTGTTTTTATAAATGGTAAACCTCAAAGGGATTCGATCCCGTGACAGCTTGCCTGACGTCGTTGACTTTATTTCTTACACAAATGAAACTCAGACTCGCAACAGACTTACTATGAGTTATGAGCATTTCGGAATTAAATTTCTCGGTTCCAATACGTGCTCAATTCAAATTGTTCCAAACTTTCTAACCCACTCGTTGAAATGAGACGTTAAAGACAACATTATATAACCGGAAGACAACACATGCCATAAGAGGTTAAAGTCTTAACTCACGAAATGACTGTATGAAATTGGTAAGTAAAGCATGCTTTTAAATATGAGTTGTATGTATATTTATCAATAATTTTACAATCAAAATTTATAATATGCTAAGCTCAAGATAAAATTGCTTGTGTTAAGCGCAAAAAATAAATTATCTTAGAGCCGGTACTTATATGTAGATTTACTATTTATTACTTATTTTTCTTTCAGTTTTAATATTTTCAATAATGAATGAAAACTTTTTTAAATTGTCAAATATAGTATTAAATTTATTTTTTTAATCGTAGAATATATTAATAATGTGGATTCAATAACGCTTACCATTTTATATATGGCTAAGCGCTTCATGTGTTCAGAGTGTTGATTCGCCAAAATCATAGACATTCACGCATTATCCATTTATTACAGTAATTCACCTAGGAATGGGTTGTATTTACGACACGACTTTCGTCAACCACAAATTTTAATTAATAGACTATGACTGGCATTTTACGGGTAAGAGATCCAATTCACATCAACTTAATTTTTCAAAGAGCTTAGAAATCGTTTTTTTTTTGTAATCTTCGTCGGGGATCAAGCCCACAACCTTCGGATTGATAAACAAACGCCTTATCACTAAGCCATACTTGAAAATGACAAAAAATAAATTTGTATACATATTTTTTCATTGAGACTAGCCCCTATATAACATCACATATATCTTAAAAAAACATGTAATACTAAATAGAGCTCGCCTAACGTGAAATTATTTCTTATTTTGTGTTATTAGCTCATAATTTTGCATAAATGGCCATTATTAATTACTTTACATTTAAATTGACCCATAATAAAGTCAAAAAATAATTGTTTGTCACTCTTAATTTAGCAGGGGATCGGTCGTCATATGTTTGCCAGTTTTGAGCGCCATTCTAACGTCTGAATCCTCTTATTGACCTGATTAATAAAGTTATGAATATTACTATCCAAAACAACAATCTATTATCCTCGTCATGATAATGAAATCAAGCATAACAGAGGAAAAATACTTATGCTGTAAACAGCTTTTAATTAAAGTAATTAAATTATAATAATATTTATTCTACCGACAATAAAATAAAATAAAATAAAATAAAACGCTTTTTATGATATTCAAAAAATAATTTTTAATGTTTTCCAAAAACAAACTGACTACAAAAAAAACTATATTATACATTAAAGAAATAAAAATCTAGATTCTCAAAATACTATATAATAATAATCAATTAACCGTCATCAGTGAATTAAGTTACACAATACTTTTGGGTAATAGTTCAAATTTAAAATATATGTAATAAATTATATATAATAATACAAACATAAGATTAAAATAGTGTTTTCAAAAAAAATAAAACCATGTTCAACAAACACCACAATAAGATTGTTTTATTTATAGGTTTTACTTTGAGATCCATTTCAAATATTAATACTCGTAGATAAATACTTATCACCCTGTCTTAAGACGGTTTTTTACCATGTTACCAAGGTAAGAAATATTTATCATGTAATAATATTACTGAAATTATTACCAAATTAAAGATTTCATCTCTGAATTGAATTTTAGTTACACAAATTAAAAGTTAAACCAAAAAATTGCAATCGAAAATATTTAACACACGTCCATGATGAAAGAAAAAAAGGTTTTCTTTGCTTTATTAAATAGATTTTCAAAAATTTAATATCAAAATGGATATTATTATAATATTAAAGTGAATGCTAGGAATATAAATAACATTTTTCTTTGCTTTTTACTTAAAAATAAACATTTCATTATAAAATTTCAGGAGAACAGTTGTTGTTAATAGAATCTTCAGTAAAATGTCTTCTTCTTGTTTGATGAAATATTCTATTCAAGATATTACCCTCAGTACCAATACAAGATTTCATAAATCACTCCTGTTTTAGTTACTGAAGGTACACCTGAAATAGTAATGCTAGAAATTAATATGAATCTGTCTTTGTGCTAAATTCATAACTCGTTCATACTTTTGATGACACGCCACCACAAGTGATTAAAAACACTGATGTTGATAATTCCACCCAGTTCGAATCACTGCACAGAACTTACACGTTTTAGAAATACATCGTGTAAGATCTGGCAAGTGAGTCAACCTAAGTGGTAGACGAATACATTGGCCTTTGTATATTTTATGTCACATTGCCCACTAATTTAGATCACGAGAGTTTTCAAAGTCAGAGGTTATATATCTTTTCCAAGTCCATTTTCTTATTTTCAATGACGATGTTTGTAGTCACCATCTTTCTGCTCAGCATGTGCCTGTCCATGTAGTCTTCTTCTCTTTCGATTCTCTGTCTTCTGCATGCAGTGTCTCAGTAGAATGACTGAGCTCTTCTATAAAAAAGGAATCAAAATTGCTGCTGAACAATTAAATATAAAAATATTAAATACTGTTTGTCATTAAAGACGGATGTAAGACTTATCTGTAGGTATCTCGGTCTTGTGCTCTGGACTCGCTACTAGTACTAAGTAATCTGGCCGCATATATTTCGCATTCTCGGTCCATACTGAAATAAATAAATATAAAAATTAAAAAATAAGTTTAAAACACATAATATGCTAATGGAAATATACTCACTCTTTATCAATAAAAAATGTAGAAATATTCGTTTTTATAAGCAGTTTGCCTTCTTCCAAAATTTCTCTGCAGCTATTAACTCTGAAACTTTAAAAAAAATCGTAAATATGATGTATAAAGTTTCCTCGTCGTATGTGTACGTATACCTGTACATTGACTATACATAGACGACTATACATATAACCCTAGTTACAGATGTTAACATATCCATCATTATCATATAATAAATTCAAAACCATAAACTTAGATGTAATAATATGAATCATCATAGATGAAATATTAACCATGTGTAGATTTTAACATAGTCGTAAATCTAAAATTATTCACCGTCGTATATGTAATCATGTTCATAGATGTAGACAGCGCAATCTAAGACAACAGTCTACTTAACAACCCGTGCATTCAAAAATACAGCACGAGAGTGAAATAGACTGATGACTTAAACAGCATATAATTTCACTTGAAACATATTTAATATTTAATAAATCATGTAATTTCACGGGCTCCTGCCATGGAAATCATCAGGAAACATATATTATCCCAAGTGGACCTTGGAGTGCAGAAATTACAAAGACAAGGCATATAATCAATCAGTAGTTGGGGTAAATAATAAGATCAAATTTTATGATATTTACGTAAACACACATGGGAGAATACCAACAGATGGTGATAGTGAAGCAGAAAACTCACTGTAGATTCAATAACGCTAACCATTTTATATATGGCCAAGCGCTTCATGTGTTCAGAGTGTTGATTCGCCAAAATCATAGACATTCGCGCATTATCCATTTATTAAAGTAATTCACTTATGAATGGGTTGTATTTATGACACGACTTTCGTCTACCATAATTTTTAATTAATAGGCTCTGACTGGAATTTTACGGGTGAGAGATCAAATTCACACCAATTTTTATAGAGCTTAGAAATCGTTTTTTTGTAATCTTTGTCGGGGATCAAGCCCACAACCTTCGGTTCGGTAAACAAGCGCTGTATCACTAAGCCATACTTGCAAATGACAAAAAAAATACAAAAAATATTAGTAATACTAAATAGAAACTTGCCTAACATGAAATTATTTCTTATTTTGTTGTATTAGCTCTTAATTTTGCATAAAATGGCCATTATTATATACGTAAAATGAATTGACCCATAAGAAAATAAAATCTTAGTCACCTGTTAATTTAGCAGAGGATCGGTCATCATATGTTTGCCAGTTTTTGAGCGCCATTCCTTAATAAAGTTGTGAATATATCTACTTCCAAAATAACAGTCTATTATCCTCGGCATGGTGCTGAAATCAAGAAAGATACAGGAAAAAAGACTCATATTTTTTACAACAAAAATATAAAATTAATATTATACATTTAAGAAATAAAAACTATGAATCTCAAAATACTCTATAATAATAATATATTAACAGTTATCTGTGAATTTAGTTACAAAATAGTTTTAAGTAATACTTAAAATTTAAAAGTTATGTTATAAATTCTATATAAAATATAATAATACAAACATAAGATTAAAATCGTGTTTTCAAAAAAATAAAAACCAGGTTCAACACACACCATAATAGTATTTAATTTGAGATACATTTCAAATATTAAATATGTAAATGCTAATCACCTTTTTTAACTCTTTGGGGCATTGTGCTATTAAATTTGTCCAACTTTTATTGATGCATGGTGAGTTATTTTATAAACCACCTAATAAAAAAATAAGCTTTACAAGCACAGCAGCTTGAAATTTACCCCACCATCCAAAATTACTTAACTCGAACGACGATATTTTTTAATATATCATTTTTTTGTTATAAGATCCAGTAAAAGTTGTGTAACAATTTTTAAAAACGTTTTTGAATTAAAATCTGTGCAACTTTGGTATATTTTTCCACCAGAATACTGTGCCTCAAAGAATTAAGATGGTTTTGTACAGCAAGTGTTACAGTGCTCAGTGTGATCCATGTTACAACAAGGTAAGAAATATTTATCATTTAATAATATTACGAATATTACTATTAAATTCATGATTACATCTATCAATTGAGTGTCAGTTACACAAATTAAAAGTTACACCAAAAAATTATAATCGAAAATACTCAACATACATCCATGGTGAAAAAAAAACGGTTTTCTTTGCTATATTGAATAGATTTTCATCTATTTAATATTAAAATGGATCTCAAAGTGAATGATAATAATATAAAGCTCATTTTTCTTGGTTTTTTACATAAAAAATAAACATTACATTATAAAATTTCAGGAGAACAGTTGTTGTTAATAGAATCTTCAGCAAAATGTTTTCTTCTTGTTTGATGAAATATTCTATTCAAGATGTTACCTCAGTACCAATACAAGATTTCATAAATCACTCCTGTCTTAGATACCGAAGTAACACCTGCAATAGTAATGCTAGAAATTAATATGAATCTGTCTTTGTGCTAAATTCATAACTCGTTCATACTTTTGATGACACGCCACCACAAGTAATTAAAAACACTGATGTTGATAATTCCACCCAGGTCGAATCACTGCACAGAACTTACACGTATCAGAAATACATCGTGTAAGGACTGGCAAGTGAGTCAACCTAAGTGGTAGACGAATATATTGAGCGTTTGTATATTTTAAGTCACATTGCCCACTAGTTTGGATCACGAGAGTTTTCAAAGTCAGACGTTATATATCCTTTCCAAGTACATTTTCTTATTTTCAATGACGATGTTTGTAGTCACCACCATTCTGCTCAGCATGTGCCTGTCCATGTAGGTCTTCCGCAAGAGTCTTCTTCTCTTTCGATTATCTGTCATCTGGATGCATTCTCTCAGTAGAATAACTGAATTTTTCTATAAAAAAGGAATCAAAATTGCTGCTGAACAATTAAATATAAAAATATTAAATACTGTTTGTCATTAAAGACGGATGTAAGACTTATCTGTAGGTATCTCGGTCTTGTGCTCTGGACTCGCTACTAGTACTAAGTAATCTGGCCGCATATATTTCGCATTCTCGGTCCATACTGAAATAAATAAATATAAAAATGAAAAAATAAGTTTAAACACATAATATGCTAATGGAAATATACTCACTCTTTATCAATAAAAAATGTAGAAATATTCGTTTTTATAAGCAGTTTGCCTTCTTCCAAAATTTCTCTGCAGCTATTAACTCTGAAACTTTTAAGAAAATCGTAAATATGATGTATAAAGTTTCCTCGTCGTATGTGTACGTATACATCGACTATACATAGACGACTATACAAATAACCCTAGTTAACCCATGTTAACATATCCAACATTATAATATAATAAATTCAAAACCATAAACTTAGATGTAATAATATGAATCATCATAGATGAAATATTTACCATGTGTAGATTTGACACATTCATCGTCGTAAATGTAAAGTTATTTACCGTCGTAGATGTAATCATGTTCATAGATGAAGACAGCGCAATCCAAGACAACAGTCTACTTAACAACCCGTGCATTCAAAAATACAGCACGAGAGTGAAATAGACTGATGACTTAAACAGCATATAATTTCACTTGAAACATATTTAATATTTATAAATCATGACATTTCACGGGTTCCTGCCCTGGAGATCATCAAGAAACATATATTATCCCAAGTGGACCTTGGAGTGTAGAAATTACGAGGACAAGGCATGAACAATAAATATACAATAAAAATAGCAAACTAGCGGTAATTCGTAGTGATCAATGATCATATATCATGGACCTTGAACTGGAAGATATAAATGAGAAGTCTTGAAGCTTGAGATGTTTGTTTAATGAAGATACGATGAAGTTGCGCACGTTGATTAATTCCCTGCAGGCCATAAAACGCTTTTTAATTACCCGTATTATGTTCAACAGAGAATTAATCTAATTGAGCTGTGTACCTAAAACAACATACTTATTTAGTTACAATGTCAAACAATATGCAATATGTACCAATTTAACAGAAGTAAGAATGCTCAAATAATGTGGATTAGATATTTGATGATATAAAATCTTCTACTGATAAGTACCAAAATACCACTTCATTGATTTAATAAAACATGAAATGATAGATTCGTACTCATCAGTAAATGATTGAGTAGAATATTATATTGATAGTTGTCTAGAAATAAACAAAAATAAATATTAATTAAATGTAAAAGGATATAGTTTAATTTGTTTGGATTCTTCTTCTTCCTCTGTATGGATGCTTATGATGATGATGTAGATGTACCCTGATGGTTAAGTACAACAAAAATGCACGTTTCTATACTGCGTGCAATCTTGATGTACTTACCACCACGGAAGAAAATTTTGAAATATTGAAAACTTGCGAAATTATTAAGACATTGACATTGGTTACATTATTTTAAATAATATATACAATACGAATAAAAAAAGCAAAAAAAATTTTAATTTACGAATTAAATTAACGTTTTAATTTAAAAAAAATATTAATAAACTACAATATATAACATCCACTACTAGGCTTTTTTTTCTCGAGTGTCAAAAAGTCCGCGGAGTACTAAAGCTCCTCTACTCACATGTAGTTACCACGAATATTTGCCATATTTGTTGTTTCTTTTTTCAAGATCTTCGTTTTGTGCCCTGATAAAAGTAAGATTTTGGTCAAACAACACTTTGTATTCTTTGCATTATACGTCTATTCGATATAATTCAATCTCGACGACATTATTTTTACGGAATAACTCTCTAATACAGGACAAAATGTCTTTAATTTCACCACATTGTCATGTAAAAGGGAGTCACCCAATACAAAAATCACAAATGGGCATGTTCGATGTACGTACAGCAATACTTTAGCTATCACTTTCAGCGACGTGAAGACACGGCCACTGTAGTATCCGAGGCACGTTAAGGTATTTTATAATTCAACGTTTTTATAATATCAGATGCGTAACCCAACGCTTCCGAAGCCTTGAAAATTTGCACTTCCCCCAACCCAATTATTCTTCTTCTTCGTGTCAGCGTCGTAAAATTATTTGTGCCCAGTATCTGGCAACATCGATAGCCCGTGTGTTGCCTAGCATTCCCAATTATTGACACGTGGGAAGCAACAGGCGATCCATCCGTGTTTTTTGCGCGTTCAATATTTTTACTTTGGTGATTTAACAATAACCGTGCTTGTAATGTTCTATATCACTTTCTTTAGATATTTAAAAAAATATATATTATTATACTTGTATTTTTATTTTTAAAAAGGTAAAAACAATCCAAATAGTCCCAATGCGTCGCGACTGCAGATTTAATACAACTGTCAGCACCACGAGGCATCAGGTCTACTTAAATCATTTACATATTTCGTATTTATATCATTCATCTTCATGTTCTCCTTCTTCTTATTCTTCTTCTATATCTTCTATCTATATGATATGATCGCCACAAATTGCCATTTCAAATCTGTACATCCTCATCTCATCCCAACACATCTCAATATGCATCAAAACAAGAGACATGGGGCTTAATGAGAAGATAGTTATAGTCTGTCGTATTCGAGAAAAGTTGATCAATTGTTCTCCAGCATTTTTAAAAGATTTAATTACCAACTAGACAATCCTTGATCGTTTGATTCTAAGATTAGCTAAGCCCTTATTTATTTTACTTTACTAACGTTAAGGTTATCAACTGACAATACTTGGTGAAACTGCATAATTAAAATGTTTTATTAATTACAAAATTAAAAAATTAAAAATGCTTCCTTTGATTTCAATTTTTTTAAATTATTGTAACATGTTTTGTACCGAGTCCATCAGTAGCAATGAAATAAATTCTTTTAGCATTGTTAGCAAATTTACCCAAATAAAGTATTTTAAAAGTCTAATAGCGATTGAATTAACTCCTTAAGGTTAAGACGTAGCGAGGGACATGGCTACTGATTTTGTGGCTACAGTTTGTGACGACCATATCCTCCAGCTATTAAGATAATCTGGAAAGATGATGATTATGATGATTAGTCTTCTGAGCGGATTATGCCGAAATTATTTAATGATTCTTTACACGATGATATTTTTTATTTTATTTGATTTTTAAATTAATTTAATAATTTTACTGTTGTTGAACACTCTGCCCAGAAACCTTTGGTCAGCTTGTTCCACGATGTTCAATGTATAACGTGAAACTAACCCACCAAAGAATCCCAAGAGAATAGGAATCATGTTTTATTTTCAATACAAAATAATTTATGTTTAGTTATTAACACATAGTTTATAGATATTTAATTATTAAAATAATTGTATTTCGATCATCACGTATGAATAGAGAGTATTGGTTTATTGGTGATTGGTAATTTTGAAATATCTAAATACTCAAAAACATTATTTTGCAATAAACATACACGTAGATTCAATTTTCGCACCCTTTGGTTTTTGTTTTCATAAAATTTCGACAGATGTTGCGTATGCGATTTAATATCCAAAATTAGTATCTATGTTAAATAGATAATAATTTCATACCTTATTTTAATATGGATCACACGGAGCACTGTTTCACTTGATGGAAGGCTGCACTTGATTATATGAAACCTTCATCAGTTCCAAAGTGCACAAACGTTGAATATTATAAAGCTTTCGCAAAACTACAGTCTTTCATCAAGTGAAACGGTGCTCCGTGTGATCCATATTAAAACAAGGTATGATTTTTTATCTAAGTGAATGCTAAAAATATTAATATTAATTATGTTCCGATATAACATATATTTCCAATGTATATTTATTAAGACGTAAAAAAATGTGGAAAAAAATAACCTGGTAGATTTCACCAATGTGGATTATTAATCTATACCTAAAACACGTCTACAAATTATAATTGTGCTTGGAAAGTCAAAAACATTTAATAATGGCAGAATATTTTCTCTAAGAGTGTGAATCTCAAAAAAAAACATTCGTATATGAAAAAACACATAAATATTTCACCAATTTTTCACGGAAATTATATTTGAGGACGGCATAAAGTATTAAGAACTTATATTTTACCTTGATTTTACGTGTATCACGTTGATTTACTGGTAATTACGGAAATCAGAGACCGCGGTTTTACTTTTACTACAACAATTCATTAATACACGTGCAAACAACCACAGCGATTGTTGAGAAATACTGACGAAGTGTTTCAGGTAACGCGAAACCACGGACAAATTATTGTAAATAATAGTTACAAAATGTGATCCATGTTTAAAAATGTAAGAAAAAAAACATTTTTAATGTGTAAAATATATTTAAACGTGACTGCTAAATATATAAATAATATAGAATAGTGTTTAAAGAGGTGGGTGGATCTTCTTGCGGACGAATTTTATGTTCTGAACAGACTAATGAAGCTAATGAATCAATCCAGGGAAAAACGCAAGAAATAATTAAAATATGAATTACCTTTTAGCAGTGCGAATATTTTAGGGTACGTTAATTGTCTCTATATCTCTATATATGGCTTAATTAATTAAGTACTGTGCAATGTGATAGTTTATGAATTTGGGCAAATTAAGTTATTATATACTAACTAGTATAAAATTTTTTAGTAAATAATGTACGAGTATTACTATTGAGAACTCACAGTTAATTATTTATTTTGCCCTTAGCAAAAGAAATGTGAAAAATGTGAAATCTATGTAAGCACGTGCGCTAAATTTAAACTAAAAAAATTGTTGCATTTAAAAATAAATATTGGTTTTAAATGCTTTAATGATAGACAGTATGTAATATTTACTTGTTTTAAGTACTAAAAACTTAGAACTTTCTACGTGTTATTAATATGTGTAATAAATTCATAAATAATGTTTTAAAAGCACAGAAAAAAATCTTTTTTTTTTATAAATATTTTTTTTACTGACTAGCAATTAAAATCAATAATTTGGATTAAAAAAAGAAAAATTAACTTACTTTTTGAAGTGAAATTGAAGAGAAATTCTCAGCGTCTGTGGGCACCTTCCCTTGACGACGTTCCCGCTAAGGCTGCTTCCCTCTCAGAGTTCTAAATGCCGAATGATTAGTCGTCAGAGGCACTAAGAAGTATGTTATTTGAAGCTCAGTGGCTGCAGTGGGGCCAAGTGCAAAACAAAAATGACATCAGCACTTTCTAAGGGATGCCAAAAATCAAAACGACAAACTAAATATATTGTTTGTCTGGTGACTATTTGAAAAGTTCCATTTTCGATTATTTAATTTTATTTCAACTCTATTGAACTTGTGGTAGAAAAAACATCCCCTCGATGCGTCTTATTGACAAAGTTAAAAAGACGGTGCGTAAATTCCAGGGTATAAATTAGCGAAACAAGATGTCGCATAGGAGATTTATTTGCAAGATACTCGTAACATATACGATAGAATCTACAAATTAAATATAGATATTTACAATTTACATCACATACGTCTCTCAAAATAAACCTTTATTAAATGCATCAAATAAAAATTGTAACAACACATAAAAGTATTCTTCAAATTTTCTTTGTAATAGTGGTAGCATTATTTTTCTTTTTTTTTATAATTCTATAAATATTATCTTATCTAAAATATTTTTACTAATATTTATAAATGTTTTTTTCTTTAGTTTATCATCGAAAGTGGCTTTAAAAAACTAAATTGTTCAAAAAAAATCTGGCTTTATTATTGTTCTAAAAATAAAATAAAACTATTAGTTGTTATTTTCATTAAAAAATATTTTATACGAGTAAGTGACTGATTTTAATCAAAAAACTTTGTAACAACACAATAAATACTGTGTAATTAAATTATCAAGCTATCGACCAAAAAGCTATTGGTGAAGTGTAAAATTATAATAATATTTTTATTAACATGACGAGAATACTCTCACATAAAAGGTAATGTTTAGTGTCTAATGATAAAACGTGTGAAAAAAAACTGACTTTTGTATTAAATTTACTTTTACTTCCAATGGCTGGTACAAGTATTGAAATATAACTTTAATTAATCCTCCATATTTAAAAGCTTGAACTTTTCGTAGATGCAATAAACTCCGTTTGATTAACTTAGCTTCTTCATAAAGTTCTTATTAAAAAGCTCTTCTTCAGATATCAGCCTTCATTTTAGTGAAGCTTTAATATGTTTTTTTTTGTTTATAAAATATGAAACATAACCTTTACATTTTTAATTTAATTGAATCTCTTTATGAAATTTATAATTTAAATAAAATCAACAATTGGTATTGTAGCTTTTGGGTATAGCCGTGTGTGGCGAATTATTTTGTAGCAATATTTCGACCGCCATTCCAGGGGCCTTCTTCAGGATTGACGTCTTTGGTCGACAAAGTCGTATATACCAAATCTGGCCGTGAAAACTTTAGAAGTTATTTAAATGAAACCAACAATTGTAACACACATAAATCATTATTTAAACACGATCATACAATACTTGAGATTGTAAGAAAATATTTTTTCTTGAAGATCAGACAGAAAAAATTATATTTAAAATGCAATTTTAATATTTATACAAGGTTCTAACTAACTACTCGACCTTCTTCAAAATATAAATAATTATTTCTTCACCTCATCGGTTTTTGACAATATGAACCTCGATGATAATTTTAACATTTATATAATTTTCTTTAAAAAAGTTAATCAATGAATTCCGTTATACATACATTAATGACTTCCAAAACACATATACCCATCACTCAGTTTACTAACTGACTTGAAAATGACCACTCGACGTGGCTGAAACATGTCGTCTACAAACATATTGTGGGATAAATTCTAAAAAGTATTTTATTTATATCTGAAATTAAAAGACATTTGACTGCCATACTGATTCAACAGATTTTCAGGATATGGAGCTGGGTGAGTTATTCATAATGACTACGAGGCTGATTTCTCTGGTTTTTTTATCATTGTCAGATGATTGATCTTGGAAGCAGGTACAGCAAGTAAGTAATATTTACTATATTAGGTGTTGTAAAAATAAATCATTTTTTTACATGAAATTGAGAGCTTATTTACCATAGTTAGAATGATCTGATTTACATCAGATTTGCGCCATTTTGTTCGATACCTAATTGCCGTTTCGAATGTAATTTCATTTTGCCTTTCTCGTCGTTATTGGCAAAAAGTTGAGACAGTCGATTTTCACAAGCCTCTCTTTAAGCGAATTTTTTACCAAAAAAATATTTGGCCATGGTCAGGAACATATGGTATTATTCACTTGGTGCTAGATCCAAACTATAACTTGAATGCATACGAACCTTCCAACCAAGCTCTGGAGTCACTATAGTTATGTGTGATTGCTTTCTTTAGACGGTCAAATTGTTGAACCTAGATTTCCGGATTAATAGTTTTGCCGTAGAGGAGCAGCTCTTAGTTGATAATTCCCTGTCAATCTCACCAAGCATACAGTAAAACCTTCATGGCCGTCAATACTGGCTTGGCCACCATTTCATCTGGCTCACCGGTATTCGACCACAACTTTTTTTGCTTTACAGAATCGTAAGTGATCCACTTTTGATCATCGTTCACCAATCGCTCGGAAATGGGTCGTTTTTGCTGCGATTCAGCAGCAATTCGTAGATGAAAATTCGGTCCATATTTTTTTTTGCGTTAACTGGTGAAGCACCAAAACATCGAGCTTCTTTTTATATTCAGCCTTTTTTTTAATGTTTCGAACGGGTTTTGTGCAATTTTTAGCTCTTGGACAATCGAAAAAACGGTCAGTCTCGAAAATTTTATCGACAATTTCGACAGTTTTTTCTAGATTTTCCAGTGCGTGGTGCATCTATAACATCGAAATGAACGAAACTTAATCGACGAAACCAAAATTGCGTGTGATTGGGTGGTACAGTATCAGGACAACTTTCTTACACTTTTAAAACATTCTTTACATTTTTAGCTGCCTGGCTTGCGTTTTCGCCTTTGTCGAAGAAAAACTGTAAAATATGGCGTATTTTCTCTTTGCTAGTGTCCATATATGACGCGCGAAAAAAAAAATAGTAAAGAAAAGTTTTTTAATTAAAAACTTCATATTTCAAAAACCGTTTAATATAACCAGTTGAAAGTTATACAACGTGAGATACAGATAACCAAAACCATCAATTGGAAAAATAATAGACTTCTTTTTACTAGGCCTATTAGTATAACCCAATACGAAACATATGGCCATAACAAATACATATCAAACATATCAAATTCAGGATTTCACAATATCTTAAATTTGATCAATATTCTGAAAGTACTTATACGTATAAATATTCAATAATTCACAATTGTTTAGCTTAAGATAAGAACGTAGAGATTTAATGAAAAGGGTCAATTGATTTACAGTTTCCAGGGACGACAATTATCTAGTTTTCTTCTTCTTCTTCGTATCAGAGATGTCATATACTATATATTCTTCCCGATCTCTATCAGCATCTGTGGTCTATTTATTAGATTAGCCTGATTGCCTTACGCGTTCCTCGTTGCTTATAATTTCTTATTATGTTCGTTGTTAGACACCCTTAAAAGGTTACAGCTTTTTAGATGGGTGTTGGCTAAAGACTTCCTATGTCGACTCGGCATGTGTCGTTAAAGGTAATATATATTTTTTTACAGTAAGCTTATTGACTGCAATCTAGTGCCGCATATTTTTCAGTTAAGAAGAAAAGTGCGATGCCTAAATATTAAATAAATTTGTGATATAATATAAGTAATTTATTTTTCGTCTTATTCTCTTTTCTTTGGTGCTGCGTCCTGATATTATTCAAAGCTTGTTCTTGTGACATGGATATGCAACTGTCATGCCATCTTAAATGCGGCACTGGAGAGATCACATTATAAGAATGTGTTCTAAAAGAGTGATAGACTTTTTCTATGTGGACCTCCGAGATACAGGTGCTCTGGGACAAGGCATTAGAGTTTAGACAATCTGAGCTTTCAAAGCTGTGAAATGGAAACTTGCGGCGTCCAAATGCTCCAAATATGGAGCAGATATTGTAAAAAGATTGTAGATTAATATTTTACAACTTTTAGGCAGTCTGTGCATATAATTGGCAACCTTGATTAGTAATCTTGCATTGAACTTGTTGCCATACAGGATTGTCACAGTGTGTGCATTGTATATCCGAACACAGCTCGAGATATTTTTTAACATATTTTATAATTTATTACTTTACGAGGTGTACAACTCCATTCTTATCGCCAGACGCATTCATTCCTTAATATTGCTTGCGGGTGGTTTGCTTATTATTGGGCTTTGTTTCAAAAAATCGCACACAAAGCTCGAAGGTAAGTAGGTACTAAAACGTATTAGCTCAAAAGGAAGCTGAAATAAAATACGTTACTCATTAATTTACCTTCTTTTCACAAGCTTTGTTGAACAATTTACACCTGAAAACAGATGATAGCTAAAAATATATTTTATAAACTTATTTTTCTCATATCCGTTCCATACCTGGAGCATATTGTCACCACACATACTGACACACACACATTACTGACACACACACATTACTGACACACACACATTACTGACACACACACATTACTGACACACACACATTACTGACACACACACATTACTGACACACACACATTACTGACACACACACATTACTGACACACACACATTACTGACACACACACATTACTGACACACAAACTACTGTCACACACACATTACTGACACACACACATTACTGACACACACACAGTACTGTCAACTGTGTATCAAATAGATAAAAAATTCTACTTTTGTAAATCAAAGAGAGTTTATCCACATTTAAGGCTGACCGCTGAATCAATTTCCCACCCAATTAATTGGTGAGAGAAACGTCATATGAAATAGTATTTGGCAATAATTGAATATATTTATCAGAGTATATGAATATGAGAGTAAGTAACTTTAGGTGCGCAATGCCACACGTGGGTGTAATAGTAATAATCTTAGTCGTGAATATGTAGATTTTTTTAATTCTTCACCAAAGGTCGTTGCGTATAAAGTATTAAAACGATAGTTAGACTCCGTAGCAATGAGGTGGACGTATCCAACCGGTCAACGCCGCTGTATGATTACGCTGAAGAACATTTCTCTACTTGACTCTAATATCGGGCAATGCCACAGAATGTACTCAGCATCCTGCAAGAGACAACTACATGTGCAGTTTTTACAATGAACGAGGAAAAACTTGAAGAGTTGCCAGTCATAAATTAACTAGTTTAATGGTTTGGAATAAGCCATGGCATCTGTATTTTGCCTGGGATGAAGGAAGGAAGGAATAAATGGAATTTTGACTATTTCCTTTGCTATGCTGCATTTAGCTATCATAATTAATGTTATATTGAAGTTTATTTGATATATTTTTGAATTGTCGCTTTATCGGTGAAAATGCTTAGTGCGCTTGATTCATCACAAACATCAAAGAGTCACATTTTGCTGATTATGAAGTGTAAGGTTTCGTTCTCCGAATATGATCAGCTGCGAATATTTTGCTCATAGATTTCCCACACAAAAGTTGACTATCAGCACCTCTAGACTAAACATTCAGGCGACAGTAATATGATAAAACTGAAAAGCACAAATCGCTGCATCCAGTTGTCGACTACTTACTTTATAATTTTCAATTCATTTTATTTATTCTTTCAAAAAACATTACAAGTTACAAACTTAATGAGACAATGAAATATAATAATACAATGGAAATTAAAATTCAATAGAAAAAATGTATATAAATATAAGTACTTACGATTAAGTACTAAAAAACAAAGCAATAAAAGATAAGTACGCCCGTGCTCGTAACCATCCATTGTTTTTGATCCCAGTTGATGCTTGTGGAGCTTCAAGCACTCAATTTGGTACAACGGCAATGGCGCTCCTAAATTGCCTGCCAGCACACCTCGATCCTTTTCCTCTTTTGTCGATGGTATTGTTCTCCTAGATCTCTATGATCTTTGACACGTGGCATCTTCTTCTTCTTTTATCTTATTTTTATATTTTATTATCTTTTGTATGTATTGTATATTTATGTATGCTCTGTTTCTCATTTTGTATCTTGGAACTTCGGTTCTGTGTAATAAATAAATAAAGACCAGCAACTGAAAGTCCCAATGCTCATCAAACTGACGCCTCAAACAAATTAGTCTTCCAATCAAATTCGTGGAGTTCGTGCTTGAACTGGGCCTCTCTTGCGTGAAATATATCAAGATTATATAATCGTCAAAAAGCTGTCTGCCGATGAAGTTCTTGTCTCATCATTTCAGTATTGTTCCCAACAGCCTTCCAGGACAGCGTGAAATGCATCTATAGTTCATGCTCTCCTGCGGCATCCGAAGAACATGACCCAACCAGATTAATTTTCGTTTATTGACTGACTTAGGATAAATCTTGCCCTATCCGCTGTTTCACCTCGTTATTTTTCACAATTTAAAACCATCATACACCCAGTATTTTACGCAAGCATCTGCTCTCATAAAAATAACTAACTAAACAACAAAAATTTAGGGATTCCCAATAAGAACGACGTGTGGAAGAAGATTTTAAGTATATAAATATTATGTATGTAACCTAAATTTCAAAACACTATGAGAGCTTTTAGATTGTGATAAGCTTTCAAAGATTGATATGTACACATTTAAGTATTATTGAATCTATAATATTTAGTTATTCCTTATATTTCTGATTTCGTGATATAAACTTATTTTTTAGAAAAGTTCTCTCACTATTTCACTTACCCTAACTCATTGTTCAATGAAACCCGAACCATTTCTCGAAACGCATTTTTGCTTAAGCAATATTTTTAAAATACTCATATTACATTTCTGATAATTTTTCACAGCCCATTGTGCAATTCAACATAAAATTTGAATCATAAGTAATGTTTAAACTTATGAATTCTTAATAAATTTTGTATATATTATATAAGTTACTATATAAATACATTATATGAACAATCATTCGTACATAAAGTTTACTTGGTGAAAACCAGACCGTCATCCCTATTGATATTAATTATGATTCCTTTTTATTTCAATAGTCTCTATCCACAAGACACTCTTTTACCTTTTTTGTTTAGAAATAGGGCATATTTAAAAAAACTTTCAATCAACAACAAATATCATAGTCAAATACGATTCAATTGAAAAAAAAGAGTATATTTTGGATAGATCACCGCCTGTTGCTAACCGCGTGCCGCCCGTCGAGGTTAGGACCAATTGGTCCAAATCTCAAAAGCGTTGGGCTTATTATCCGATCTCCTTAAGAATACTCTAAAGCTTTCACCTCTTCAAGTACTCGAGCTTCTGCCTTGTAGGTCGTCGGGAACTATATATGTTCGCAGGTAGACAGCTTCAGGTGCAGATATGTTTTTGGATATGAATGGACAATATTGTAGTGGCAGCTGATAGAAATGGGTAACGTAAATTTGTGGTGACCATTTGTTATAAATATGGAACGGATATGGGAAGAAGTAACAATATAGTTTATTTATTTATTTATTTATATACAGAATCGAAATTCCAATTTTTTTTTGCCAATATTTAGAAACATAGAGTATACATAAATATACAATAAATAGAGAAAATAATAAAAAATAAAAATAACACAAAAGAATAAGATGACACGTATCAAATAGTTGAAAATATTCAAAAGAAATTTTATAAATTCACTTTTAAATCTATATATATAAAAGAAAGTCGGGTTATACCGGTTTTAATAACTCAAGAACGGCCTAACTGACTTGGCTGAAAATTGGTGGAAAGGTAGCTTAGAACCCAAAATCGTCCATGGGATACTCAAAATTGATTTGATTAAGAAAAAATATTGAACATTTACGTAAACATGTTTTCATACAAGACTATTGTAACTTGACAGCTGTCAGTTGAGAAAGTGTTGCCATAGTCAGCAACATAACTAAAAATGACGCAATAGTAGGTTTTGTAAGTAGGTACCTACGTAAGGTACGGAATATTTTGAAACAAAAAAGAAAACAAAAGGCAGGAAAAAAAAGACAAAAACAAAATAAATATTAGTCAAAATATCAGTTTAATCTTTTATTTGTTAAAAATGTTATAACAAAAAGCAAATGGAAAGGCATCTTCTTATTCTATTGTGTTATTTTTATTTTTTATTATTTTTTCTATTTATTGTATATTTATGTATACTCTATGTTTCTAAATATTTGTAAAAAAAAAATGGAATTTCGATTCTGTATATAAATAAATAAATTAATATATATATGTGCCATCTATGTTTTTTTTGTCTATGGTTTGATAGATATTTTGTCAATCGGTTGAAGTTTTGTTTCGACAGCATTTTGCTGATTTTATTATTGATTATTGATAATGCCGACACCAAAACGTTCGAATCTTTCACAACAAAGCCGTCACGCAACAAGGAATCGAAACATTGTCAATGAAAGGACTGACGAAGAGCAAAAAATCTCGCGTGAACAATCCATCGAACCCATCCAACCTGTGGCACAAATACAAGAATAATATGTCAGAAGATATTTTACATCAAATTCGTGTTAGATCAAGAAATCCTGATCTTAAGATGAATGAGGAAATACATAATCGGGCTTTGCTCTTAATCGAAGACATGTGTTAACCTCATGTGCGGTAGTTTATTAGTCAGGTTAGGAATGCCAGCACCAAATCGTGAAATGAATGACGCATTTAATCGAGAATTGGAACGGGAACGTGAATATGATCACCATGAATTAGATTTAGTAGTTCAAACGAATGTACCGCTGTTGAATCCTCAACAAAAGGAAGTTTATGATACATTAATGAAGGCAATTGATGATGGAAATGGTGGTTTATATTTCCTGGATGCCCCTGGTGGAACTGGTAAGACATTCCTCATGTCAGTAGTTTTAGCCACTGTCCGTGCGAGATCCAACATTGCGGTTCCAGTTGCTTCTTCTGGAATAGCAGCCACATTGTTAGAAGGATGCCGTACGGCTCATTCACCATTAAAATTGCCGTTAAATCTTTAAACTATTGAAGAACATACATGTAATATTTCAAAACACTCACCAATGGCCAAAGTTTTATCAGAATCGAAAATCATCATCTGGGACAAATGCACAATGGCGCATAAACGTGCATTGGAAGCACTTAACCGATCATTGAAAGATTTACGCAATGACTCGAGATGTTTTGGAGGCGCAATGATTTTACTGTCTGGCGATTTACGTCAAACACTGCCAGTAATTCCAAAATCAACTGCTGCCAACGAAATTAACACTTGCCTCAAATCGTCGAATCTATGGCGCTATGTAAAGAAGCTTCAACTGACAACAAACATGAGAGTTGCATTGATGAATGATAGATCTGCTGAAGATTTCTCTGAGCAATTGCTGACTATCGGTAATGGTCGAGTACCTGTCGACATATCGAATAGATTGATTTCATTTCCTCAGAATTTCTGTTTCTTTGTCTCATCGAAAGACGAACTCATCAACAAAGTATTCCCAAACATCATGACTAACCACAAAAATAATGAATGGTTGAGTGAGCGAGCAATTTTGGCGGCTAAGAATAAAGATGTAGACGACCTTAACTACATAATTCAGAATTATATCATTGGTACACTGCATTCATACAAATCTATTGACTGTGTAACGAATGAAGACGAAGCCACTAACTATCCAATTGAATTTTTAAACTCATTGGATGTGCCTGGCTTACCACCGCACAATTTAAGACTAAAAGTTGGCTCCGTAGTAATCATGCTTCGAAACATAAGCCAACCAAAACTGTGCAATGGGACGCGTTTGGTGATAAGTAAATTGATGAACAATGTGATTTACGCGACGATACTCAAAGGAAAATTCGAAGGTGAAGAAGTCCTCATTTCGAGGATCCCGATGATCCCAACCGATATGCCGTTTGAGTTTAAGCGACTTCAATTTCCGGTCCGTCTTGCATTCGCCATGACCATTAACAAATCACAAGGCCAATCCTTGAAAGTTTGTTGTCTGAATCTTGAAAATCCATGTTTTTCCCATGGTCAATTATATGTGGCATTTTCACGGGTTGGAAGACAATCTGCGTTATTTGTTCTTGCGCCTGATAATAAAACAAACAATGTCGTCTATCACAAGGTGCTTCACTGAAGAGTGCAACCCATGCACAAAAATACATGGCCAATAAAGAATCATTAAAATACTAGGATTCAAATCATTGCAAATTAAAGGACTGAAGAAGAACAATTGCACCTGGACGTATCGAAAAACGAGGATTTAATCTGACATTCAAGGTATTTATTTATTTATTTTTGTACTTACACACAAAATAATTAACAGAATAACATACTACACTTATTACTTTGAATTATGTATGCTAATTCTAAAAAAAAGTGTTTATAAATCAGTAATATTGTCTTTGCTTTTGATTCTGTAGATACAAGGACAGATTTACCATCGAATCGGATCATTCCAACCTCTCGAAGATGCAAAGCATAAATTTGTACAAATATACTTCAATGACAATATGGAGGAAGAACTTGATCAAAGAACTTGAAAAAGACCAATTACACTGCTTATTACCAGGAAAATAACAGACTTAATGATTAAGATGTTTTTTTAGAGAAAATTGTACAAATAACCGGCAAACGATTTAAAATCATTTATCTTCACCCCTTTATAATTATGCTACAATTATGGATGTTAGCTTTACATACAAAATTACAAATCTATTGTCTTAATTTCAGGTGAAGAAACTACCAAGAATCTAAGCTCGATGAATTATAACGCATATCGTTTGACGATTCGTCGAAATGCTGACAACTACTTGCTGAAGTTTCGTCGATTACTGCAATAGAATTCAACCAGATCAAATATATGATATGATATGTACCGAAAAATTCAACTTAATAAAATCCAAAATCTGCTCATTTATTGCCTTTCGGGTGAAACAAAGTTCACCGGGTCAGCTAGTAATGAAATAAATTTTCAAATGTTAACGCCTCACATTCTTGTATTATTTTTTGGGTAATTACGTAGTAAATTCAACTTATTAAAATGAGTGGAAACCTTTGACTACGGCAGCCTTTTCTTGAAGCCCTCAGGCTCTCGCTGAACTGGAAGGCCGTCGGTAACTATTTACAGAATTTACTCGGCGGAGCTACGAGAGTCGGAACTGCCATTTTTTTGTATGTAAGCAGGAGAATACCGACAGATGGATTAAATGACTCATCTGTGGATTATATGACGCTTACCATGCTGCATATGGCTAAGCGCTGCATGTGGAGTGTTGATCATCTAATTATTATAAGTATCCACATTTTTATAAGCATTTTACGGGCGAGGGATCAAATTCACACCAACCGGGGATATATGTAGAGCTAAGAAATCGATTCAATTTTATTTTTTTTAATCTTCGTCTGGGATCGAACTGTACCCGCCGGCTGACATGGGATGAGGCGAGGAATAACGTGGCTGACAGAACTTTATTGCAGCGGCTCGTGATGTCCATATGCTCCAGTTGAGGCAGCGGACATGGAAAAATGTAATAAATGATATCTTTCTAGAAAATAGTAGTGTGACGATGCAGTGTGAGATAGTTACCGATACAATGAAAAGGATCCTCGAGTTAAGTCCTTTAATTTATCGGATCAATTGATTTCATTTGTTGGATCTTTGTTGTGAAGGGGACAACTGCGCATTGTCAGCAATAATTGTTTCAACGCTTTATTTGTCACGAATTAGCACTTCAATAGGGTGACCATAGGAAATTAAAAAAAGTATTACATTAATTAATATTGTTAATGATAACACATTACTATTACTAATTTATATTGTTTCTCCGTGTACATTAGGGTGTCCCAAAAGTTTTTTTTTTCGTTTTTTTCAAGGTTCATACCCTTGTTTTGTGTGAATGGTGTCCAAATAATTGTACAAAAAGTTTCACGCCATTAAAACCACGGGAAAATATAGCGACTTGCATCGGAACATGTCAATACTAGAATTCTAAGGCGCGCAAAAGCTACACCCTGATTATAAAAAGCAAATTTTTTTTTTCTAATTTTCTGTAATAAATAATAATATTTACATAATATTTACTTAATATTTGTAAGAAAGAGATAAAACAGCGTTTTATTTGCTGAATAAACAATAAGTTTTCAAAAGCTCCTTTTGTCCTTCATACAAAAATTTATATTAAAACTTCAACATCAAGTCGCTATCAGAAAACATTGTCCGATAGCAATAAAATTTATTATGTGAGTTACTAGGACCAAACCACATAAAAATAGAGGCTGAGCCGATTTCATTTCGAAAAAAATAATTTTCCCATACATAGCCTGGGACACCCTAGTGTACATACTTTCAGTGGTTTACAGTATTTAACATATACGAGTATAAGCCTTTAGTAAATATAATTTATTTAGTAAAATTTTCTTAACTATAGTTTTCCTTCATCATCATCAGCCTGTGTCCGTCCACTGTTGAACGTAGGCCTCCCGCATGAGTCTCCATCCTCTTCGATCCTCCGCCTTCCGCATCCAGGTCACTCCCGCTATTCTTCTTATATCGTCAGTCCATCTTGTAGGGGGTCGGCCAATGCTTCGTTTGCCAGTTCTTGGGCGCCATTCCAATACTTTTCTTCCCCATCGACCGTCGTCTCTTCGACAGATATGACCTGCCCATTGCCACTTGAGTGTGCCTATTCGTTGGGTAGCATCCACTACTTGAGTTCTTCTGCGTATTTCCTCGTTTCGGATTCTATCTTTTAGCGACACTCCGAGCATGGATCTCTCCATAGCACGCTAGTAATACAACTAGGGCGAAATAACTTCTCAAAAGAAATCGACAGGCGCATACAACTGGGATGGGCAGCATTTGGAAAACTAAAGTACATTTTTAAAGCGAAAATTCCGCAATGCCTTAAAACTAAGGCGTTTAACCAATGCATCCTCCCTGTATTAACTTATGGCGCAGAGACGTGGAATCTGACAGCAAGTCTTACCCATAAAATAAAAGTCACCCAGCGTTTTCCTTACTTACACGTAAGTCCGTTTCAAGTGTTTATTTTTTATAAATAATAATAACAACAGGTCATCGTTACAATTTACCATTGAAATACTTGTTTTTATCGGATCACCGAAGTTACGTAACATTTGGCGCTGATAAACATTGCATGGGACGGTTCAAAGTGCCTAGTTTTTCTCAAGACTTTCCTCTTGAAGACCATCGGGAACTGAACATAGTATATACCTACTCAAGAACTCAAGGTGCAGAGATAACTTGGGATCTTCTTCTTCGTGTCAGCGACGTCAAATTATTTCTGCCCAGTATCTGGCAACATCGATAGCCCGTGTGTTGTCTAGCATTGCTCCTTATGCTCTCCAACTTGGGATGAAGTAAGGAAGCGAAAGGCGGAGGATCGAAGAGGATGGAGAGTCATACGGGAGACCTACATTCAACAGTGGACGGACACAGGGTAATGAAGATGATGATGATGTCAGCTGGCAGCATCGTGTGTTGGTAATTAACGATGACCGTTTGGTACAACTAGGAATTTTCCCTCCATCTAAATAGATGTAGAAGAAGATTCTTATCAACAGCTTGTATTAATTTGCAACATTGAACAGATCAATGAACTTCCACACAAATATACTCAGTAAATATATATCATGATGCATGACTAATTAATATGTATTCTATTTTTCAATGTTTCACATTTTTGCCCCAAATAACTTAAGCATTGTACATACTTTCAGTGGTTATAAGTTTGTACCAGATTGATATAGCTTTTTTAGGCTGATGCTGAAAAGCCTCGAAAAACGTTTTTTTGTCTCTTATCTTTGTTCGTTCGTCTGACATGCACATCTAATAATGTTAGTTTAAGTTATACAAAATTACACGCCGTTTGCATATGCCATTTTTTTTGTTATGACAGTTGCTCCATTTCATGTTGGTGCAACTGTCATCTTTAAAGTTTCAAGAAATTGAAGTGTCACTGAGGTTCTTAAAAAACCAAAGCAAGATTTACACTGGAGCGCAGAGATCATAACGTTTGGTTACTCCAGACTGGATCCAAATGGATATGAATTGGACCATTGGCTGGAGCAGGATACGGAAATGAGCGGAGCGCTGGAGGAAGTGCTGGCAGGAAGTTGCGCGTGGGAGCACTGCGCATCCCGCGGGAGACGCTAACACAATAACAGGCTCAACAAATCATTTAGAAAACAAACGTTTTGCGCAGATGTGCTTTGTCAGACAAAACACCAAAAACATCACTCAAAAATCATCATTAAATTACGATGAAGTGTAAACAGCTTGATGCTGGCGTGAAAATTATTGAGCAAACTGCGCTAGGAATACCCAACGAATCAATTACATTCTACAATATTGCGCATGCTTGAAAACTGTAATGATTGTGCAACACAACTGATCGTCTTATAATTATATCTTAGTATAAATACTTATTCAATTTCAAACTCTTCAAGAAGCAGATCAATGAAGGCGTGCAATCTTCACAATCTATAACATCCGACAGAAGATGTACTTAATGTACTTTAGTTTTCCAAATGCTGCCCATCCTCGTTGTTTTCGCGAATGTGAAAATTCCGGAATGTCTTAAAACTAAGGCGTTAAACCAATGCATCCTCCCTGTATATTTATAGCTTATGGCGCAGAGACGTGGAATCTAACAGCAAGTCTTACCCATATAATAAAGGTCACCCAGCGTGCTATAAGAGAGATCCATGCTCGGTGTGCCGCTAAAAGATATAATTCGAAACGAGGATATCGGCAAAAAATACTCAAGTAGTGGATGCTATCCAACGAATAGGCACACTCAAGTGGCAATGGGCAGAACATATCTGTCGAAGAGACGACGGGCGATGGGGAAGAAAAGTATTGGAGTGGCGCCCAAGAACTGGCAAACGAAGCATTGGCAGATAGATCCCCTGCAAGATGGACTGACAACATAAGAATAGCGGGAGTCACCTGGATGCGGAAGGTGGAGGATCAAAGAGGATGTAAACTCATGCGGGAGGCTTACGTTCAACAGTGGATGGATACAGGCTGATGATGATGTACTTAATATCTCTTCTTTTAGAAACTAAGAACTCTTTTTAAATTATAATTTTAAAATTAATTTTAATTAAAAATAATAAATTGAAAAAAAATAGTTTTGATTCACAATTTATTTTAAATGATTACATGTTTCGGCCTTCCTGAAGACCATTTTCAATAATGAAAAAATTGAAAACTAAATATTTTCAATTTATTATTTTTTTAATTAAAATTCATTTTTAAATTATAATTATGCAGTTTTATCAAGTATTGTCAGTTGATAACCTTAATGTTAACTCTTTTTAAATGTAGTCTATTTCAAATACGATAATTGACATTAGGAATCTAAAATAAGCAAAAATTAGCAAAAAAATCAACAGAATTATATTATTCCGATCTACATTGGTACGTATGTATGTACTCGTATTATGAAAGGACTAAAAATCCTTTAATATAAAACTATAATGTGTAATGTGAAATCTTCTTTTCAGAGTACATCTCCTTGTAAGGATATATCTTTTTTTGAGAAATAGGTGTCTATTCACAAATTATGGCACAAATAAAAAAATACTGTAATATCAGAACATTTAATATTTTTTTTTATAATTATATTCTGACGATTTTTTGAAAATCGAATATACAAATACTCGTAGATCACCTGGTGATCAACCTACCTTTTCTGTATTCATGCGCAATAATGTAATTTAAAAAAAAAAAAAATCTAAATATATATAATACATTTTTTGGCGTACTTCATTAAAATTCACACACTTATTGCAATGTCACTAATGCCATCGATAGTATTGTTACTCGTAATAAAACGCGCGGATTAGGATTTTTCTTCTTCCTAGTATCAATCCGGTGGATTGGTTTGCAGCAACAAAATCTTGCATCTCGATCTCCATTCCTCTCGGTCCTCCGCAACCCTCTTCAGCTCAGCATAAGAGCGACAACTCATGTCCTCGTACACTTGCTCTAAATACTCCCGTCTAGGGCGCCCTATACAGTTTCTACCCTCAACCATCCCCTCCACAATGTCGTGAAGAAGACCATCGTGGCGCATGATGGGACCGACCCATCGGGCTCGCCTCTCTGAGATGGTTCTTATTAGGTGCCTATCTTCCTTGATTATCCTGAGAACCTCATTGTTCGAGGATTTTTAAAATAAACTTATTTATGTAGAAGTTTTATTTCATTTTTCTTCACATTTTGGTTCCATATCTGGAAAATATGGTCACTACAAATTGCCGCCAATCAGCTTACACTATCCGTTTCTCTTTCTAGGATATATCTGCACCTGAAGGTCACTTGGGTACATATACGGTTCCCGACAACCCCAGAACACAAGTTCGAGAGCTTGAAAAGGAAGTAATTGTATAATCGAATGCCAATTTTTGGGTGATTCGTTAATCGGATTTGTTAAGGAAATCTGATGATCAGTTCAATGCTCCGAGGCCTGGGCAATTTAGTCTCAAAAAACGCCTCAACCCAGTTTCCCAGAAGAAAAATCAATGATATTCATTTTTGGAATGTAATATTAACCTGCTCGCATCGGTACCCAATATATGCCGTGTAAGATTCCCTTACCGTTCACATTGGTAGCCGTGATATATCGTTTTGCTACTTTCATTGAATAGTTTTTTATGCAACATCTGATAGCTAAGGGGTACAAGAACCAAAGTGATATATGAAAATAGACCAGATAAGTACATTTATGCTTCAAATACTAGTTTTATAATTGACAGTATAATTTGTATGCAAACCGAGCCGTAATGAAAGGGTTTAAAAACAGTAGCGTCAAGCTAATCACTCGGCCTCTACAACTCCAAAAGTATTTTTACCACAATAATAATTTCGACGATAACTAGGATATTATATTCTCCAGATAACGGTATCCATACGGTCCATCATATATACAAGTCCCCGTGACTTTCATTGTTCTAGGACCGAATGTAATGTAATATTGATTTAATTCTATGGGAATTAAGTACAATTGTATGCATTGTACTCTATTCGTAATAAAGGATGCTGAGTTAGCTCTAGTCAAGGTGGTTTTATAGTTATTTAAAGTAACTTCTTAAAAAAATATATAATGACAAATTAATACTAACTTACTGTCACAATTTAGCAAAAAAATTGTGCCATTTATATATATATAATATCCTTTGCATATATATATATATATATATATGTATATATATCATATTTATTCTACGTACGTATTTATTCTATATATATCATATATATTGTAATAATTTTGAAATCATTTTTTGCTTATATAAAATCACATACAAAATGACTTACACCTAATTTAATTGTAATAATATCCTTTGCATATTTTAAGTTATTTAAAAATATTTAGTGAACTTTTCAATTAAGTAAAAAAAAGTGTTGACCCAAGAAGAGAAGAAAAAAGATCAATAGAAAACATTTTCTTTCCTTTATATGACATGTTAAATGTTAATGAATCTGCTACATTTTCAAAAAATATACATATAAGTAATGGTAGATAAAACAAGGAGAAAGATGTATTTCAAAATTATCTAAAACGAGCTTAACATGGATTAGGTAATACTTAAATTGAAAACGTACATAGAATAAATATGATATTATTTAAAGCATTCTACGTAATATAATTCCATATTAATTAATTCGAGGTGCTCCTTCAAAAATGTTCGAAAACATCAATCATGTAGAGCAGTGTTTCCCAGCCTTCTTTATGCCATGCCCCACCGTAGTCTTTTCGAAAGACATATGCCCCACCGGCCTCTTTTTTAATTAAACAGTAGGTAAATTTTACTATTGCCAGTATGCAAAAATAACAGTCGATGAAATTGCTGAATGCACGTGGGTATATTTAGTCATGAATGAATATATTGTATTATAAATTCGTATGTGGAATAGTTGATAATTGCCAATGTGTCACATCTGAAGCGTGGTGCCCCACCTCTGAGGCGCAATACCCCACCGGTGGGGCGTACGCCCCACCGTGGGAAACACTGTATGCAATTGTTGTATGTTTGCCATGTTTGAAAAGTATGCATTCAAAAAATACCTATTAGGTATTATATATAGGTATTCTCACTAGGTAAAAATATACATTTTGCTTTACTTACGTTGAACATTTTACAGATGCATAAAAATAACTATTACACATAAATAATAATAAAAAATGTATTTTTTTCTAATAATTATATATTTTTTGAAATCTGCTAAACTATACAATAGATGTCTTAAATTATAGGTTGCGCCCCATTTTCATTAACGCCTCTAAGGTTAAGAAATCAAACTTGTTATTTACGAACTGCAGAAATCAATGAAGAAAGTTTGGTACATACCTAAGAATCCTATGTTAGAATTTTGGAGGATTTTTTAGAAGAGAAATGTTTGGATCATATCTAACATTTTGTGGCTCCATTTAAGATAAAATAAATATATTACTCACAACTTCAGCAGTTTCTCCTTTTTATAATAATCTTGCTTATGGTTTCTAAAATTTTTGGGAAGGTTCCTTAAGTTTATAAGATTTACTAGGGTCTTCGTCATTATTATAAGTAGTTATTAATTTTTAATAAAAATTAATATTTAAATATACTTTTTACTTTTCTTTTTCTATCCATATAAATTCATTACATATTATTATAAAAGTATGTTATACCCACACCGAGCTGCTGCCATAAATATATTGTGAATATCAGTTACTTTTACTGATCTGTAGAAAACTTGCTTTGCATTTTGAAGTTCCACCAAAAACATGTATGAAGACGATGGTCCTCTATGATCTCCATACGTTCCTGTGTGAAGGAGAATGAGGGGTAAATTAATGTGTTGCTATTTCATAATATAATTGTATTTATTTTGATATTTATAGGATACAATAAAATGTGATAGGTAGAAAAATTGAAAATAAGATACACAAAATAAAATAATAAAAAAAGGTTCAAAATATTCTAGCGAATTAAATAATAACAATCTGTAATCAATACAATCTTTTCATATGAATGCGCCCAAAGATGTGATAAATTAATTGAGGTAGATTTTTATATTCCATTTTTATATTAATTTCAGAATCCCAAAAGGGACGGGTCGGGTTCGTCTAAGTTCTCCCGGATGCAGAAGAGCCAGAGACAAACAAGGAAGTCACAATAAAAGGCAGGAAATAAACATTTACACACTTATACAATCAAAAAAAAAAAACATAAAAAATTCGGCTATAGTATTATATCAAAGTATACATATCATTCGAATATCTACAATTCAATCGTGGGCACGTGTTTAAAATATGGAATAGTTTTTTAAAAACCACCAGAACTCGCAAGACAGTGATACGACGCGAGTTCCAATATATTATAATATAATATATATACTTTTAAAACATTCATAATAAACAAAACATTCATGTATATCCCTTTTCGATTGCCTACTTTATGCTAACACATTTTAGACGTCGCGAGATCTCGGCCGGAGCTACGACGCGCGGCTCCTCCGGCTGCTTATAATAATACTATGTGCGGAGCACTTCTCGCTCCTCGCGCCTCAGCCGTCCTCGGCTCTCATTTACATTAAACTTCACACGTCAAACATTTCCTTAGCAACGAGAATATAAATTATCTAAGCCATCAGTGCCCTCCGCTACACAGATCGGGATCCTACACTCTACTCGCGGAGTCTTCACCTCCACAAATATCTTACAAAGAAAGTGGAAACGGCCGTCACGAGAGACAAGAAGGGAAATTTATTTAAATGCTCCTCCGCTACGTGAATGGCCATCTTTACAATTTCTACCTTGAGGGCACTATTTACACACGACAATCTAACCGTACACATAAAATCATCAATATAAATATATAACTGTACACAAACATGTTTCAAGTGGAAATGAGAAGTTTCCAGCGGCACGGAGAAGCTGCGATAATAGTTCTTCTCAATAAACATCACATGTGGCTCGACTCCTCTTCTAAGACCCGATATTCACAATTTGGTATATCGATCTCTGCAATTAAAACTAAAAATTTAATGTATGGAGTGCTCGCTCGGTAGTCCATCAAATAAGGAAGCTCATATTTTTATGACACCAAAAGAGGACACAAAATAAATAAATTAAATGTTAATTGCATGTAAGAACAATTACTGATTGCTGCTGAATAAAAAATAAATTCAATTACATTCAATGAAAACATAATTACCGGTCACCGATATTGTATTACTTTTATTACGAGCTCAAAGCTTCTTTTCAAGTCTAGAAACATTTAAACCTCTCCCGGTGTTTTAATGGAAAGCTTCAACGATCAATTGGTTTTGATTTCTGCTGCGATTTGGTCAGATTTTGAGTCAGAGATAGTATTTGCAAATATCATTCACATATAATTATTTCTTAGTATTCCATTTATTTAGAAAATAATGCATAGCTCTAATCATCTTAACAAAAATATTTTCCTACTTATTATGGTATCCAAAGACCTAAATCAATTTTCGCTTACATTAAAATCACATACAAAGTGACCTTACGCCTAATTTAATTGTAACGATATCCTTAGCAAATTTTGGTTATTCACAATTATTAATTGAACATTTCAATAAAGTCAAACAAAAAAAACTGTAAACCCTAACATTTCCTACTACCTTGTCATGAAATAAAAAATTAAAATTTCGAACCTAGATTAATTTTTAACGTGTAAAGTTTTCGACATTATCATTTGCATTTAATTATTATATTCGCAGTAAAAATATCAGTCTATCAAATGTAACGTAAACTTCTAGAGTTAAATGTCCAGTTCATTTATCTCTGATAAAAATTTGAACTAATCAGATGACGTCATCGAGAGAAATGTTAATGTCACTCATATTATGGGATTAAATAATAAAGAGATCAATATGTCTGTAGTGGTCAAACATCATCCATATATTTAAATAATTCCAAAGTCATTCCCATATTATTTTTACATTAATCATATGAATGCCGTGACCCTGAATAGATCTATGCAACGCCTTGTGGATTATCGAAGATTTGAACTCCTAAATGGTGTCCAATTTTAACCTTTTTTATTCTTGGGCAGATGATGGATGTCACTATAGACACAAGCATTTATTGACCGAAAATATAGTTTTATAACACACCGGTATGCTCACTTTATAACACACGGGCTTCCCACAGCAGACCCATATTTGGGCTCATGGCATCCATACGGTTAAATCATTCAAAGTAAATCGGTTCACCAAATAAATCAAATCGAACTGACTCTGCTCTGTACTGGAACGTTCCATCAGTCAGCTTCTGGATAATCATAGATAATATGGCACTCATCGATGCAGGCAGGACTTTTAGTTGATTCAATCATAACATTCATTATCAAAACAGATAGTACATTTATTCAAGATTTTTCTTCATAATAGGAAAAATTCAAAACATATTACAATAAAGAATAAGGATTAAAATAATTAAAGTATTCGTTTACTTTAACATTGTAAATTAAAAGATGAAAAATTGATGACAGAAAGGGCTGCTCAGAAAATTTAAGTAGATTATTTTTCTGGTAACTTGATAATATGAAAAGCTTTGTAATTTCAATGGTAGATGTCAGTATGTTTTTTATTTATTTTTATATTTAAGAGAAAAAAATACAATCCTTTCGGCCACCTTACAATATTAGCATTTATTTAAATAACAAGTAATTTTCATATGCGTATAATAAGGGGCCAGGAGATGTGCAACATTTCATGCATATGTATTTTATTGAAATTTTTAGTGCATCTCTTTCACTCCGCCTGAACATTACTGTTCATCCACAGCTGTGAAATTATAGAAATATTGCACAAGTCAAGCCCCTAACAATTAACTTAAAAAACACTATTAATTATTACAGAACATACATTTACTATAAATTAAGAAAACATAATCTGAGGAGCAAATTTCAATTATATTTCTGCAGAAAAGTGTAAGTGAATAATGGTATAAAATATTTAAATTCCATTTTTTAGCAAAATTGCCATTTTTTTCTACATTTGTTAATTATCATTTTGCAATTAATAAAATGTGATGTTTTATTTATAATCTTTTAGTATTAAAGTAATAGAAAATAAAATAAAACAAAAATTGATAAGGTTTTCATGTTTTAAAGAAATAAATGCATTGAAGATAATTCTGAGAATGACACAAACATTTTTTTATAAATCAGTATATTTGAAATAATATTTTTTAAAAATTAATTTGAATCCCTTGAATATCAATGATTTATAATTAAAATAAACACTCATACTCTAAACACATTAATATTAGTTATTCTGCTTTTGCAGTATTTGTAATCCATGTAGAGTAGACTGTCGCAATAGAATGACTATTGCTAGTTTATTATACAACAGAGATCATTGATTATTGACATATCGACAGAAGGAGTAGCCGCTCTGGTGATGATTAATGGACGATTCAATTTGGTTAAAAAAATATAATAAACATAATCAGGTACAAATATACTAAGGGCACATACAAACAATTGCAAACCTATTGAGCCTAACTATTAACCAGACTAAGAGAGGACAATTTAAAAGATAACAATCACACCAGCGCGGCGCCCCCCTCCACGTTCTCCAAGTCTTTATTTGTTCAAATAATAAAATCAATTACTAATTAACACATTATCGCAATGGAATTTGCGAACCGAACAACTTAATCTATATCGATGACTTGCAATTTTGAAAAGAGTTCATATCCGGTTGGGAATGACATTGCATGTTCCTATCCTTTTGGATGCCATGACCCTGAATAGATCTATGCAACGCCTCCTGGATTATCGAAGATTTGAACCCCTAAATGGTGTCCAATTTTAACCATTATTTTTTCTTGGGCAGACGATGTCGCTATAGACCCAAGCTATAACATTGACTGAAAATATACAGTTTTATAACACACCGGTGTGCTCACGGCACTGGCATCCATACGGTTATTGCATTGTTTTGCATTCCTAAGAAGCGAATTTCGAAGTTTGACTGCTTGAAAATGTGTCAATCAAAATAATGCATCTATTCAATATCTTTGAATTTAAGTAGTAATGTATTAGTTCTGATTAATTATTTTACTTTTAATTTGAATAAAATATTCTACAGATATAAAACATAACACATTGACTGTCTTCAGATTTGTGTAAAATAAACAAAGTGAGGTTATCTAATTTTTGCACCGTCATCGATATTCTGATACACGAACATATTCTAGAGATAACTACGCTTGTGTGTACAAGTATTGGCAGTGTTGTGTATAAGCCGGTCGCTTCGATACTTCCCCGATACCGCCGATCCCGAGTACTGACCGTGAACTAACAATTAACAACTTCCCGTATCCTAATCGCAATGTACAACACTAGGAATAGAGCTAAGCACTCCACGACACCCAAAAATTTACAGAATTGCAGACTTACTTACACGCACAGTTCATTTTTACAAACACCTCAATCTATTTCTTATTTCAATGCCGGAGATCGATGTTAATATAATAAATACATTTATTGCAAATGTCACATCGGGAGCGACATCATGGCAAAGTCTTTTTGGTGAGCATTCCAAAATGTGAAATAAGTGACGGGACCTACATATCATTTCATAATAACTAAAATCTGTACAGCTTTCTTCATTATATACATTCTCCGGATGGCGTGACCTTGCCAGGCCTCAGCTGGGCGCACAGACGCCTCAAGATGAACTTCGCAACGTCGATTCAATGATAAATAATTAAAACGTGAAAATTAACTCTTAAAAGAATTTCACGGATGCCGATAATAAAACTAACCGCGACTCGTCGAAAGACGAGTCTTTTTTTTGTTATTAATTGATAGTGTCGAGGATTACTTTCGATATTATTATAATACATAAATTTCAGTCTTATCAATCAGTGAGAGAAACATAATTTCACTTAAGTGAATCTATTCATTTACCAGTCAACGTCGACTAAATAATTAATAATTTCCGTGGGGATGCGCAGTCGCATCGCATCGACCGTCGCGCCAAACAAAATACAGTGAACTCTTAGAACGTACCGCTAAATGACGGGCTTATCCATCTATAAACATGTAGCATAGGCAGACCGGTATCAATGATCTTATGGCTAAACATTGTAAAAGGCTCCGTGGTGGCGGCCGGCCCGACAGTCCTCGCCGCTCTCTTCCTGCCTCCCGCCGCCCCGCTCCTACGCCGGCTTGCTTGCGTCCCTCCATCCTCCGCACTTCCGTTTCGCCGCTCCCACAACTTTGGTGCTTAAACTATTTGATTCTTTGGAGCCGCTTCCGCAAGCGCGTCCGTTATCAAAAGTCAATTTATTAATTGCAGTGTTCATATTTAAACTATCAGTCTTGGATTTATTATTGTGACTGTGTTGGGTGTCTGATATTGTTCCATTGACTGCCTTGCACACCCCGTTGACGGGCCGGGGCGCCTCCTGGTCGGGCTGCCCTCGCCGGGGCCGGTAGGAGGCACAGAACCCGGAGTACAGCACGTCTCTAGCTGCCGCGTCCAAGGATGATATCGGCACATCCTTGACAGCAACAAAGTCTTTCTCTAACAACCATTCATCGTTCAATCTGAAAAACAGGGAAACCCACACATAAAATACACTTTAGCATATTAAAAAATGTTGAAAAAAAATTTCGAGATAATAGTGCACTTCTTCCTCACTTAAACCTCTTAAAATAACATATTTCAACTCATAAAAATTAAAAATTATAATTTTAAAGATAAAGGAGTGCTTTGATCTTCACTTAATAATCTGAAAACATCAGAGTAATTATGAAAATCTGTCTATTTTCAGCAAATAAAGGCACCGCAGTCAAACAGTTTATAAACCAGTAAAAGAAAAAGATTAACATAATAATAAAATATTGAAAATTAAGATTGTAAGTGTTCAATACTTTTTCACAACCGCTACACTTTTTCCAGATGCTGAGACCAACTGTCGCAATCAAACATCAGAGTTTATTAGAGCCAACACTTCTTGTTGATACTCTTCAGTATGTATTTATTGTAATCATCGCCTTCCACATCAAGCTTCCATCTACTATACTTCCCATCAACTGTCATCTTTTAGGCACATATTATCTGCACTGCGCCATTTGAGAGAACTAATGCATTTAAGTAAGAATACAATATGTCAGGATATTGCTTCCGATTCAGTGCTAGAGTAGATGGATACGGAATGTTGGATGTTTGATTTTGTAACAATAACACCATGCGTTATTTGAATATCAAATTTGATGTACTTATAACATAGTTTATATTATTACACTGACAATCGGCGCTCGATATTTTGTATTCACTAATGACAAACGTGAGATTTTTGATACTAAATATGTTAATATTTAAGCATCTTTGATACTGCAAGTACCGACACTAATATTTTATGTGCCTTTATGCAATTTCTCATCCTCGTTCATATCCGTACTTATTTTATTTATAAATGCTTTGAAATAACATTCGTAATTATCAAATCTCTGATGACAATTCTTTCATCAATATTAAAGAAAAAGAAACGGCTAACACTGGGATTCAAACCGTGAACTTTGCATTTTTGTTTAATTCTACAGGGTGGCGCTGGGCAGACTTATGGATTCATACGTAAAATACGTTAAAATCCATACGTCTGCCGCGCGCCACCCTGTATATACAGCTTTAGTCCATGACCGATTACTTCCACCTACTGATTTGAGAATCTAGAGTCTAGACAATGTATCATGAATTTAGTCATGCTTGTTATACTTACACGTCAGGTGGTGACCATTCTACGAGCCACTCGTTCTGCTTCTTGTCCGCGTGCAGTCGGCGCGCCTTGACCGTGGCGGCCATGGTCACACAGTGAGAGCCGCGCTCCCTGCCGTACAGCCCGGAGGCCCCGGGGACCCCGGCCGCGCCCCCGCTGCGCCACTCCGCAGCTCGCACCACTCGGTACTGCAGACCCTCCATGATGCCCGCGTCAAAGTAATCAAACATACGTGCTGGAAACAGTTGCACGATAATGAGGAAAATGCTTCCAAAATGGTTGCTATATAAAAAAAAGTATTTTGTTATAATGTAATAAAAAATGAATTATTGAATCAATATAAAACTAATGTATTATATAATAATTAATAAATTTAATTTTTGACACCAAGTCGGCCACTAAATAAGCAACTAAATATTACAATTCAAATGTCGGAAGATGCTCTCACAGCAATGGAACGTTCCACATAATTTAGTTTCATTAATATTTTAGATTTTTATTTGCATTTTTAGCATTAAACAGGTAAGTATTTCATACCTTGTTTTGACAAGGATCACACTAAGTACTTGCTATTACACTACTAGAAATTTTGAAGTCTCATCTGTGGAGTTCTACGACGCTTACCATGGGGCATATGGCTAAGCGCTGCATGTGGAGTGTTAATCCGCCAACGTCATAGACTTCAGCCCAAGATTCACGCATCATCCTTATTATTACAGGAATTTACTATTAATATACTAAGGTGGTGATCACGGGACGACTTTCTACCACCAATTTTTATTAATAGGCTAAGACTGGCATTTTACGGGTGAGGGATCAAATTCACACCAACCGGGGGAATTGTAGAGCTCAGAAATTTATTACAAAACCTTTTTTTTTAATCTCTGTCGGGGATCGAACCAACGACCTTTGACCATTGAGCTATACCCGCCGGCATAGGAAACTGATAAAACCTACACAGATCACAAAACTGCAGTCTTCCAGCAAGTGAATCAGTGTGATCCATTTTAAAACGAGATATGGAACAATTATCCATTCAATTTTTCAATAATTTTCATTGTCATTTAAATAATCAGGTTGCTGTTGAAATTATGCAGTGTCACCTAGAATTCAAAGTTAAGAATATAAAAAAAAACCTATAAAATTATAATATATATGTTATATTGTATGTTTATTTATGTTTTTAACTTTTTAGACTTAGTTAAAAACATTAAGTTTTTAGATTTCACTCTATTTTATCTTCGTGAAAGGGATGAAGAGAATCGATTGTTATTAACAATAATTGTTTAAAGTTCTTATTGTATTCAAATACGAAAAATTTATTATTAACATCATTTTTAAAGTGAAGGATCTGTTGAATAAAAAACAGTTGATTATTGTAATAATATATATAATGAGCATGCTAACTACAAATATATATCATTTAATTGTATAAAAATTCAAATTAGATAAAGACCTCATTTGAGAATATTTAAAAACATTTTGCAGGATAAATAGAGTACATTGTGTAAGAAATTTAAATATGGAATAACAATTTATTCATTGCAGACAACTAAGAATCTAAGAATAGTGAAACTTTTTCCTTATTAGTCATTTACTTACATAGATCTCCCACCTATTTATCCCCACTTATAAACACCATTTAATTACTCTCTTGTGAAATGTCTCTTTTATAAGTAAATATTCATTTACACATCAGAATGTCTGTCCACATTGGAACTGAAGAAGTTTTCATAGAATGCGAAAGTGCATCAAGTGAAATAGTGCTCAATGTGATCCATATGAAACAAGGTATGAAATTATTAACTATTTATCAGGATATCTTTAATTGATATTATATTTTATGAGAGAGCGCCAAAATGGTCGAGTGATGAAAACTCATATGAGATTTAGTAATTTGCAACAGAATTTAATAAAATATAATGAGGTTATGTACATCTTGCCTTACAAGCACAAGTAGAGCCAAAACTGCTCCTATTGTACCAACTAAACTAGAATAGTTATTCCATATCATTCATATGTGACTATCTTGATGAGAAGCGCAAGTAGTGTTGTTTTTTTAGGTTATGAAGATTATCCTTTTCTATAATATTTGATGTCATATATCTTTCTAATACATTGGCATAACAGTATGTTTTCTCCATATGATTGCAATACGATTCTAAGTCATTGGAGACAGATACAACATGAAAAAGAGATCAATATAGTTTTTTATACAGGTTATGTAGGTTTCCCCTGACGACCCGCAGAACCCATTACTGACTCTACTGGACCGGCATCACAAGAATGCTTGCTCCACGCTATCTGTAAAAATGTCACACACGGGATCAATAAATAAAATATCCAATAGAAATATTTTTAATATTCATCATTTTTGCCATGTACATTTTTCGACAGTTATAGCCTACAACAAGACTATCTCATTCATTTACTAACTTTACACTTTTCATTTGACTTACTGACTATTCAATTTCATTATAATCTGCTCCCAATTTGGAGCTTAGTGCCACCTCCATTAGATCTTACAGCACATATAAGATTGCGGCATATTTTAAAGTTCCACCAAGAACAATTCATAGTCGGCAGTTCTTCAGAACGAGTAGTCAGAATTGATGTCTTCCAGCAGTAGCCGCACCCTAGTTGGAGCATATGACTACTATAATTGTGAGAACATATTGTAACCTGATGCTTGAAGAGGTCAGTGTGAGGATTTACCTTATTTTAAGCAAAGTTTCCTTTTTGCATTATTAATATCCATTAAAAATAATTATAGCTTTTATAACTGTCTGAAGACAAACAAATTTCAATATAATTAATAGTTTACATAACAAAATTTACCCACACACATATCCCAAAGATATTGTAATACTTTCAATTGATTAATCAAAAAATACCACAAAATCCAACCAAATTTACAAAGAAACACAATCATTAATTACAAATGAACTCTTAATCATACAAGGAATATTATACACCCAATTATTTTTTATACTACTTTTTTTACGTAATTTCTGATACCAATGTATCACATAAAAAAGGGATGGGTGTATATATATATATATATATGTATTGGGAATAAGTCACTGATTAATTCAGCGAATTCAGTAATCCATATTTGTGTTGATGCAAATCAAACATTGCTATGTTTACAATAATTTTAATTTGAGAAATTGTGCATTTCATCATGATTTTTAAAATAGAAATCAATATAAAACAGGACTCACAGAAGTTTATAAGTAATCCTTTGGTGCAATATTTAAGTATTTGAAATACACATCTCTGCATATTGTATGGTCCATAAATAGAATATTAATAACACAAACAAAATATATTTAGTTTTTAACCCTTTATAGGGCAAAGACTGAAATTGGTTAGAATATTAAACAGTCGTTTTTAAGTCTATATTTTTTATGACGCTCATAGAAACGTCAACTTTGTCTTGGAATACGCTGTCGAGAACATTCTTTGGATAATTTATTATTTAAATTAAATGAATTTTGCATTGTTACCTGGAAATCCATGTGTATATATAACTTATAATAAATTTCACACAGTTGGAAGAATAAATTAAGTTAAGAATGTCCTCAATAAAGTATTAAAGTACAAAAGTTGACATTTCTATGAGCGCAATAAGAAATAAAGACCTTAAAACAACTGGTTAATATAGTAACCAATTCCTAATTTGTCCTGTAAATATTCATTTGTTTGGTTAACATCAGGGTTTGCTACCTGGTGGTCTACCAACACATATATATTATACTTTATTTTGACTTAATTTATCGACAAAGTACTGGGAATGGAACTCGGCAAAATCAACTCGAAAACAGTTGAAGCGTTAAAATAGATGACGCTTCCTACCTGACCACGGCTGCCTCCTGTACCGCAGTCTCTTGCCGTTCCTGCGGATGAGCTTGGGGCCGCTGCTGTCCAGGGACTTCCTGGCGCTGGCTGGGCTGCTGCCTTGCTCCGAGAAGTGGTTGTTCACGTGACGTTGCAGGGACAACTGAAATATGCCATGTTACAAGTTATGATTGATTCCTGAATCAAGGCTTCTGGCCTCAGTTGGTGGAAATTAAAACAACTATATTATAATTATAAATAAATGATTATTTTGAATTATACAATAATATACTTTTTATAATCCACTGACGTTTTACAATTAAGACATTTATTGCCACAGATGGACCAGATGTGATTCTCTTCTTTGTTGTATCGATCCGATGGATTGATTTGCACAGCAACA